>CM059194.1:48318426-48918426 GCA_030323885.1 Branchipolynoe longqiensis
GCCGGATGACTGTGATATTAGCCAACAAGGTAATCAAGTAAACAATGCCGATGGCTAGGCCTACACTGCGCTAGTTACCGCACGCGTGGAACCAGCCGAATCTCTAGGGGCGTAATCGATTATTCAACTCGGGTCACTCGAGCCACTTTTTGGTGCATGCGCACATCCTACAGACTCGGGTTGAATAAACGAATACGCTTCTCCACGCTTGGGGTGGAAAAAATGGTGACTTAATCTAAAACGTAATATCTTTTTTTAATAACCGATACAAGTACAGCAAAATTGGATTTAAAATAGTTTATGATTGTCTGAGCTGACAATCCGGATTATTTAAAAAAAGCACCCTTAACACAACATGCAGGACTTGTACTGGTTGCTGTTATCCTATAGGTACCAGCACAGATGTGATATCATCGCTCCTAGCAAACCCCAGCCAAGAGGTGGGCTACTGTGGTTGGGTCGTTTTGCACACGGCACGTGTATTTGTCGACTCTACTCGCGGTGTTCGATTTGAAATTCTGACGACTCGGGTGACCGGAGTCGCTCGGGTCGTGTTACGGCCCAGGAGACTCTTTCTAGGAGCCGTCTCTAGACTCCTGTGTTAAATAGATTCCTTTTGACTCAGTTGGAGCTGAGTCCGCATACATTACTCTGCTTCGGTGTGTGTGAGAAAATATTACACATTTATGATTATTACCACATAGCGAACCCGCTATCCTCTAAAGCACTACATGCTTGGTTTATTGAGGGTTTGACACCTCATCAACAATTATGCTCATTTGGTCCTGGCGTGTGACAGTGTGACCTCTAAACTACCCCATTGGGATACCATGCAATAAACCCCGATATCTCACTCAGTCACATTATCCTCACTTTGAATCTGTCCTTGCCTTGTGTTAGCAATACGCAAGAGCCCGGTTATAGGTACCGACAAGTATACATTTATGTTAGTCATTGATTGGTTCGATTCGACTGGCCTTTTATCCTGCCGCCTCCCGCTCGTGAAGCAGATGCTCTATCCACTCGGCCAGTCCGGCTACTTCTAGCGTTTTTTGATCATGGAACACATTAATGGCTTATATGCACACTGCAACAAGTCGTTCTCAAAACTGTGTTCCTCGTATATATGGCAGGTGCTAGACTTTCTTTTGTTTGTGGGGTTTTAAACCTGCAACATCTAAGGTCATATCAGGATGGGTAGTTTTATAGTGCACACTCATGGTGACTTCATAGTGCTGCCTCACGGGGAGACCATGCCGCTGGCCCCATCCTGATACTGATCTAATCAGTCGTTTCCCTATCCTAGTATTGCTGAGTGCAAGGATAGGTAGCGACATGTATAACTTGTGTAAGTCAGTGCTTTATATGATATATATATCAATCAAGATATTGCTAGTAACTGACCTAGATTACTTCTCAGATCTGCCTGAAGAGTCTATATTAAGACGTTTTAATGCTAGCTCTGATAACAAAATCGATATTACGCTGTGTGCCAACCCTCTTATGCAATGACCGAATAATGGCTGCGCATAGAATGTCACTCACTAATGAATGACAGTGTTTATGTTGGCAGCTGAGTGATATGCTCAGACATGTGCACCGTCAGCAGAAACCCAGCTGTGCTTGCGGACGGGACCCGTCAGGCACAAACGTTGCTTTGGCAACACCGCCATGACACAGACACTATTAAAGAAATTACGCTTTACACATTTCTAGGGCTTGCCACATGTGGAATTTAGCTAGGAGTATATGACATGATGTATTCACTACTATAGTTCATGGTATGTGATGTATAATGTATTATGTGTGTATACATATATGGAAGAGAAACTAGTATCTATAGTAACCCCTTGTCCTACCAAATTACCAATCTGTACCGGTGCTGCCACCTTCTGGCCCCTTCTCCGTTCACTCACTGCACTAGAGCTGTGTCAGTCGTATCGGAGCAATTTGTCCTCATATATATAAATTCTCGGGCGCGAATGGCAGAGGGGAGCATCCCGGTTCAGGATCGTTCCGGTGGCTGTGCCACCGGTCCCGTGGAGACAGCACCAGCCACAGAGTATGGCGCCGAATAGCAACGATAACAAACACTAATATAACAATTCCCTTCTGTGCCTTTATACTCGCATAATTGCATATACACCATACATATATATGTGTATATATACATGTATATGGGTCAGGATCACGAAAAGAGGCCAATTGGTGGAAGTTGTCGGCGTCAAGCATGGATGTCGGCGTCGATCGGTATAATTATAATTTAGCATTGACAGAGGTGGTGGAAAGTCTTTAAATTTATCCTAAATGTAAAGGTCGAGAACCTATAACAACCTTATGTGTTTCTAGGATAATTTAATATAAAACAAAGAAATGCATGAGACTTTAAGAATTGCGACGCCGACATCTGTTAAAGTTGTCGGCGTCGATCATTGGATGTCGGCGTCGATGGGTATAATTATAGTTTAGCATTGACAGAGATGTTGGAAAGTCCTTAAATTTATACTGAATGTAAAGGTCGAGAAAATACAACAACCTTATTTGTTTCTAGGATAATTTAATATGAAACAAAGAAATGCACTACACTTTTAAGAATTGCGACACAACATCTTCACTTGACCACAGATTGGCCCGTTTTCGTGAGGCTGACTCATATATATATATATGTATACACATATATAATTTCAGTACAATTTTAAGAAAGTTTACATAATGAGAGAGGGTGAGTAGTGCTAAATGTAAAAGAAATCAATTTGTCAAATTCAGCTATAAGTAATATTGATAAGGATTAATGCATAATTCTAGAATTGTTGCAAGTATCCTGCTTGTAAAATGGCTAGTTTAATAAAATGGTTGTCATATGATTCTCATGCGGGGTTCATTTTTAACATTTCTTTTTTAGTCAACATAATTTTATTGATCAAATAATATCTATTATTTTTTTAGCACCGGGTCTATTATCTTCCAATGGTAAAATAGAAAAGTTTGTTACATTAAAGAGCCTTTTCCGTTAGAAATAAGCGTGAATCGGACCGAGTTATAGTCGGAGAAGAAATGAGATACTCAGCGTTCAGAGTAATAAACTTGGATTAGCATAGAGCTAGAAGCATGAACTGTACAAAGTGCTATTTACCCATTTTACTATTACCCTACTTAAAATCCGGTTGCGTCGATACTCATGCACTGACACGCCTATAACATGTGCACTGCAGCAGCTCTAATGGAGGCATGTCGGTAGACCGACGCCAGCCTGTGTTAGCTGGCATTGTGACCCTGGTCACGTGTGAGGGCCCCAGAACACCAGGCCCGCATGTCGGTCAGGCTATTAGATTGATCTGCACGCCTCCCACCAGTCTCGACTCAATAAGGACCTTTCTGGAATGATGAGCTTCTCGCTGGTTCCTGAGTCGATCATCGATTATCTAGGTGACACGCTGGAAGGTGTCAACTGCATTCTGAAGCAGCAGGGTCTCCTCTCCATTCTCAGCAGCTCAGGTGGTACCTGTCCCAACCAAATGAGTTGAGTGTCCGTCTCCTGGATATGTAAATTGTGGGATTCAAAGCCATGGGTTTGAACCCTGGTCGAGTCAAACCCATGACTTAACAATTTATACTTGTCACTTCCTAGCCAGCCACTCGGCATTATTAGGACAGGGCAAGGACTGTTTGGCTCAGTGTCAAGGATAATGTGACTGAGTGGGATATCAGGTCATGGTGATGATGGTTTGATCTCCCAGTCAGGTACCTGTCCTCAGATGACAACGGCTGGAATACCAGTACCATCGCATTGGCGATATAGCTACTCAGACGTGAACAATATTTACACACACAAAATCCTAAAAAACACCAAAACAACAAAACTGTGCGTTCAAGCGAATGGTGTCCCCACATAGCAGATGTCCTATCATCAAAAGGACCGTCAAATGAGACCACACTGTGTTTGTTTCATTTGGTGGTCCCTCTGATGACAGAAGACCTACTATATCCGAACAAGTTTTGTTTGAATGCACAGTTTTGCATTGAATATAGGTATTTCTGCATTATTCCCCGATGAAGGATACATTGTTGACAAAATATGACCGGTACCGTGTTGGAAATATTGGTTCTCGCCCAATATGACAATCTGGCAATGTGCCAATGTGCCAATATGGCAATATGGCAACATAAATTGTTATTTTTCTTCTGAAGTCAGTACACTATTTTGCGCCATTTCTTTAATGGTTCATAATAACAAACCTTGGCAGAGTCATGGTCCTCCATTTGTTTCAATTGCAGAGTGCAGTTAAATTGTGTGGGTAAATAGCCTACATTAGACAAAATACCACTTCATGTTTGTGTACAGCATAGTATAATGCTGCAGTGTCCGTTACCCTTATCTACCTTGGTATGGTCAGGAACCTGACTAGTAGGTGGTTGGACACCAATGTTGGGTACCGAGGAAGTGATGCATCGGTAGCTAGCTATTTGGAAGGATTGAAGCTGAAATCTAATTGAATAACGCAAGACAGTAATCATATAAAGTGGCATTTATTCTTTCTATTTTAGCTTGTTACAGTTAGGTTTGTGATGGTATTTTGTTTAGAGTTGAGCATTTCAGGCACTTAACCCTATCGATCTATGTTATTAGTTGGGTGGGTGGGACGGCAAATCTGTGCTAAGGAAGCATGTCCGATCGATTGAAAGTTCTGGTCGAAGTGTCTAGATTCGCTAACTGCTTCATAGCCGTTGCCGGGAATTTACAGTAGGTGGCGCATCGATCGGCGACCATTTATTAGTTCAAAAGGACAATATAGATGGCGCCAGTAGTCGCCTTAAAATCTACTGCGGATGTACAGTCTCGCTCTCAATTACCCATGTTGCGCACATCATGGACAATGTGTTTACACGTCAGAAGTTTGATTTGCTGTCTCTCTCAGCCATCCCTTGCTAGTGACATTATGCGTTAAGCTCCATTTGCACCAATAACAACATGACCTCTAATGGTCAACCTTGGTAGCATTCTGACCATACATTTGCTGCTAAAGTACATTACCCTATAATTCTTCTACACAATATTTGGCATCAGATAAAATACTGATTCCTGTGGCCGTAATCGATTAACACGACCCGAGCGACTCGGGTCACCCAAGTCATCAGAATTTCAAATAGAACACCACGAGTAGCGTCGACAAATACACGTGCCGTGTGCAAAACAACCCGACCCCAGTAACCCACCTCTTGGCTGGGGTTTGCAAGGAGCGATGACGTCACATTTGCGCTGGTACCATCCTGCAGGATAACAGCCACCGGTACCAGTCATACATATTTTTTTTGGTAATAACATAGATTAATGAAATGGAAATATCACTAAACTATACCATTATAAAAATATTTAAATCATATTTTGCTGTAATTATATCGGCTATTAAAAAACAAAAAAAAGGGCCACCATTTTTTTCACCCCAAGCGTGGAGAAGCGTATTCGATTATTCGACCCGAGTCTGCAGGATGTGCGCATGCGCCAAAAAGTGGCTCGGGTGACCAGAGTCGATTAATCGATTACACCATGTATGTCTGTCTGTTCACCAGCTCTCCTACCCTCTTGACACATGATTTACAAAGTGATGAATCTAGTCACGCACACCCTGTCCTAATTAATAACCATTTTAACCCCCGACTCCTGTGTGCATACAGCTGGCAGACCTCACTGCTGCTCTGTCAGTGAACCACACACACACTGACCACTATGTGTGCACTCCCCCTGCATCTAACCCCGGAACTATTTTTCGCTAATTAATTAACTTTGGACATGTACCCCAATTGTCCGATAAGTAGGTCACCGTGCCATCTGTTGAAATCAATAAGTGTTAATGTTCTTAATAGGCAAACACACTTCCAAGAATTGATGAATGAGCACACTCGTATCTACTTGGGTAGATGTTCAGGTTTTAAAAATAGAGGTCCACAATCCCATATCCGAAAATTTGAAATCTGAAAATCGTCGAAAACCAAAGGTTTATTTTCATACACCACATACATAAAGTAATCATATTCTTAGTCTTTATTTATGGCACTTAATGTGAGTATTCATACGGCTTTATTGCAGTATTAATGTTTAATTATAGGGTGCTGCCCCAGACTCCATACTGTGGTCTCTGGCGCATATGGGAGTCCGTGTGTATACAAATATATACCTTTTCAGTGGTAAGTGTGTAGAATAATGAGCAGGCCAGCAGTGGTGCCACCGTCGGAGCTGAGGCGAGTAGGCCTGGGTAGTGGATGAGAAGTCTGAGGCTCAACCACCCGATTACTGGTGGGTGTTTGGAGCGAGTATAGAATTCTGGGTTACTGTACTGGTATAATTCTTATACAGCATATACATATTATATATATATACATATATATATAAATAACCAGTTGTGTTTCTGATTTCAGAATGTATTCAGATTTCAGAATAAATGTATATCCACAACATAAATAGATATAAATAAGAGTGCATATATATCTATTTATGTTGTGGATATACTTTTATTCTAAAATCTGAATACATTCTGAAATCAGAAACACAACTGGTCCCAAGGATTTCCGATAAGGGATTGGGGATCTGTATTATGGTTTCATCAGATTACGCAACTGAAGCAGTGTGACCTCTTATGTCAAGCAATAAAAACACATTTACTCTCTTGTGTTCTCCTTCTCCGAATTGAAACGTAGATAAACTTCACATTTGTTGTTGTTGTTGTTGTAAATATAGTTTATTCATTGAATAAAGTCTTTTGTCAGCGCCATGGCACTGGTCTTCCATCCATGTGACAATACAGTTATTTACAATATATGCATATGTAGTCTGATATTGTCATCAGCAGCTAGCCCAAATCAGCTGAAATAACAATATCAAACATTCAATGGTATAGTGTGACAATTCACATATAAAAATAGCAGTTATATGTTGTATTCATACACACTTGATACATACATGTGTATTGATTAGACCTTTACATTACGGAGTGGTTAGGTGCATAGTTTCCCTTCATAGGTGTCTATGCCTACTATGTTGTGAATTGCAAAACTATCAAGTTGTTGGAGTTAACATTTTGAGATGGAGTGAGTGTTAGTAGAATGATTTGTTTATTCTGTTAGATAGAGTGTGGCTAGCTTATAGGGTTATGCTTAAAAGGTTAATACCTCAGGTGTGTTTTTAGACTATATGAAGTAGTTTGAGTAGGTAGGTTGTTAGTAATGATGGGATAAACAATGCTTGGAGGATTGTATGTTTCAGTCATTTAGTAGTCTAGTCAGAGAGCGTGTATATAAACAGATGAGAGGGACAACTCCCGCGAAAATCGGTAACATAGGCTACAGTGGCGCTCCTGGCGGTTATTGTTGAACAAGCTTTGAGTTTGACGGTATGTGCAGTGCAAAACATTTGTTTTATTCAAAATTAATAGAAATCCAGAACCCTAACCTAATAACTTTAATATAATCTATTCGTTGAGTATGTTTTCTATATGTGTACAAAGCGATTTGTTTCTAGATGGTGTGGCTTTAGAGATATTTCACTTTTTCTGTATGAAGATTGCTCACCGCCATTGACAATGCATTGAGTTTGCCGTACGCATAGTGAAAAACATCAGTTTTATTCCAAATTGATAGAAATCCAGAACCCTAACCATATCACTTTAATATAATGTTTTTGGTAAACATGTTTTCTATGTGTATTCCAATCAGTTTGTTTCTAGGTGTTGTAGTTTTAGAGATATTTAACTTTTTGTCTCTGAAGATTGCTCACTGCCATTGACAATGCATTGAGTATGCCGCTACGCGCAGTGCAAAACGTCAGATTTATTCAAATTTAATAGAAATCCAGAACCCTAACCATATCAATTTAATATAATCTTTTTGGTAAACATGTTTTCTATGTGTATTCCAATCAGTTTGTTTCTAGGTGTTGTGGTTTAGGGATATTTAACGTTTTCTGTATGAAGATTGCTCACTGCCATTGACTATGCCTTGAGTTTGCCCATATGCGTAAACTGTTCAACAACCACCACTTGGAGCGCCACAGTCGGCAGCTGTTATACAGTCTAGTATGAGAGTTGTCCCTCTCATCTGTTTATATACATGCTCTCTGGTCTAGTACATACTTTATTAGTGTCTATGTTTATACATAACCTGCAATAACATTGGTCGTAATGCGAAGCATTGCGTTTGATGCGAGGAGAGGAAGAGACCCTCCCCCGCCCCGCGCTGTCGCGCTGCTTTCTCACCTCGGCAGTCAGCGCGGCGCGCCACCACCTCCCCCCCCCCCCCCCCCCCCCCCCCGTGTCGCGCAGCACTCGCGCATCACCCGACGCCCGCTGCTCGCCACCTCTCGCCCTCCCCCGGGCCGGCAGCATTCACACCTCACCTGCTGTCGCCCGTCCCTCTCCCCTTATAAGGTCGCCTGCCGGCCTCCCTCAGGCACTCACCCTCCTGCCGTCTCCCAGCTCTCTGCCTTTTTCCACCACCCACCCACCCTACACTCCTCATACACTCTTCTCTTCCACCGTGGAGGGCTCCTCGGCACCCCCTCGCAGAACACCTACAGACTTTTTTACTCTGCCTGAACGTTATTACTTTATTTATCATGTACATTTCTTCACTGCTCCTCCTGTATTGCTTTTATTCATTACTCCGCTCCTCATGAGCTTCCTTACCTTCCTATTGTGCTCCCTTACTCTGTATGCTCTGTATGCTCTGTCTGTGAGGCGTAAAATAAACGCCTTATTTCCACCCCCGCCTTCCTCTCTTCCTTTTCGCGCATCGGATACATGTATTCTGAGATACCGAAACTGCTGGGATCCAGCAGGATATTACCCTCCCGAGGTCTACTGGCGTGGGGTGCAGGCACACTGCACCAATCCAGAGAACTAGAAGAGAGTACCTGCCACACACAGTCGTAGGAGACATGGAGTGGTCCGTGTGTGGGGACGGAGCACTGGTCAAAGACCCTATAATACTAAGATGGCTCACTCAGCCTGTACTGTGTAATCAAAATGATCAAACCCACCACTTGGTGCGCTGGCTGTTCTCTTGGTTAAACAGATGCTATATTATATGTATACATGTATATGGGTCATTCTCCAAAACTGGGCACCACATATTTGGTTTCCACATTATGATGCTGATAAATAAGTCTGTTTTATTGATAGCAAGTCAAATAATTATTGCAGCCCCTGTGTATTAGGTATGTTAGCAGTTCTACATGTATTGAATTTATCCAACAAAAGATATCAAAATTATAATTGTATGATTTTGCGCTAGAGTGAAAATGTGAAAATGTACACATGGACACCATACATGTAGCCAAACTTTCTTTCAACTTTTTTCTTGTAAGTCATAACCTTGTCTGCTTAACAGTAATCAATCAAATCTTGTTTGACTATGTTGTATATGTTAAAATGAGGTTCTGGATGTGTCTTTGATTTTCATGTTACACAAGTGATATTGCTCAATTTGTATAAGATATAATTAAAGATTATTGATGTGTATTCATACTTACCTGTCTCATGCATAATATAATTGTATGTGTTTACATGTGAAACACCAAGCAGCAGCTGGGCTGATCAAACCCACCACAAGGTGGCACTGCAAAATTGACATTACCATGGGAGAGACAGGGAGTGAGCCGTCTTAGTATTATAGGGCCTTTGCACTGGTGGAGCAGCAGTGGACGCTGCCACCTGAACACAGGGGTGGGTTACGTAGGTACGGTGCCAGCAGCCGTATGAGGGTTGGGGAGTGGGTGAGGTGAACACACACACACAGGAAGTACTATCTGATCTAATGTAAACATTGTTGCGAGGGTAATTTCACTGCAGTTTACAATAGGAAACAAATGTAGAGCAAAGATTTTACCAATTTGGGTCAATACTAACCATTTTCTTATTGATCCAAGATGCTTATCTTGTTAGGCACATTTGAAAGAAATGGGGATGGGAGGGAAAACAGCTCCACTTCCGGTCGTGTAAGCACATCAGGAGGTTATGTCTGTCCCTCCTAAATAACCAGGGAAGGCATTCTCTGTGGCGGAGTGGTTAGAGTGTCTGACTTTTTTCTAGGTCAGACTCCTAATCTGAGGGTCAGCGGTTCGATTCACTGTGCCCCCAGCTCTGCCAATTTGGATTTCCACCGCTGTGTATAACTTACAGCGTCATCAAAGGCCGGTTGCTCTCATACCATGTCTATATGGTGTGGGAGGTTAAAAATCCCTTGGGTCGGTAAAAGTGTAGGCTCGGGCTTTCTATCGACCAGCAGTGGAGTGGGGAAGACTAGTCGTCTGTGACTGGGATTTCCCCTGCTTGGGACAACTAATGTACCAACAAAAAAGAAAAGAGAGACAAATAAGTGTTCACACTTCCTGTCTACCATTCGCTATATACAAGATTCAGAACAGGTTCTTTGGTTAGGATAGCAAAGGCACCATAGTTGGTATTATTTACTAAGATCCTTGATTTTATTGTTGATTCAGTCTAATTCGTGTACAGAAAATTCGACGGATACTTTAGTTTTCCCTACTATATTTAAACCAATTAATTTTAACGTCTTCTTAATTTATATAAGGTCAAAATCAAAAGTGAATATTTGTTTTCAACTCTTGCATATGCAAAGAATGTAAACCGACATATGCATATGGATTGTGTGCTATTAGTTGGAATGTTTTCCTGCTATAAATTGGAACGCTTTCACTTGTGGTTTCCAAGTCACAAAAGCGGTACATAGTTTCCGAGAACGACCCTTATACAAAGAAACATGTGTCCGCATGGGATGATTGTTGTTTGTTGTTGTTTTACGTCCCAGCAACATCTAAGGTCATATCAGGACGGCCGCATGGGGTGCTCAGTTATTGGTTTGAAGTGTTGCTGATAGCCGGATCTTTTTAATTAGAATAACTACAAGCAAATGGCAATTGTACATGACATCTTTGATTTCGTTTGATCAGTAAGAGTTATGGCGAACATTAATCCACTAATGGGCGAAGCATGTGGCATTCGTGTTTTACTACCGTTGACATTAAAGAAGCTTACCACATCAAATCCTTCATTCACCGTCGCACATATTGATGTTGCAATACTCTGTAAATACACAAATAGGATAATTACCTGAAATATAATACACATCAACCCAAGTCCTATTAATTTAATTATGCCTTTAAAATAACATAACCTGATGGTCGTTGTGCCTACAAAAACCAGTAGATTATGCTCTTTTAAAGGCATATTTCCTTTAGATAAATATTAATAGTTTGATCATTATATTGTACTTTACCTTTCTTTGATGTAATTTAAAAAGAATAAATGATTAACTGTGGAGGTAATTCACATGAAAAGAAATATTAAACTTTAGTGGGCAGGACTCGGATCACTGATGGGTTATACTAAATTGACCTAGTTTTTCTTTCTATTCACCGATGCATTTTAAGAAGTGCACCATTATCAATATTTGATAAGTAGGATCGAATCTAGGGAACTATTGATTTGATTTAAAATCCATGGTGCATTTCCGGTTGGGGGGATTAATAAATCGATGCAGCATCTATTTTTGTTGTTGTAAATATAGTTTATTCATTGAATAAAGTATTTTGTCAGCGCCGTGGCACTGGTCTTCCAGCCATGTGACAATACAGTTATTTACAATGTATATGTAGTCTGATATTGTCATCAGCAGCTAGCTCAAATCAGCTGAAATAACAATACTAATCATTCAAATACTTACATATGGTATAGTCTGACAATTCACATATACAAATAGTAGTTATATGTTGTATTCATAATTGTTCCTTCTGGCAACGTCAGACCTGATATGCCATCAGCCCCCATTTCCACATGTTTCCAGAAACCCTGCTGCAACAATAATAACACTCAATTCGATCATATATATATATATATATATATATATATATATATATATATATATATATACTTCCGAGCAAGTGGAGTGTCAAGCCCCACACAGGTGGTGAGCAGCACATGCCGGAACCACCCACCCACCTGGGGGAGGAGGGGGGGGGCACTCCAGATCTTAGGACACACGATAACGGTCTTATCACTATACATATGTATGGGTAGAACTGTTCGAATTAGTTCAATATGTTCATAATATAAGCATCAATCCCACCGGTATGCTCCTTATCAGCCCGCATGTTGTCAGATAGTCCAGCCAAGTGTTGTGCACAAAGAAACGACGGATCAATGGCCATTTGTGATGTCATTTGTGGGCTTTATAGGGTGGCGAACAAAAACGCAAAGTGCGCAATATAGGACGCTTGGAGAGTGCTATAAACTAATAACTAATGATGTGGCGCCACCTGTCGTTGTGGCTATGCATAATATATGCGATGGGATAATGTTCTGGCTGAGTTGTAGACAGTGCAGTGCTTCTGTCTGCTTTGTTTATAGACAGGGAATGATTTATTGGGTGTCCCCCTGATAAAGCAGTTGAGAATTGGCTACATCACGGTTCCGACTGCGCATGCGCTGAAAACGGCGTTGGGAGCAAAGCAAAGGCGTACGCCCATTGAGTTTGCCGATACGCGTAGGGCAAAACTGGCATTTTATTCAAAATAACTAGAAATACATAACAATTTCGCATAAACATGGACGGAAGGATGCAATATAATAATATAATGCATATGTTTAAGACACAACTCTCCATAAACCATAGAATATAAATAAAAACATGAATACAATAAATCACTCTGACTCTGGCTATGGCTCTAACACTAGTCTGAGTGGCTGGATTTGTCTAAATCTAAATGCACTTGGCATAAGATGTGCTGGTTATATTGATGTAAATGCAAATCTCGATAAAAGATTAATATCTTAATTTATGATATATACTTTTTTAGTTGGTATTCTATGTTTCAAATAAGAGCTGAGATGACCTGAAACTAGCACATTTCATAGCTGCACCCAGTGTATTAGCATGTGCCATGTGCTTCTCGTGGCTTTGTTTTGCTCTGATGCATCCCACAATGCATCGCGCCACTGGAACCGTGATGTAGTCCATACAGGCGTTAGAATGCATACCATTTTTAAAGAGCGCCGTATATTGCACGATATTAATGCTGCATAGTCCGATGAAGCATCACCTTTTCAAAACCAAAGTAATTATCTAGATTTGATTCTACATATCTAACTTAGATACTAATGCACTTATTATTATATTAAGCATTTGGTGCAAGATAGAAGGGGATAATCCTGAGCCAATTTAATAGAACCTTTTACTGTTAAAGCCTATGGTGTAGTTCTGGTGTTCTTGTCAAAATTAATTTTGATATATCTGCACTTCAAATATCTCAAAAGTTAGCCATTTAAAATAAAAGTCACTTCAAACTTAGCTAAAGTAGATTATAATGATCAATTTAATATATTTATCTCAGAAAAATGACACAAACTCAAAACCATCGGACATTGCAACTTTAATGACCACTGTACAGAGGGCGATATTACATGAAGATACACTCACTGACTAATTACCTAAATAACACCCTGGTCCTCCCATGGGCTTATTTGGGGAAGGTGCCCTACTTCGGAAAGTCACGTGATCACAGAACTTCTGTAACCGGCTATCAGAAAGATCGGCTGAGGCACACAATGTGATGTACTACCATATGTGGTGTTTATCTACAAACACTGTCTGGAGAGCTGGTTTGGTTGGTTGTTGGTTGTTTACGTCTTAGCAATATCTAAGGTCATATCAGGACGGGTACCGACTTGTGACAGTGCGCACTCATGGCGACTGTCTAGTGCTGCTCCACTGGGAGACCAGGCCGCCAGCACCACAACCTGATATCCCACTGTCACCATGGTGTTCTCTGTGGGTTAGAGTGTTTGACTTTTTTCTAGTTCGGACTCCTAATCTGAAGGTCAGTGGTTCTATTCCCTGTGCCCCCACCTCTGCCAATTTGTATTTCCACCGCTGTGTATAACTTACAGCGTCATCAAAGGCCAGTTGCTCTCATATCATGTCTATGTGGTGTGGGAGGTTAAAAATCCCTTGGGTCGGTAAAAGTCTAGGCTCGGGCTTTCTATCGACAAACTGTCTAATGGTGAAAACAAGTCTATTCAGACTCATCCATGATAGGCAGTATAAATCTTCAAGAACAAAAATAAGAAAAAAAATGAATATGACCTATGCTGCCGACATGGCGTAAAGAAACCACCAATCAATCAATCGATATCCCAGTCAGTCACATTATCCTGACACTGAGCCAACCAGTCCTTGCCCTATCCCAATAATGCTGACCGCCTGGCTAGGAAGTGACAAGTATCAATCTTTAAGCCATTGGTTTGACTCGACCAGGTTTCGAACCCATAGTTTCGAATCCTACGATCTACCAAAACAGAAGACGAACACTCAACTCGTTTGGTCATCCCGTCTAGTCTTGGATAGTTGATATGGGGACTGATCCGTCAATAACTAATTCCAACAGTTTAGGCAAAGCACCATTTCCAAGGACATCCTAGCAACATTTGAGGTAATCTCAGGATGAGTTATTCAATAAGGAACGACACTGACCAGGTAGTGCAGGTAAACGTCTTTATTAAACCGGGTGGACAGAAGTATCTGGGCCCACCCTATGGAGTTACAATTTGTAAAATCGGTTGGTGGGTGGAAACAAAATTGAGTAGGTGTGTGCATGTTGCCGGCTTCGAAGTCCGAGAATGGTGGGTCAGTTAACTGGAGGAGACAGAGCAAACCCCGTGACCAGCTGCAGGGAGAAAGCTGCGGAGACGTGAAGCAGGTGATGGCAGGACTGACTACCACCCGACGGAGGGTATGTGGGAGACGGGGGGTGGGGAGGATGAGAAGCGGGACGTAGCTCAGGCGGAAGAGTGTCCACCTGTGAATGTGTGGGTCTTTCTATCGATCCTGCTCAGTGGACACATTTGCAGTTTGGGCTATTTTCCGTTTCAACCAGTGGTCAATAACTGGTTTATGAAAGGCTGTGGTAGGTGCTGTCCTGTCTGTGGGAAAGTGAATGTAAAAGACGCCTTGCTGCTTATTGGAAAGAGTAGCCTATGTGGCAGCAGAGGGTTTCCTAAAAAAAAAATGTTGTCAGAATGACCATATGTTTGACGTCCAATAGCCAATGATAAAAATCAATGTGCTCTAGATGCGTCCTTAAATAAAACAAACTTTCCTGTTCGGGGTGGGGACCTTGTTTCTTTGAAATCAACCACAATGCTAACATTGCAACCAATTAGTGCAACAGTTTCTATTCTTAATATCTAGGTCAGTATTTTTGGTTGGCATTTTCATTGGATTATGCTGCTTTAAGCCAAATCAACTGCACCCTGACAGATGTACGCTGACATGTCTGCGGCGCTTCTAGTGGCTTTCTAACGGCAGTGGTTCACCGAGCCCTGGCGGCGTGAGCGGCGAAGCACGCGTGGGTTCTCGGTAATCTGCGCAGATTTTCGCTGACTCTCGTTCTAATCACGTGATGGCGTTAAAACCAATGATTCCAGCCACACCCGAAGGCGTGTAAGCGTCAAATCTACTAGCACCACACTAATCACTGTATATATATATATATATATATATATAATATGTAATATATATATATATATATATATATGGATAGTGATGAGACCGTTATCACGTGTAATAAGATCTGGAGTGCCCACCACCCACCCAGGCGGGTGGTGGGTCTGGCATGCACCGCTCACCCCCTGCGCGGGGGCTTGACACTCCACTCGCTCAGAAGTATATATATATACATATATATACAATATAGGTCTTCTGATCGTTTTGTTTGTTATTGTTTTAGGTCCCAGCAACACCTAAGGTTATATCAGGATGGGTATCAACTTGTGACAGTGCAAACTCATCCAACTTTAGAGTGCTGTCCCACTGGGAGACCAGCCCAGTGGCACCATGACCCGATATCCCACACAGTCCCATTATCCTGATACTGTGCTAACAAATCCTTGTTCTATCCTGTTATTGCTGAGCGCCAGCCTAGATAGCGACAAGTCCCAATTTTAGAAGTCATTGGTTTGACTCAGCTGGGATTCGAACTCCTAACCTTCCGGATGGGAAGCCTCCGCTCTACCGATTCGCAACTGCGTCCGATGAGGTCTTCTGTGTGCAAGTTCAACCCAAGTAGCATTTACAACAGCACTTCTTTGGTCATACTGTTTGCATTACGTTTGATTCCCGGCAAAGGAAGAGTGCCCCCCCCCCCCCTGTCCTCCTACCCCGCCAGCGACGGTTGGGTTATGCAACCCCCCCCCCCTTTCTCAGCCCTTATAACCGGGCCTTCCCACTGCCTCCAGCCATTCCGCCTCCAGCTGCCTCCTGTAGCGCTCCCCTTGACATTTTTATTTCATCTTTATTTTATTATTTTGATGCATTCTCTGATTTAATCAGGATACATTTCAATCGTGAACAACTGATCTTCATGGTCCCTCTTTATCTGATGAAGCCATACCATTTTCGAAAAACCCAAACACTTGCCTAAATTCGATTCTGTATGTCCAACTTCGATACTGGTGTCCTTATTATTAAACATGTATTGGCAACATTGTTAGAACATTAAGTCAATTTAATAGTGTACTTATTGCACATTTATTGCCACATTAAAGGAATATTAAGTGAATTTAATCGATGCTACCAATGCAGTAAGCTATACAAGTCTATGCAGTCCAGCTCTTTGGTGTGCCAACTAAAATTTATTTCAACGGCTTCGCTTCAAAACATCTCCAAAATTAGCCGTTTTAAATTAAATTAACTCGAAGCTAAATCAAAGAAGTGACATAATTGAAGTATTTAAAATTATGAAAGGTTTTGGTAAAATATATATGAACCAATTTTTCACCTTGAATTAAAGAGAAGGCAGTTGGGGTCATACTCTCAAACTAGTAAAACCCAGGGCCATTTCAAAGTTAAGGCAACACAGTTTCTCAAACAGGATCATAAATATATGGAACAGTCTCCCACAAAATGTTATTGATGCCGAGTCAATAAATTCATTCAAGAACAGATTAGAAAAAGCATGGGCTGATGATCCAGGGAAATTTGACCCCTTATTCACCACATGGTACTAATTCTTCCTTGTGTTGCATATTTACTTGCACTCAAGCAAAAATGAGAGACAAATAAGTGTTCACACTTCCTGTCTACCATTCGCTATTTCGCAATTTCGCTATTTCGCTATTTCAAATTTGATTATTCAGATGTATGTAATGTATTAACAAAAATATAACAGAACCTAAACACGTTTGGATTATGCAACATTAAATAAATTATTTGCGTCAAACACGCAGCCCCTAGGTACTCCACTAACCTATTGTCCAAATTCCAATTCCCTAATTTGCCTGACTCAAAAACAATCTCAGTAGCTTTTGGGCCGACCAGGAATTTCCTATTCAGGGTTTTTTAAATGGTGTAGTTGTGCTTACTCCAACCGCCACCAGGTGGCAGATAATGACGCCCTCTGGGAATAATGGCACCCTCTGGGAATAGGGCTTCACTTGTAGGCGTTCATGGCTACCTGCCTGTCTCTGCCTTGTGATTTGGTTAGAGGAGTTGTGTGTGTGGGGGGGGGGGGGAGGGTCCGTCGGCGGTGGGGGGGGGGGCTGTCTGTGTGTAAATTACATACAGATTTGTCAAATTATCATTTTTATTCTGACTGTCTAATTAATAATCTGGTCATGTGATTTTAGCACATGTATCTTACATTAAAGCTGACATAGTCCAACGAAGCATCACATTTTCAAAAACAAAACAATTATCTTGATTTGATTCTACATGCCTAATTTAGAATCTGATGCACTTATTAAAGTTGCATAGTCCGCTGGTTTTGAGTGTCTAATATTTTCTGAGATAAATATATTAAGTTGATCACTATAATCTACATTACATTAATTTGAAGTAACGTTGATTTTAAATGGCTAACTTTTGAGATATTTGAAGTGTAAGCATGCAAAATTAATTGTGGCAAGCACGCCAAAAATCTGACACCATAACCTTCTACAGTAAGAAGTTCTATTAAATTGTCTCGATCTTCCCTTCCATGTAGCGACACATGTTTATTACATACACCATTATCTAAGTTAGTTAGATATGTAGAATCAAATCCAGATAATTCTTTTGGTTTTGAAAATGTTATGTTTTCATTGGACTATGCAGCTCTAGGTATTTGTTGCCATATACAACAAGGTTAGTTGAAAACCTTACTTTCGGTATATTTCCCCACGATTCCCTGACAGTTCTAATCCTATGGGCGAAAATCTGAGTTCACTCAGAAATTTGCCACGGCTTGATTTCCCTGATTCTTGCTGGATACCACTTTCATCCCTGACATTTAAACACAAGTGTACTTACTACCTTTGCCCGTCCCACTTGTAACAATGCGCCACCGACTTCTGACACTGTGCTCCCCCACTTGTAACAATGCACCACCGACTTCTGACACTGTGCTCCCCCACTTGTAACAATGCGCCACCGACTTCTGACACTGTGCTCCCCCACTTGTAACAATGCGCCACCGACCCCTGACACTGTGCTACCCCACTTGTAACAATGTGCCACCCACTTCTGACACTGTGCTCCCCCACTTGTAACAATGCGCCACCGACTTTGGACACTGTGCTCCCCCACTTGTAACAATGCGCCACCGACTTCAGACACTGTGCTCCCCCACTTGTAACAATGCTCCACCGACTTCTGACACTGTGCTCCCCCACTTGTAACAATGCGCCACCGACTTCTGACACTGTGCTCCCCCACTTGTAACAATGCGCCACCGACTTCTGACACTGTGCTCCCCCACTTGTAGCAATGCGCCACTGACTTCAGACACTGTGCTCCCCCACTTGTAACAATGCTCCACCGACTTCTGACACTGTGCTCCCCCACTTGTAACAATGCGCCACCGACTTCAGACACTGTGCTCCCCCACTTGTAACAATGCACCACCGACTTCTGACACTGTGCTCCCCCACTTGTAACAATGCGCCACCGACTTCTGACACTGTGCTCCCCCACTTGTAACAATGCGCCACCGACCCCTGACACTGTGCTACCCCACTTGTAACAATGTGCCACCGACTTCTGACACTGTGCTCCCCCACTTGTAACAATGCACCACCGACTTCTGACACTGTGCTCCCCCACTTGTAACAATGCGCCACCGACTTCAGACACTGTGCTCCCCCACTTGTAACAATGCTCCACCGACTTCTGACACTGTGCTCCCCCACTTGTAACAATGCGCCACCGACTTCTGACACTGTGCTCCCCCACTTGTAACAATGCGCCACCGACTTCTGACACTGTGCTACCCCACTTGTAACAATGCGCCACTGACTTCAGACACTGTGCTCCCCCACTTGTAACAATGCTCCACCGACTTCTGACACTGTGCTCCCCCACTTGTAACAATGCGCCCCACCATTTAACACTGTGCCATTCCCCACTTTAGCACAGTGTTGTGCCACTTTTAATAATGTAGCCCCCCCCACATTTAGCACTAGTCCACCCACTTCTAAACACTGTGGCGAACCCACTTTTGACACTGAGTCCACTCCAAAATTAATGTTGTGAATCCCCACTTTTAACACTGTCACTGTAGGCCTGCCCCCACTTTTAACAATGTTCCCACACTGTTAACAGTATCTCCCACAGTTAACAGTGTTCTCCACTTTTAATAGTGTACCCACTTTAACGGTGTCCCCCACATTTAACAGTACCCCACCTTAACAATCTCCCCCACTTTTAACAGTCCAACACTTTAACAATCTCCCCCACTTTTAACAGTGTCCTCCACCTTTAACAGTATCCCCCACTTTATCACTGTTGCCACCCTACTTTTGCCAATATTGCTATGTGACTGTGACGGCACGTTGACAAACCCCAACCTAACGATTCCTTAATATTTCAGCTAAGGCAATCTATATGCTAATGGTTCTTCTATTTGTGTACCCAAATGCTAATGGCCTCTTCAACATTTACGGGAGGGGGTGAGGGCCGTGTAAATGCCCCATCCAACCCCAATAGCCATAATCTACCGTGCAAGCCCCTCATGCACCTGTTGGAGACCCCGCATTCATCAAAATGCAGCTAGCGCTGGAAAGGAACTGCCTGCATTGGCACTACATCTACATTTAAATTCCTTCAATGAAAAACTTCATCGTATAAACAAGGAGAACCTTAGGTTGATTGGTTGCTGGCAACATCTAAGGTGATATTAGGACCGGGTCCAACTTGTGACATTGCGCACTCATGGCAAATTTATATTGCTGCCCCACTGGGAAATCAGGCTGCCTTACCATGACCGCATATGTTACTCAGTCACATTATCCTGACACTGAGCTAACCAGTCCTTGCCCTATCCTATTAATGCCAAGTGCCTGGCTAGGAAGTGACAAGTATCAATGTTGTAAGTCATTGATTTGACTCGACTGGGAATCAAATTGTACCTTATGTGGGTGTGCCTATGTTGGCTGCTGGCAAGGTGCTAGACCATCAGTGATCAATCAATCAATCAATCAACATGGAATATGAGAGCGGAGTGACCTGAACCCATTTTAGAGTATCTATATTACATTCATTGATTAAGCAGGATAATTACCATTGCAGACAATTGGTCTTCCTCATGTACTCCCTTCCTCTTTGTCCTATCCTAGGGATGGGTAGGCTGGGTAGGAAATTGTACAAATGTTTAACCGTCGGGCTATTCCACCCCTGCTTAAGGCGAGCCTTCGTGTTAATGTTATGTAATTATTTCCTTGTGTATTTCCTTGGCCTTGCCAGGGGCCGCCGCAGCCTCTCGCCCCGTCTGCAGGTAGTCAGTCTCCGTCCGTGTCCGCCCCATACTAAAGGCGGCCAGCCAGAGTTTCGTCTAAATACTGGATTTGCCCTCGCATGCATTTATCGGCCTAAAGGATATTTATATTAAGTTATTTCAACCAGCTGGCTGTCCCCTCGCTGTTCAGGTTATATTAATGTTACTAAATTAATCCAGAACTAAGCAGTCAAACTAGTGTTGCTGCTGCTGTCTCGGTTAATCCACCTAAGTGCATGTCGTTATTTTAGCCAGAAGTAACACTACGTTAATTCTGTTAATATGTCTGTTATTATATTCCCGCAGATGGGTTAATCAACTGCATAAGGCCTATTTAGGCATAAGGCCCTTATTTACATATAAAGCAATCGAATATCAGGTTTTTCCATAGCGGTTAATCTACAATTATACTGGAGGAAAGCAAAGAATGCAAGGAACGTTCCAATTCACCCTTCCAAGAGCTCACAACCGTTTGTTCTTACCAAAACTAACAAGATGGCATAGTAGCAGATTATATTATTATAGATAAATCCCCTCCCATGGTTATTTACGTTAAATAAGTTTAGAATTTCCAGAAATAAGGCCTAAATCTCGGCTAAAACATCAAAGCATGCAAAAACACATCTGGTGGGTCTGGGTCCGAACGCCCGACCTCCTCTCGTTGCTTGGAAAGTCGCAATCGACGTATCCAAGCAATGTGTTACGGCCAAGAACCTGCGGACGCGCAAATGTTGGCGATTTGCGCACCCGTGAAACCGAGTAGCCCACATCTCTAGATGCGAGTCACTCGGCACCAGTGCGCAAATGCCCAAGGCGAGCAGTCTCGCCCACTTCAAATGTATAAATGTTCAAGTCATTGGTTTGACTCACCTGGGATTTGAATTCCAGAAACTATCACACAGGAAGTGAGATATTAACCCATCTGGCTATACCTTGTGGTAAACCGCCATCCCCTCATGCTCTTAGTGAATATAGACTGTTCTTTGAACAGCTCTGTATCAGTGTATGGCTAAGTAAAGCCACATGGTATTATCCTTCATGTGAAACACAAATCTAATAATAGCTAAAACACTAATTGTTGCGCATTACCATTCTTCCCACTATGGTAAGCTAAGCCGGTTAATTCAGTTAATATCTCATTCATGTAAATCAATGCCCTCATATTGGCTAAGACCGACTGATTTTCCATTCTGGAAATTCAGGGCATGGAACATTAAACTCAAAAAAGCCAAATGAAGCGGCAGGAAAATCTTATTAACTACAACTATGAGTTGTCTGAATTGGATTGGACACATAACAAAAGAATAAATTCCTAAATGATTTAGGAATGGAATAAACTCGCATGACAAACTCGGTTCTTCAAGTTGCATGGACCGATGGTTTTCAGTTTCTGTCATTTTCGGAGATAAATATATTAGATTGATCGTTATAATCTACCTTCTGTTAGTTTGAAGTAGCTTCTATCGTAAAGGGCTAGCGTTTGAGATATTTAAAGTGCAAACATGACAAATTAATTTTGGCAAGCACACCAAAGCTTTGACACCATAGGCTTTCTAGAGTACCAGATTCTATTAAATTGCCTGTAGATTCTTTTAAATTGCCTCAGTATTCCATTCTGTGTGGCACAACACTTTTAACAAGTGCACCAGTATTTACGTTATATATGTGCAATCAAATCTATATATTTGCTGTGGTTTTGAAAATGTAATGTTTTCATTGGAAGCTTTAATAGAAGTCGCCAAATCTACTATGGATACAGAAAGGACCTGAAGCCGTAATGGTTCCACGAAAGTGTCAATTCTTAACATTTCTGCTCACTCTTTAGCGTAAAGCCAAACTATTATTGAACAGAATCATATGGAAGTTTCATTGTAAGTTCCATTCACTTGTTAATTAAGTTGCACAATCCGATGGTTTTTAGTTTGTGCCATATTCTTTGAGGCAAATATATTGTGTTGATTTGTATAATCTACTTTAGTTAATTTGTGGTAACTCTTATTGTAATGGGTCGGCTTTGGAGATATTTGAAGTTGAAACATGCCCAAAATAATGTTGAGAACATGTACCACAAGGCAGTGGTTTACAACTTTGCAAGGCAGGGGCGTCAAACTCCCTGAGGTATTGCTAAACCTGCAATACCTGCATACCTGATCTGATCTGATGCACTTATTAACCATTTGTTACCACATAAAATGGAATACTGAGTCAAGTTAATAGAACCTCTTACTGCTGAAGCATAAGGTGTCAGAATGTTGGCATGTTTGAACTTCAAATATCTCTAAAGTTAGCCATTTAAAATAAAAGCTACTTAAAAGTAAAGTAAAGTAGATTATAATGGTAAATAGAATGTAGTTATCTCAGAAAATTTCAGAAGCTCAAAAGCATCGTACAATGTAATTTTAATCAATGAATGTAACTCCGCCCCTCTATCCCCCCTCCAAAAAATGAGAAGCAATTATTGGCCTTGTTTGCCAGTGCTCTAGTGCCTCTTCATGCTGTCTCTACCCCTGAACCGCCTGCCTCTGTGAGTCTCCCTCCCATTGGTTAGTCAATAGCTCCTTCATGTATTGAGGAGCTCTCTGAAAGAGGATTCTGGAATCAACCTCCATCCACCAGAGGCGGGCCATACTAACAATTCTTCTATTTTATTTCTTGAAGATTTATACTACCTGTCATGGATAAGTCTGAAGAGACTTGTTTTCACCATTAAACAGTTGGTCGATAGAAAGTTTGAGCCTACACTTTTTACCAATTTAAGGGATTTTTAACCTCCCACATCACATAGACATGGTATGAGAGCAACTGACCTTTGATGACACTGTAAGTTATACACAGCAGTGGAAATCCATAGGTGATGGCACGGGGAACAACATATTCAGTTCAGTTCAGATCAATTCTGCATGTCAGATCCAATGTTGAAAAGTTGTCACGCAGTGGTCTTGTAGGCCCTTTCTGTAGAGCATGCGCAATGCGCCACTACTTACAACATTAGTTTTTGCCACTGCCATCAGATAGGCCACTTGGTGGTGGAGATCCTCTATAATACATTTTCTACAGGGCATTCTGCACATTGAACTTCTGCCGACAACAATATTTATTCCACTGCTGTTAGAGGGAAAGTTGGTGGTGTAAATCCTCTATAATCCCTTTTCTACAGGGCATTCTGCACAGTGAACTGCTGCCCACAACAATAGTTCTTCCACTGCTGTTAGACGGTAGGTTCGTGGTGGAAATCGTCTATTGCACACCGCCTTAGAATAGGCCCTTTCTTTAGCGACCCATGTGTAGACAATTTTTGTATTCACATACTGTCCTAGACTGTCTTTGTTTCATTTCATTTGATTGTCAGGACAAGATTGGTCTGATATGATGTTTGCTTATTTGCTTGTTGTTGTTTTACGTCCTAGCAACTTCTAATGTCATATCAGGATGGTTACCGACTTGTGACAGTGCACAGTCATGGCAACTTTATAGTGCTGTCCCACTGGGAGACCAGGTTGCCAGCACCATGACCTGATATCCCACTCAGTCAGATTATCCTGACACTGAGCCAACCAGTCCTTGCCCTATCCTAATAATGCCGAGCGCCTGGCTAGCAAGCGACAACTATCAAATGTACCCATTCAAACAAACCACCCATGTGTCAGTGTTTCATGTTTGTTCTTGTTTTGTTTTTTTCAAATGTTATTTTTTGGTACTCAGCTTTTCATCTGAGCCAGCTACACAGTCCTAAAAGTACTCAACCTGTTTAATTGTAGCACATTCCTGACAGTACACACTTCTAGCGGCTTTCTACTTCTAGTGCTGCCACACAAGTGTGCCGCTTCCACTGGCACAATCATGCAGTATCCATCTGAGTTCTGGCACCGAACTAACCATTCATTGCCCAATCATGTTAAAGTGGACACTTGAACTATATCACCGCGTGGACCTTATTTGTGTGCACAAGTTCAAAACCATTAAATTTAACTCCTCTGCCAAAGATTTTAAAATTAATTCTAAGCTTTTACAGTGTCTGTACATATATACTTCAAAACAGAATCACCAATTAATTATGGAGGTTTATATTCCGTGTAAAATTTATGATTAAATAAAAATACAACTGGATTCAATTCAAGCAATTATATCCTGTCAGTGAAGCCTTTATTGCTGACACGACATAACATTCCCATCATTCAAGCAATGTTATGAATGCCCAGATCTAGTGGAAGGCAGTGAGAATCCAAATCTTTGTTATCATTGCTCAAATCTGGATTTGTGGCTTTCTCTGTGGCGGAGTGGTTAGAGTGTCTGACTTTTTTCTAGGTCAGACTCCTAATCTGAGTGTTGGCGGTTCGATTCCCCGTGCCCCCAGCTCTGCCAATTTGGATTTCCACCACTGTATATAACTTACAGCGTCATCATAGGCCGGTTGCTCTCATACCATGTCTATGTGGTGTTGGAGGTTAAAAATCCCTTGGGTCGGTAAACGTGAAAGCTCAGGCTTTCTATCGACCAGCAGTGGAGTGGGGAAGACCAGTCATCTGTGACTAGGATTTCCCCTGCTTGGAACAACTAATGTACCAAAAAAAAAAAGAAGAGAGACAAATAAGTGTTCACACTTCCTGTCTACCATTCGCTATATCGCTATATCTGGCCAGGCAGAATTTGATACCAAACTTATCCCACTCGAATCCCCCATACCCCCATAGTGCTAGCAGCTCTGAAGCCCTGCCTACAATTCACAAGGGACATAACTTGGATCCATGGCAGTGTTTTTTCTTGTTGTTTTTGTTTTTGGTAGATCCTCATTTTTATCCATTACGCCGGGATACCTGAGCAGCACCCCCTGACCTGCACATATTTCATATTCAGTCTGGCTGGTGATGAGACATCAGGCTGTCACACACTAAACGATAATTTCGCTTGAATTCCGTTAAGTGCTGTTAGAAAAGTAAATCATTTCCAACTTCCCGCAGTCTATAATATCGTCATCTAATGCCAGAGTGGTTGTGACCAACCACCTAAAGACCACGAATCAATTATTTGTGCTTGAAGGATCGACATTGTATTTTTGTTGTATCACTGATATATACAAGAGTTTCGAGACACATTGTCGCGCAGTGTCTGGCGGCATTAACATCCTTATGCAAACTGTGGAACATTAAAGTTGCGTAGTCCGATGGTTTTGAGATTCTGCAATTCTCTGAGATAAGTGCATTAGATTAATCGTTATATGCTACTTTGCTTTAGTTTGAAGTAAGTTATATTTTACATGGCTAACTTTTGAGATATTTGAAGTGAAAACATACCAAATTAATTTTGGTAAGCATGTCAAAACTTTGAGACCATAGGCTTCAGTAGTAACAGCTTCTATTGAAGTGACTTATAACGCCCTTCTATGCAGCAATGAATAACTGCACTGGTAAATAAATTAAATATCTTAAATCAAATGTAGATGAGTGATTTAGTTTTGAAAATTTGATGTTTTCATCAGACCTTGCAGCTTTGACTAACAAATGAAAACTATCGTTTAGTATGTGACGGCCTTTAAATGGCTTTGTTGGTAAAGTCTTATTCCTAGTAGGGACTGTACCAGTGTTGCAGTTTCCGTGGCACACCAGTTTGCGAGGGACACATCCCTTCTGCGCATGGGTCAAAATCGAACAGCATCGTCACTAATCTTATAAATTTAATAAAATGTTTTTGGTAAAGATGTTTTCTATATGTGTACCAAGTGATTTGTTTCTAGGTGGTGTGGTTTTAGAGATATTTCACTTTTGCTGTATTTTCTGTATGCAGATTGCTCACGACCATTGACAATGCCTTGAGTTTGACAGTACGCGCAGCGCAACACATTAGTTTTATTCAAAATTAATAGAAATCCAGAACCCTACCCTTATCAATTTAATATAATCTTGTTGGTACACATGTGTTCTATATGTGTACCAAGCGATTTGTTTCTAGGTGGTGTGGTTATAGAGATATTTCACTTCTTCTGTATGACGATTCGCTCACGGCCATTGACAATGCATTTGAATGGAAGTGTCCTCGCAAACTGGTGTGCCACGGAAACTGCAACACCGGCGCCATCAAGATTGTATGAGGTGAAGAGCTGGGTTGTTGACCGGCTCCTCAGCATTGGACGGATTAAAGCACGAGTCACATGGTCGGTCACCTGGTCACATGTCCTCTTTTGCATAGATACCCTGCTAACACTATAGTCATAATACTTCTTTTTATTCCCTTAAAGTTGTATAGTCCGATGCTTTTGAATGTGTGCCATTTCTTTTAAATACATATATTAAATGTATTTTTATAATCTACCGTACATTAATTTGAAGTAACTTTGATTTAAATGGCTAAGTTTTGAGATATTTGAAGTGCAAATATGTCAAATTAATGTTGGCAAGCACGCCAAAACTCTGACCCCATAGGGTTAAGCAGTAACATGTTCTATTCTATTGAGTCAGTATTCCCTTCTATGTGGCAACACATGCTTAAAAAGAGCATCTCTATATCAGTTAGATACGTAGAATCAATTCTAGATCATTACTTTCGTTTTGAAAATCTGATACTTCATCGGACATTCGTTGATTAAGCAGGGTCAATATCAATTGCAGCCTGCTTCCTCATTTCCACTGCTCTTTGCCCTATCCGAGTGATGCCGAGTGCCAGGCTACCGCATCGATCGGCAAGGATGACCATTTTAAGTCATGAACTTAACTAGACTGGGTTTTTGAAATGGGGATTCAGATCCCCCGAGTTGTGACACCGGAAGCAGGCCAGTGTGTTATCGCGTCCTGGGTATGAGAGTTCCGTGAATTTAAGTCGAGCCACAAGATGTATTAAATGTGACAAAAGACTATTGCTGCAACTTGCCAACCATCATACATGCAATGTGACAAAGGCTACTGCTGCGAACTGCAAAGCATCATACATTCAATGTAACAAAGGGTACTGCTGCAAACTGCCAAGCATCATACATTCAATGTGACAAAGACTAGTGCTGCAAACTGCCAAGCATCATGCATTCAATTTGACAAAGGATACTGCTGCAAACTGCCAAGCATCATATATTCAATGTGCCAAAAGCTACTGTTGCAAACTGCCAAGCATCATACATTCAATGTGACAAAGGCTACTGCTACAAACTGCAAAGCATGATGTATTAGGTCTGAGAATGGATACTTATGCAAACTGCCAAACATGATGCATTCAATGTGGCAAAGTTTACGGCTGCAACCTGCCAAACATGATGCATTCAGTCTGAGAAAGGGTACTGCTGCAAACTACCAAATGGGATACATTGAATGTGGCAAAGTGTTCCGCTGTAAACTGCAAAGCAAAATGCATTCAATGCCACAACGGTTACTGCTACAAACTGGCTAGCATGATGCATCCAATGTGACCGACACTACTGATGCAAACGGCAAAATAAGCGAATTCAATGTTACAAAGGATACTGCTGAAAACTGACTAGCATGATGCATGCAACGTGGCAAAGACTAATGCTGCAAACTGCAAAATAAAATGCATCCAATGTGACACAGACTACTACTACAAACTGCAAACGAAAAAGCATTAATACTATCGCTGCAAACTGCCAAGCATGATACCTTCAACTACTTGAGAAAGCCCCACATCTGTCACCATGTAAAGGAGGTCTGAAAGCCCTGAGATGTGGTTGACAACTGGTTTTATTATCGGCAACAACAACTCCTCTCGGTGGGCGTTTCCGCCGGTCTTTCCTTCGTGCGTATATCGATACCGATATATACGACAGTCTACTACTGCAAACTGTCAATCAATTGTTTCATTGGTCGGGGTTTTTACAATCTAGCCACATCTGATATTAATATCACGATGGACCGTCAAGCAAGATGCATCAATTTGCAATGCCTTTCATGTTTTCACATAGCATAGCCCACCCCCTTACACGCTCCCCTCCAACCGGCCTGTGTCGTCCTCCAGCTACTTGGATCTCCTGCACGATACATGCCTATGGACATGCCATCTGAAGCTCTCCATCTCTTTGAGGGGTACTACAGCGCAGGCTCAGAGATGGATCTGTTCACACGTGCTCTTGATGGTTGACAGGTGGATCTTATAGGAGGACAGCTTTGATCCTTGTCCCGGGCAGTATACGTGTTTGTGTTGTCGGTGACAGTATGAAAGTACCATAGGTATTACAAAGTTCCTGAAATGATGCTCAATCACTATAGCAAGCTTTTTTACATGTTGATTGATTGATTGATTGATTGATGATGGCTTTAAAGGCATGTCGGCACTAAAGGGCATATCCACATCGAAAGATTAGTCGAATTTATTCTGTGACTTTGATTTCATGAAAAAATATGCTAATTACATTTATATCTTTACATTTAGATGAAAATTTGAAATAGTGATATTTGTGTTAAATGACATCAAAATTGATCCGTTTGCATGTGCACTACCTACAACGTTCTTCAATAACAACCAACCAACCTCCCCCAGACCTCTTAGAGGACCGGGTTTGGGCTCCTAGATTACCTTTTTCTCTCCACCCCCTTTTGCTCGATAACCCACCCACCCACCCACCCCTTGCTTCCCCCACCCTGATGTTTCTGGCCACTTCCCACCAGAAGCCAACTCACTCTCGCATGGGAGTGCCTTCAGCGGTGCCCATACAGTGCAGCAAATTTGCAGCCTGCACTGGATAAATGCGACTGAAAACTCCCCAAAAACAAACATACATACAGTTTGTCAGGTAAATAGTACAAATTGGAACATTATTATTCCCACCAATGCTGGAACAGTCATATTAGCCGTGTATCCATAGACTGTTCCCTTCTGATGTGTTCCCTTGTTCTGTGTTCGCTTGTAACCTTGTGACTGTGCCACACAGATAATGAACATGTTCATTCTCTTCGTTTCCTGCAGAACGGTCCCTGTCTCCAACCTCTGGGAACACCCACAAAAGCAAATCACAGGTTCATTGTCTGTGGGGCGCGTCACAAGATCACAAGTGAACACAGAACAGGGGAACACGCCACAAGGGAACAGTCTATAGATACACAGCCTTACACCTGTACACAGCCACTGTGTATTTTGTAATCCCGTAACAGGATGCATGTAGCAGCTTGTATTCATTCCCGATATAGTGATATAGCGATATAGCGATATAGCGAATAGTAGACAGGAAGTGTGAACACTTATTTGTCTCTCATTTTTTTTGTTTTTGTTCATTAGTTGTCCCAAGCAGGGGAAATCCCAGTCACAGACGACTTGTCTTCCCCACTCCACTGCTGGTCGATAGAAAGCCCGAGCCTACACTTTTACCGACCCAAGGGATTTTTAACCTCCCACACCCCATAGACATGGTATGAGAGCAACCGGCCTTTGATGATGTGGTAAGTTATACACAGTGGTGGAAATCCAAATTGGCAGAGGTGGGGACACGGGGAACTCAGTCCAAGACTATTGTTGACGAGGCTCAGACTTTGCCTAAAGCTGCGTAGTCCGACTAAACCATTACATTTTGGAAAGCAAAACACTTCCCTAATTTGATCCTACATATATACCTTAGATACTTAGGGGCACTCATTAACCATGTCTTGTCCAATATAAGGGAATATTAGATCGATTTAATAATAGAACATACGACTGCTGAAGCCTACGTTGCCAAGCATTTCGGTGTGCATCCCGAAAGTAATTTTTGCATGTTTTCACCTCAAATATCTTTAAAATTGTACATGTTGCGAGAACATGGGTAATTGAATGTGTATGACCGACGTCTCATTTCGAATGGATACAAAGCATCATCTATTCTATTTATAGATTAACCCGCCGCCGGGGCTCGCCACCACCTAGTGTAAGAATTTGACGTTAACAAACTAGCCACCTTTGATTCACTTTTGTCTTGAGTGCGGTTTGATCAACATATACTATTAAACCTTGGGTTTTTAAGCCATCCCACCCACCCATACTGTTATGCTCGGTAGTGTCAATTTCTGTGAGCCTTGAAACCATGACATTGAACGTTGATTGTAATGATAAAAAGAAGACGATAATAAATCCCAATATTAAAGTCTGCCGGTCTCTTAGCGTTGTTTCAATTAGCCATCTTGTGACAAAGGTTACTTCAATCTAAATTAAGGCGGGTTAGGAACCATCAAACTAATACATTCATAATCAAATATGGTGGGAACTGAAAACCAATGCACCGTTCAACTTTAAATTGACAAGATCTAGTGTTTCCAACGTGATATATTATTTCACTAACTGACGGCATACACATAACTTGGTCGCTCTGTAAATGGTAGGAACCCAGGTTTTATTCCCGAGGATCTGTCCACTATTGATACATTCCGAAGTACTTTAATGTTTAAGGGACTGGTCACTACAGATGACCCTTGTGCCCCCCAACCCCCCTCCCCCCTCCCCAGCCCCTTCACCCCCCTTACACTCCAATCCTGGAAGGCGAAACTTAGCTTATTTAAAGTTGCATGGTCCGATGAAACATTTTTGTTCAAAACCAAAACATTTGTCTATAATTCATTATATATATCCAACTTAAATACTGGGGCACTAGCTAAGGTTTTGGGACATGGACAGAATAATCAGTGAATTTGTGACCCCATCGCTTTGGACACCTACTTTGAGACAGCCATTAATGAGAGTCGCCATTAACCAATTAGGTCATTCTCATGGCCTCATTAGCCTTGCTTTCATTCCAACCAGACTAGATTTGAATTAGGTCATTCCACATCACGTGGTCTTCGCGAGATGTCAATAGCGAGAGGAGTTTTGGAAAGCGTGTCAAAATTATTTTGGGCTCTTTCAACTCAAATTGCTCCTAAATTAGCAAGTTTTCATCGAAATAGTCCAGACTAATGATTAGTAGGTTATAATGATCAATTTGATATATTTATATAAAAAATAAGGTAAAGATTCCAACGCCATCGGACTATGCAACTTTAAAGCTGCATACTCAGTTGCAAAGGCTAATTTAAAAAACCGAAACATATATCTAGGTTTGATTCCACATATCTAAGTTAGATACTAGTAAGCATGTGTTCCCACAGAGAAGGGAATGCTGAGGCATTTTAATAGAACCTGTTACTGCAGAAACCTATGGTGTCAGAGTTTTGGCATGCGTACCAAAATTAATTTAGCATATTTGCATTCCAAATATCTCAAATGTTAGCCATTTAAAATAAAAGTTAGTTCAATCTGAAGTAAGGTGGATATTATAACAATCAACCTAATATATTTATCTTAAAAAAATGACAGAATCTCAAAACCATCAGACTATGCAACTTTAATGCTGAGTACGGACAATGCAAGAATTGCTGACTCATTGTAAAATTTTCCGATATATGAGATATGGGATATGGAGAACTCTGCTATAATAAATTGTGACTTGTCTATAAAATGGTAAATGGTATGTAAAACCAAAGGCATATAAGGTATATGTGCAGTTGGTGATCTATTACTAATTGGGGATAGAAATTGTGGATTAATATAGTAGAGAGAGAGGGTCACTTCTTGACATGTGGGACAGTCTTTGGGAAGTCGCCTCATATACCCCCTCCCCTCCAAGTGTTATTTACGGATCACTGCACACCAGACACAACAGGGCACTGTCGCCATATCTAACCATGCCTTAGTTACAAGGATATTGAACCCTCATTGGAGGATAGAGGAATGCGTGTTAGTGATTGGAAGACTGGATCATGTGAACCCCACCATCTTGGATTCTAAAAGCTATATAATATAATAAACTAAGCAAGCTCCTTCTGGTTCCTTCTGCACACTCTATATCTTGCCTTCCTTCTCTATACTTGCCTGTAGTGATTTCCTATTTAACCTGCCTACACAAGCACAGCTGCCGGCCGTCGACTTTACATCATGTTGGTCGTGGTAAGAAATTACGCCATGCAGACTCTCACACCACCCTAAAAAAAGGTGAATACCAAATTAATAACCAAGGCAATACCCTCCTACTTGTCGATGGATCCACTAGCCCACCTCGGATCTCACACGCATTTTTACTAATCTTTTATTCACAGTGACAGCTTCCTCCTCCCTCCGCCTCCTTCCTTCTTCCTTCTTTTCCAGGCATGCCCATTTGGCAGAGAGCCAGTTCCGTTTGTTTGTTGTTGTTTTACATCCTATCAATATCTAAGGTTATATTAGGACGAGTAGCGACTTGTGACAGCGCTCACTCATGGTGATTTTTTACTGCTACCCCACTGAAGGAGCAGGCTGCCGGAATCATCACCAAATATCCCACTCAGTCACATTAACCTGGTACTGTGCTAACCAATCCTTGTCCCCATATCCTATTAATGCTGAGTGTCAGGCCAGGTAGTAACGAGTATAGATTTTGTAAGTCATTGCTTTGACTCAGCTGGAATTCGAACTCAGGACCTTTCGCACGGAAAGCCTGCGCTCTACGGATTCGGCCACCGGGGTGCGGTCCGAGCTCCAGTTGTAAAATTGTGTTGCAAATTGGCCCGACAACGCAGACGTTTCTGACTAGGACGCTTACCAGAAGTTTGAGACTACAAATATATACACGGGTTGAGTAATTGGTTGGGGAAGTGGAGCAGACAATGTGTGTCTACTGTCATAGCTGTGTCGGAGTGGCTCTCGGCGAAGTCACGTGGTTCTCGGCGAAGTCAAGTGGCTCTCGACGAAGTCACGTGGCTGTCGGCGAAGTCACGTGGCTCTCGGCGAAGTCAAGTGGCTCTCAGCGAAGTCACGTGGCCAGAGTACATGATAGCTAGTTCACCGTCGCATAGCATACATACTCCGATGAAGGCGTCACATTTTTCAAATGGAAGGCGCTTACTTAAATTTTATCCTACACATCCAACTTTGATAGGCTCAGTTTGGCTCGTTTATATCCCCATAATGCAATATTGAGAACATACATGCTGCATATATACTGCATATATACTGCATATGTATGTATTTATTCACAACTCTTGTATGATTCCATAGACTATAATCTATATGTTTCAACGAATGTATAAAAAGAAAATATTTCAGCTTTATCAGAGGGAAAACACATAGTAGTCTAGTACATAAATATTGAGATGTAATTTACAGTATTGAGGGTAATGTTGATATGCTTTTAACTTTTATTTTTGTTTTTATTATTGTTATGGTATAAGAGGTACACGTGAAGGGATTTTCAATATGAGAATGATTTGTGAACGTTATTGTGAAGTGAACCAGGATGTTTATGCCTGCTTTATTGACTATGAGAAGGCCTTCGACCGAGTCAATCATGAACTGTTAATCAAATGTTTACAAGATATTGGTGTCAATGGCAAAGACATTAAACTAATTGTGAACTTATCCTGGACACAACGTGCATTTATAAAAATGGAGCAGGGCCTATCGGATGAAGTTATGATTAAACGAGGAGTTCGACAGGGTGTGTATTGTCACCATGTCTATTTAACCTGTACACAGAGATGATTTTCAGACACATTGAAGATTGCAAGGGAGTGACAATAGGTGGCATGAACATCAACAATCTTAGATATGCCGATGACAGTGTAATACTAGCAGACAGTGAGAAAAACCTACAAGATATAGTGAATAGAATCAATAAAGCTGGAATACTATTCAACATGAAGATGAATGCCAGGAAGACCAAAACAATGGTTATAAGTAAAAAGACAGATAAACCAAATGTCAATATAACCATAGATGGCACAAACATAGAACAAGTATCCGAATTCATATATCTCGGACAAAAGATTACAAATGATGGGAGATGTGAGGAAGAAATTAAAAGAAGGATAACAATAGCCCGAACAACATTCTCCAAAATGAATAGAGTGTTAACATCAAGTAAGATATTAATACAAACAAGGAAGCGTATTCTTCAGTGTTATGTGTGGTCTACTCTAATGTATGGGGCAGAGACATGGACAATCTCTAAGAAAATGTACAAACGTTTAGCAGCATTTGAGATGTGGACTTATCGAAGGATGATGAAAATATCATGGACAAAGAAGATCACCAACAAGAAGTTCTCAGAAAAATTAAAAATAAGAAAAGCTTGTTTGCCACTATACAGACAAAGAAACTTATTTATTTTGGCCACATCATTCGTCAGAGTTCAATATACCGTACATTGTTGGAAGGGAAGGTGAATGGCAGCAGAGGGAGAGGGAGACCAAGAACATCATGGTTATACAAATATTTCACAGTGAACAGGCTTGAATTATTCACAGTCTATCAGAACAGCACAACATCGGGACAAGTGGAGAACCATTGCATCCAACCCTCGACTAGAGGATGGAACTATTGATTGATTGATGGTATAAGCAATGTATCTGTGTTATTTTTAAATGGGGAAAACAACTCATAAGTATTGTACTTCTTTCTCCTTTTTCATGTGAACAAATTACTGATTACTCTATTATATCTAAATAGAGGATCGATATGTATGCATATATGCATTCACATATTTATATATATGTGTGTTTATATACATGATTTATATGCTATGTAATCAACTATGGCTATATTATATTATATATGTCCACCTTCGTCCCCTATACCTATATAGTGTGAGACTATGAGATATTCTGAGACAGAGAGAGTGCAACCCGCAAGTTCCTAATCAGGCCCCGAGGCTAGCGTGGGATAGGCAGACACTGCTACACTCCAGAAAACTGGTGCAGTGTACATGGCATATACATGGCATATACTAGCACACACACACAATGAACAGTGCAGGTGTGTTTGCAAATGTGGTGCATTGGTGGTTCAACAGTGAGTGTCAGGCCAGGTAGTAACGAGTATAGATTTTGTAAGTCTCTCTGTGGCGGAGTGGTTAGAGTGTCTGACTTTTTTCTAAGTCGGACTCCTAATCTGAGGGTTGGCGGTTCGATTCCCCATGCCCCCAGCTCTGCCAATTTGGATTTCCACCGATGTGTATAACTTACAGCGTCATCAAAGGCCAGTTGCTCTCATACCATGTCTGTGTGGTGTGGGAGGTTAAAAATCCCTTGGGTCGGTAAAAGTGTAGGCTCGGGCTTTCTATCGACCAGCAGTGGAATGAGGAAGACCAGTCGTCTATGACTGAAATTTCCCCTGCTTAAACAACTAATGGACCAACAACTCAGCAGTTGGGGTTTCAGAGGTTGGGAGAGGTGTTGGACATTAGGATCAGCAAACCTTTAACCACTAGACTAAATCGACTAGACAGCCCGGATGGTTTTGCAACAAATTGTCTCCATTACCCCCTGTTTGTTTGGTCCAGTTGCCTGGTGGATCTTGGCGCGGACTTCCTCGTCGGATTTCCCACGAGAAGGCTGTGAACAGGCACACATGAATACAGGAAAGTCTATTTTATCTATTGTAAAGTCTATTGTAAAATCTCTTGTAAAATTTATTGTAAAATCTATTGTAAAACCTATTGTAAAACCTATTGTAAAATCAGTTGTAAAATCAATTGTAAAATCTATGGTAAAATCTATTGTAAAATCTATTGTAAATCTATTGTAAAATCTATTGAAGCATGTGTAAGATCTATTGTATTTGATCTGTTCTAAAATATTTGCTAAGATATATATACATTACAATCGCCACAGTGTATGCCAGTAACTTTGTTCCCACTTGTCCAATCGGGGAAGTGACTGAATGTTCTACTTGCCCAAGTGGCAAAAGTACTTGCCCAAGCCCAAGTCAGCCAATTGAAACCGAAATCTACTACTGCAGATCAAATAAATAACGACTTGCCCGTTTGGGCAGGTCACTGAGAACTTCACGTGCCCGATTGAGTAAAGCAGATGCCTCGAGCAACAGGGCAGACATACGGTGTCCTCATGAGAAAGAAATGTCTGACAAGAATCCTATAAAGTTTGGTAATCTAGAGGCATGGGCAAAGTTGAAATGTTGGGCAAATAGTATGGGATAGTGTACATAAAATATTCACCTCAATTCAGAATAGGATTGAATAGCAATTATTTAAAATCCCAGTAAACACTGCATCGATTGTAAGCCACTGTAAATAAGAGGTAGAGGACGTTGTTCTAGCATGTACTGTTTATCCACATTGTCCGGGAGTTAATGAAATAAAATAGAATACCAACAAAAAACCAAGATGGCAGCCACTAGATATTCTCAATTAGACTTTTAAATTCTATTAATCTGAATGATTTAATCAATTTGTCACTCCAAACATAGCGGACTATAATGGAGAAGCATTTATACTGTATACATGTATTTAGCACTTTATGGTGCTGTCACACTACGACATAATGGCCAATGTGAGTTCGACGTGGGTGACGTTTCATCATAATGTCGAAGATCATCGTATCACATCAGAGTCACGTTAGGGTCACGTTAAAGTCAGATCACGTCACATCCACTCACGTCCACTCACTTCGAGGTACGTCAGAGGACGTTGGAATCTTGGACATGTTGAAAACTTTCGACGTAGCTCGATGAGATGGTAACACGTTCGAGTCACGTCATGGTCACGTTACGGTCATGTTACACTGACGTTAGGCTCTCGTAATGCTTACGTCATCTATGTTAGATCCACGTCGCGTTACATCGTTGACGAGCGTCCAGCGTGGCCGTAACATCGTGGACGACATGCGAATGTTTTGGAAAGTGATCTGAACGTGGTCTGAACGTGGTCTGAACGTGTGCTGAACATGGTCTGAACATGGTCTGAACGTGGTCTGAACGTTTTGCCTTTGGGTATATAAAAGCAGCGGGTGGAACGAGTCCTTGTGCAAGTTCCGGTGATGTTGCGATGACGTCGGAGTGTCGTCGAAGCCTCGTTGAGGTCACGGCGCCCACATTAGCACCACGTCAGAGCAACGGAGCGACGTCGTCGATGAGGCTGGGAAATCCCCTTTGAGTACAATGTGGCGACGTTAGGCTGGGTGTGATCACGTCTGCCACGTTCGACACTCGTTGTGGCGATGTCAACGCACATCGGTTAGTCGGATGTGTCCATGCTGGGACGGACGTTATCATGCCCGCTCGACATTACGTTACGACCACGTCGACTACGCTGCAGTGTCGTCCAACTTGGCCCCGTATTTGCATATTACGTCGAGATTTTCGATACATTTCACATTGCACCCACGTCGGCGTGTTACGTCGTAGTGTGACAGCACCATTAGGCTGCACATTGATGTGGTGTTATCCATAACGCAGCATCCCAACATTTTTTCTATATGGTCGTAAAGCAGCTCTGGCTTGGAGACAATGAATGCTGTGGGAGTAACTATATAGATATATAGGGATATAGGGATAGGGATGGGGAGGGCACAAACCCTAACTTCCGTTGTGAAATCTGCAGCTGCGACCCGGCGCTCTGGGTCTTTACTTAAAGCTGCATAGTCCAATGAACACATCACATTTTCAAAACCAATGCATTTATCTAGATTTCCTCCTAAATATCTAGCTTAAATACTGGTGCACTTATTAAGCATTTATCACCACTTATAAGGGAATACTGATGCAATCTAATATAACACGTTACTGCTGAAACCTATGGTGTCAGAGTTTTGGCACGCCTGCCAACATTCATTTTGAATGTTTGTGCTTCAAATATCTCACAAGTTACCCATTTAAAATAAAATTAATTCAAAGTAAATCAAGGTAGAATGCCTAAGATCAAACTAATATATTTATCTCAGAAAATAACAAAAACTCAAATCCATCAGACTGCAACTTTAACCTCCTTGCTGAGGGACCAGCGAAACTAGGAAACCCTGTGTTAACTATTGTATTTTCAACAGTGGCGCCGCCTGTAGGCACGCTCCGTCAAGAGTGCCACTAAGTCGCCGTCCAAAAGTAATGGTTATATACGGATATTGGGGCTGTGTCGGGGCCCAGCGCCCGCTCCTTCGTTACACAACTCAGGGTTAACCTCGTATCCAATAGGAAGAGTCAGGGCAGCCTTCAGGATATTGAAGTTTATACCCCTGTCACACTACAACGTTTGTCTCCAACGCGCGTGGAAGCATGTCACTTTTTGGCGAAACGTCGGGAAACGTCGGAAAATGTTAGGAGGACGTTATGAGGACGTCGGTAGACGTCGGTACACTACCCTGGACGTTGACAGTCGCCGGAGGACGTCGGCGAGCGTAGCAGGTCGCTAGATGTTTTTAGCATGTCGACAGTGCTGGAATAATGTTATGCGAATGCTAGGCAATCGCCGTGCGTGCATGAGGGTTGTCTCCACACGTTGCACCAAATGGTTGCTTTGTTGTTTTACGTCCTACCAACATCTAAGGTCATATGAGCACATCGCGCCAAACTTTTTTTGTTTTCCTTCACTCATCGACTAACGTTGGCCTCGCGTGAATACAGCGCTGCGCTGATGCCGATCTTTTTCCCCAAACCGCCGAAAAGTTGGACATGTCTCGACGCATAGAAGATATTTTCCGCGCTGACGGCGCGACGGTGAGAAGCATCATAGTGTGACATGGCCATAACTTCGCTCCCAATAAAGCCATGCAAATAAATCAACAGGAAAGATCCATATCCTCGTGTTGTAGACACTATAGGCTACATGTCTCGTGTATTCTTAACATTTAAGTCTAATAAAGCCTAGCATTATAACCACTATATGCTATATATCTCGTGTATTCTTAATATTTAAACCGAAAGTGCCTGTCACACCTTACCGGATTGAGTACCGGACACAACCGGACAAAGAATCTTCTAGTCAGGTGGTGTTTGTTATCAAAATGTACCAAAATGTGTAAAAATGTTGCGCTTTCGGGCCAAAGGCCGCCGGATGAAACGGATGCTAAACGGACAAGGAACGTACATTAACGAATAGCCACCGGACGATAACCGGACGATAACCGGATGACACCAGATAACAACCGAATGTCAAACGGATGGACCAAACTTCAACTGCACACGTACCGGACTGTTCACGGATGTGCCGAAAAAAAACCCCCAAAAAACATGGACCGAATTCCCGCAACACCGTCAACGGACTACTCAGGGAGCAAACCGTAAATATAACAGATGGGTACCGGACATGAACCGGACAAAACGGACTAAACAGGTTTAAACCAGACACCAACTGTACACATCAGTCCGGCGGTTTCCGGTACAAGTTTTGTGCATGTTCAAAACTTGCCAGCATACAAGCCAGACACCACCGGACAGAGAATGGACACGTCGGATGCCTACCGTATATAAACCGGACATTGACGTATTTCACCGGACAGTGTCCGTTTACTATGTGGTACCCTAATCCGGTAAGATGTGACTGAGCCTTAATGGTGAAAATCTTCTCATGTAGTTATAGAATTGGTAGAGCGCAGGCTTCCCATCTGGAACGTCAGGAGTTCAATTCCCACTCGAGTCAAACCAATTACATATAAATTGATACTTGTAGCTTCCTAGCCAGGAGCTTGGCATTATTAAGATAGGTTGGCTCAGTATCCGGATAATGTGACTGAGTAGGATATCAGGCCATGCTGCTGGTTGCCTGGTCTCCCGGTGGGGAAGCACTATACAGTCACTATGAGGGCGCACTATCACAAGTTGGTACCCGTCCTGATATGACCTTAGATGTTGCCAGGAGTTATAAACTCCAAAAACCAACCAAGGTTAATCCCGCCTCCAACAGGAAGAGTCAGGACAGCTTAAACATTTGAAGAGTCAAGGCGCAAATCCCCGTGAACGCCAATCAAGAAATGCAGATAAACATTGGTATTAAACCTTCAAAAAAATCCTTGTTTTAAATTCTTATTTTGTTGTCCATTGCTCCATAATTATTTCTTCACAAGCAAAGTGGAATTAGTGAGAATTAAAATTAGCTTCAGGTAAAAATCTTTTATTTTAATTTAATTTTTGGATTTGCGATTACGGGGTTTTGCACCTGAACCCTTCATTTGTCGTCACAGATAAGGGTGCCTCAATTTAATAGAACCTGCTACTGCAGAAGCCGATGGTGTTAGAGCTTTTGGCAAGCTTGCCAAAATTAATTTAGCACATTTGCACTCCATATATCTCAAAGGTTAACCAATTGAAATGAAAGTTACTTCAAACTAACATAAGGTAGATTATAATGATCAACCTGATATGTTTATCTCAGAAAATGAGAGAAACTCAAAACCGTTGGACTATGCAACTTTAATATTTAAGCCTATGAGGGTAACTATTATATTATTCAGGTAGTTATCGGGCGCACTATAAGTTACCCTGAAGGGTCACTGTCTGCTACAAGTCGGAACCCGTCATAATATGACCTTAAATGTTGCCAGGGCCTAGAAAACCAACAAACAAACTGTAGTTACCAGGGTGCTGGGAGCTTGGTGGATTCTGGATATAGCACGTGATAATAGAAAAAACATTAACAACAATAACAACAACAACAAGTAATAGAGACCATAATAACAATCTTATGTAAACTTTGTTGCTGCATAGAAAGGAATACTGACACAATCTGCGGGCCATAGTTTTCAATTGATTGCCCAAATCAATTTCAAATTCATCCAAAGTTAGCTATTTAAAATAAAACTTACCTCAAACTAAAGTAAGGTAGGGCATAGCAATGAAAGTAATATTTTTACTTAAAAGCAATGAATGTAAATCGAAACCATTGTAGGCCTCTACTATCCAACTGTTATGAACAAATATAAAAAGAAAAAAAGAAAATAGAAGAAAATAAAAATCTCATTTACAAGGAAACGCTATCACCGACAGTTAACAGTGACACTTGATGATAGTTAGTTACCTTACTGTTAACTATTGATGATAGCTTTTTCCGGTAAAAGAGATTTCTATTTTCTTCTGTTTTTTTTTGTAGCGGTAAGAGTTGAATACTATTCATCAAAGGCTGCTGCTTTTCTTACATCCTTTATCCTTTATGAATCTATTCATTAAAAGGGCTCCTCCTACACAGAAGAGCCTATCCACACATACTTTGAGTCTAGGGCTTATCGCCTTGACAGGTGGAACTGCCCGACTACCTCTCTGCTCGGGACTGATATTTACCCACCTAGTTCACTCATTTCAGTCACTCTGCGATATCATTGGGCCCATCATCCCGTATCGCTACTGGCTCCAAGAATAGCCCTCCAATCAGTGCCTATTTATGGCACCATTGACGTTGCCAGTCGCAGCCAGACAACAGTGCCTTGACACCTAGTCTGCCCCGCCTCTCGACAGTGTCACCCAGGTGGAGGTGTCAACTTGTGTCCTGATTGGCTATTCTCATATGGAGCATGCGCCTTGCCCTTAGATGTTGCAAGGACGTAACACCCAATTCAATGTGACAATATCCATGCAGCTTCAATTGCTCGTGTGTGAAACACACACATTATATATAACTTGTGAAGCTCAATTTTAAGCTGAATTTAAAGGGAGATAATATATGACTAGTTTCTTACATTGCCCGGTCTTCTATTGTGTTCAGTGTATTTCATGACATTTTAGACTATCACTTTGAGCGAAGAAATTGAACATGTTCACAGTCAGTTGTTAGTTCTGTAGCATGGAGAATAATTGCTGGAAGCTGTCAGCGGCAACGTTCGGGGACATAACGAGACCTGGAATGGAATGTTATCAGCCATTCGGAGCATCGACTTAAGTAATAAGAGAGCAATACTGGTTATGCACTGACTGGAGGTGGGTGGGCGAACTGTGAGGACTACTTACTATTCATTGTCCGTGTTGGTAGACCGTGGGATCGTGGGTTCGAACCCTGGTCGAGTCAAACCAATGACTTAAAAATTGATACTTGTCGCTTGCTAGCCAGGCGCTCGGCATTATTAGGATAAGGCAAGGACTGGTGGTTGGCTCAGTGTCAGGATAATGTGACTGAGTGGGATATCAGGTCATGGTGCTGGCAGCCTGGTCTGCCAGTGGGGCAGCACTATAAAGTCGCCATGAGTGCGCACTGTCACAAGTCGGTACCCGTCCTGACATGATCTTAGATGTTGCTATGACGTAAAAAAACAAGAAACAATACTATTCCGTGATTATTGGTGAAATCAGCTATTCGACATGAGCATTTAATTCAGAACCACATCATTTGCCAGCATACACCAGGACATTGAAGGGAATACGGCATGTGTCCAATCATTACCGGCATTTGGGCAGGGAAGAAAGAGGAAGCAGGGATGGGAATGACATAACTTTATTCTCATGACAATCTACTCCAGCAGCATATTTCGTTTACATTATTCATTGTTAAAGCAGGCCTGCATGCGAAGTCTGACAGCAGCATGAAGTTATGCGAGTAATCAATGTAATCATCATGATCATATATCTACAATATTTGTTATGAATGAAGCAGTTAATCAATGAGTGAGATAAATCAATATTCATATCAATAATCAGTAAAGTCATCACATATTTAACATGGATATAAATGAGAAAGGAACATGTCAACAGTGTATCATATTTTTTCAGGATGACTTTTTGTATACTTAAATGTTTTTTTGTTTCTTATTTTTCTCATTGTTTTTTGGTTTTAATTGAGAGAAGTGGTGGTGGGTGGGTGGGTTTTTAGAAGCGATGTGGAACTGACGGGTGTCAGTGGAAGAGTGAGGAGTAGGGGGAGAGAAGGAGCCGGAAGCAGAGTGGGGCAGGAGGAGCCTGTGATTGGCTAGTGAAGAGTGGGCCACCTGGTTGGAGGTGGGTGAGTGATTGACAGGTGGGTATGGCTGCTTCACTGGCTCCTTCGAGCCCCCGGCAATGACAGCAAATGACCACCTCCATGGTCATTTGACTCATTTCATACCCACAATTCAGAAATTGGAAAGAGTTGTTAGTTTACGTCCTAACAACATCTAATGTCATATCAGGATGGGTAGCGACTTGTGACAATGCACACTCATGGCAACGTTATAATACTGCCCCACTGCAAGACCAGGCCACCAGCACCATGACCTGATATCCCACTCAGTCACATTATCCTGACACTGAGCCAACCAGTCCTTGCCCTAGCCTAATAATGCCGAGCACCTGGCTAGGAAGCAACATGTATCACTTGATATCCTGCACAGTCCCATTATCCTGATACTGTGCTAACCAGTCCTTTCCCTATCCTAGTAATGCTGATCACCAGCCTAGATAGTGACAAGTATCAATTTGGTAAGTCATTGGTTTGATTTGGCAGGGATTCAAAACTCCCGACCTTCCGGACCGGAAGCCTGCGCTCTATTGATTCAGCCACCATGTCCGGTAATTGAAACTTGAAGCACCTGCAAAACTCGTTATGATAAAACGCAATACATAACTACTGCCTATGTGGTATTCTCGGTGGCAGAGTGGTTAGAGGGTCTGACTTTTTTCTAGGTTGGACTCCTAATCTGAAGGTTGGCGGTTCGATTCCCCATGCCCCCTGACCTCTGCCAATTTGGATTTCCACCGCTGTGTACACTTACAGCATCATCAAAGGCCGGAAGCGCTCATACCATGTCTATGTGGTGTGCGAAGTTAAAAATCGCTTAGGTCGGTAAAAGTCTTGGCTCCGGCTTTCTATCAATAAACTGTCTAATGGTGAAAACAAGTGTATTCAGACTTATCCATGATCAGCAGATCCAAGAAAAATATAAACAAACAGCTTGAATAGTTTCCCCAAAATAAGACTGTTGCTCAAATATTGTAAAATGGAGAACTGCAGTTTATTTTGTGCTGTTGTCAGTGATCATGTAATATTGTCCTGTTTAGTTTATAGAGAGGCCTTCTAGACGCTGTAATAGTCAATTGTTGGAAGTCTAGGCACAGTCTGCTATTGATTCAATGTGTTACTACTGCTAACCCGGACCGGGCCCCTAACCACTGGCCCTAGGCATCACTGGTGGATCCGAAACTGCGTTATATGTGTGTGTAATATATAGGCCTATGCATATTGGGCGTATGCAGACGCAGCGCCGCCCGCTCCCCTGGCTTCGAACCCGGGAACCACAATCGTGGTAATTATCAGAGAAGTAGTATAGCCGGAGTCCTTCTGACTTACATCTGTATACAGAGGGTCTGTATACGCGCTATATATGTATATGTATGTACCAGATGGGATGGCCGAATGAGTAGAGCGTTCGTCTCCTGTTTTGGGAGATCCGGAGATCCGAACCCATCAGTTTGTGAGTTCGAATCCTGGTCGAGTCAAACCAATGACTTCAAAATTGATACTTGTCACTTCCTAGCCTGGCGTTTGGCATTATTAGGATAGGGCAGGGACTGGTTCGCTCAGTGTCAGGATAATGTAACTGAGTGGGATATCAGAGCATGGTGCTGGTGACCTGGTCTCCCAGTGGGGCAGCAGTATAAATTCACCATGAGTGTGCACTGTCACAAGTCAGTACCCATCGTGATATGACCTAATATGTTGCCAGGATGTAAAACTCCAACAACCAACTAAATAAGACATGCGCTATGGCAAGCCAAGTGGAGTTTAATGGGTGGGCGGAAAATTTGCACTGTGCAACTACTGTCAAGAACTGGAGCAGGGCCTGGAGGCATGGCAACAGCTGGTTCACCTGAATGCTTCCAGGGGGCGCTAGGCAATTGGCTTTGATTGGACGAGACGCCGAGGCCCGGGAGAGTCCAGTCTGGTGGGATGAGTGTGGCTGTTGTAATAGTAGGATCGATGCCTCCCCCCCCCCGGCCTCCCATTGCGAGAATCAGATGTAAGTCTAATGTATTAAAAACCAATTTCTGCAAGTATTGGACGGGGTCGGTTCGGTTGCAGCACAGCATAGAAATGGATTGGTGTTCTGATATTCTGTACTTTCCACTCCTCCTCAAAATATCCCCAAGTTCACTGCACAAGTTATAATTTAAAAGTATTAAAAGCAGTGTAATCCGGTGAAAACTCAGATGATCAAAACCGAAGCACTTCCCTGGATTGTATCCAGCAAATGCAAAGTAGATGTTGTAGTCGAAAACTTGTAAACAAATACTATTCCATGTGCACACCTCATTTCAAATATCTCAAATGTGTAATTTACTTCAAGATCCTAATAATCCTTACTGTAAACTAAAGCTAAGTAAAGTACATCATTATTACCGCCATAATATATTTATATAATGTTTTTTTAATTGCAGAAACTCAAAGTCATCATATTATTAAACTTGTATGTAAAAAGAACTGAATAGATACTTATATACTTTGCTTACAAAATACAAATTCGTATATTCTGTACTGGAAAACAACAATACTTGTCAAGTTCACATCGTGAGTCTCATAGTAGTGCTTCTCTTCCTAATATTTCGAGAGAGTTAAGGCAAAGCAAGGAAGGAAGTTTCAAATACATTTAAGGAACAATCCAACAAGCCTGTTCTGGTCAGCGAAGGGTACATTGAAAATACATCGTCGTTCATGATTTTGCATTGTAGTTATCATATTATCAGATTATTGCGAAAGTTCTCCGAGTTCATACCATGACCAAATAATTTAAAGATGTTTAATACGAAATCAAAACCACGTTAATAATATACACGTCACCTAGATTGGATCCTACAGATCTAACTTAGACAATTGTGCTCTCATTGCATGTATTTTGCAGTCTGGTGCTATGTTGCTACGCTAAAAACCTAGGCAAACAAATAATATATTCAGTAGAGTGTTGTACACATCAACATTACTTTTGCATGATTTCACTTCAAATATATCCACATTTGACACATTAAAATAATGGTTACTTCAAACTACAAGTACATTTAATTATAATCATCAACCCCATATAATTATCTACAACTATGGCAGGAATTCAAAAACCATCAGATAATGTAAATTTACGCATCAACAGTGTCCATATTGTGATGAATCTTGTACAGTAAAACCTCTCAAAATTGACCGACCATGGGACCGACTTTAAGTGGTCCATTTAGGGAGGTGGTAGGTTTAGAAAATTAGAATATCCTTAAAATGGTATTGCTGGGACCCAAATAAAGTGATCGATATAAGGGAGTGGTCGATCTGTGGCGGAGTCAGTATAGAGAGGTTTTACTGTATATGGATAATAAAATATAAATATAAAGAATAGCTTAGCTTTATTGCTTACAAAATGGCCACTCCCAGTGCTGGTAGACTATTTTCTTTCATTCTCATTGAGTTAGTCGGTAATTGCCCAAGATCTCGTCGTTGTTATGTGTGCTTGGTGATAATCGAATTTGCCATATGTGTCTTTGTCCGACAGTTGACGACCAGCATGTCTGACAGTTGACGACCAGCATGTCTGACAGTCGCTAGGGTTCATCAGCTTAACGTTACCACACTCGTCTCAGATTGCAATAATATGTATATATACAGCTTGTTCCATGAACAATAAGATAGAGATGTCTTCGTCCATTCATGCATTGTAGAGTAGCTACTGTCTGATAACAATGGTGTTTGTTTGTTGGATGTTTATGTCCTGGCAACATCTAAGGTCATATCAGAACGGGTACATATTGTGACAGCGCCCACTCATGGCAACTGTTATAGTGCTGCCCCACTGGGAGACCTGGGCCTGTATGCAGGAGTCAGTGTTAGCGGGATTTGGTGTTAGAGCCTGTTACCGTTTAGCTATCACCGACGTCGGGAACTGTGTCAAGTCTTATGCAGGAGCGCGTAACACTTACATTATAGCTAAATGTGAAGTTATTTATAGATTTGGGAAATCCCTCTGCGTCTGTACCCATATATTAGGCTTAAATCTATTAAATGCTATCATATTTAACAGAATTAAATATGCAATAAGTGAAATTTGAGGAAATTAACCCTAAATTCGAAGCAATATTAACGCTGCCTCCGTAACGGCGGCGATATTAATATTTATATTTTCGAATCGATGAGCGTAAAGTAAACAAATCGCTAATACATTGCCGCCAATGCGTAGACGTCGGCCAGTATGGATGTCGACGTCGACGCGGCGGTCGCGACGGCGGCGATTTGTTTACTTTACGTTCGTCGATTCAAAAATATAACTATTAATATCGCCGCCAATGCGGCGGTAGCCTTAATAACGCTTCGAATTTAGGGTTAAATTGATAAAAGTTCACTTATTGCGTATGTAATTCTGTTAAATATGACAGCATTGAATAGATTTGGGCCTAATAAACTCGCTAAACCTAATATTTTTTAGGGGTAAGGTAACACCGGTTAAGCCTTTGGTGTTAGGCCTAGCACTGACTCGTGCATACCATTTTTTGCCGCTAAACCGGAATTCCCGCCAAACACCGTTTTGCCTCGGTAACACTGACTCCTGCATACGGCCCCTGGTCACCAGCACCATGACCCAATATCACACACAGTCACATTATCCTGATACTGTGCTAACCAGTCCTTGTCATATCCTAGTAATGCCAAGCACCAGGCTAAATAGTGACAAGTATACATTTTATAAGTCATTGGTTTGAATCGACCGGGAATCGAACCCCGATCTCCCGCACTGGAAGCATGTGCTCTATCGACTCGCCCACCGCGTCCGGTATAATAACAGTAGTGGATCAAAGAAGCTCAAACATATGGGTGACTATAAGTATAAGAGTGTTCACCGCTTTTGTTCAGCTGGGATGATCGAATAACGTTAGCGCCCACTTTCTTTTTGGTAGGTTGGTATACCATATTTGAACCATGACTTTTGATACTTGTTGCTACCTAGCCTGGCGCTTGGCATGAGTAGGATATGGCAAAGAGTAGTGGAATGGATGCCTAATTATAAATATTGATGATGTGACTAATTATGTCATCTGTCACATTGAAAACACCTGCTCTCGTCCAATCCCTGAAGTCGGTCAACATATAGTCCCATCAGTACTTCGATAGGTGGCCGCCTGGGAATATTAATGTAAGGTGTCATAGACATCCTGATACAGGGTAATTGCCTCACCAACGCAGTCATGTCATAAACAATAAAACCACTCAAAAACTAAGGAAAACGAAAACCACTAAAAGTACAGTGACATTAAAAGAAAGCATCATCTGTTTTGTGTCCGGAGATAAGATTAATAGGACAACTTAATGGAATATTTGGTGCTCCTAGGTTACTGGCAAGGAGAAAGCTGGTTGGTTGTTGGAGTTTTACGTCCTGACAACACCTAAGTTCATATCAGGACGGGTACCGACTTGTGACAGTGTGACTTTATAGGGCTGTCCCACTGGGAAATCAGGACGCCAGCACGATGACCAGATATGCCACTCAGTCACATGATCCTGACACTGAACCAAGAATTCCTTGTCCTATCCTATTAATCCTGAGTGCTAGGCTAGGAAGCAACAAGCATACATTTTTAAGTAATTGGTTTGACTCGACCGGAAACCGAACTCCCGATCTTCCACACGCGAGGCCCGCACTCTACCGATTGGGCTACCGCGCCCGGTGGAAAAAAGCTGGCAACCACATTATTATGCTGCGGTGAACTGACCTCCCCTGATGAAATGACACATACACAGGTATATAAGGATAGGTTAAGTGCATCAGTTAGCATAGAGATTGTAGTAGTAGCCTCTCGGGCAAAGGAGCCACAATGACAAGTGGGCGTGGGTAGGGTGGTGACATCAGGAAGCCTAGGTGTTGTAATGCTTAGCACACTGGCCCTGAATGCAACATATGTGGGTTCGATTCCTGCTCCAATCGCAATATTGTCCATGTTCAGCCCCCCCCCCCACGAAAAAAGCTTAATGGTTATGGCGCACTGCCTGGAATGGCAGACATATATGGGTTCTAGGTCCATTCTAGGAAAAGCATTTCATTTGTTGCAACCCCTTCCGTGACAAATAAAATCCCAACTTCCTTCAAGTCGTGCGAGTATATCCCAGGACGATGAGTAGGAGAGCAACCCAATGCTGTGCTGTGAGAGTGCAGTCTTCCAAGGCCACATCACGAGATCTGTGTTCGGAGGGTGAACCGGTGTAGCAGGAAATCGCAAACCCTGTAAATCGCAAACCTCCAATCCAGTCTGTGCGCACAGCAGCACACTGTATGCTGACCCTCCTTCTGCACCTCTACTCCCCCTGACCTCTCTTTCTCTGCCTTCCTGCTCCCCATTCCTGCAAACATATCCAGCATTCAGATGTTCTCCCCGTGACTGCTCCTCTCTACACGGCTAATAACTTTATCTCTCTTTATTTCTCTCTCCTCTCTCTCTTCTCTCTCTCCTCTCAATCTGGCTACTCTTTTTCCCCAATTGCCAGTCTCTCTAGCTCTCCAGTCTTCAACACTTTTCTTGTCCATACTTCCACCTGTCTGCCTCTCATCTCCGCCTTCCGGCTTATTATCTGTCATTCCGCAACCTGCTCCAACACCCACCCCCTTCCCACCACCACACCTGTTGTCTGCCCCTCTCCTCCCCCCACACCCTCCCTCGTCTTTGTCCGCCCACCTCTAGTCTGTCCACCCACTCCGCCTCCGCAGGTATCACAAACCAGTTCACACACACTCTCTCTCTGTCTCTGTCTCTCTCGCTCTCCCTCTCTCTCTCTCTCTCTCTCTCTCTCTCTCTCTCTCTGATAACTTGAAGTGAGTACTTTGTGAATCCCAAATGTGGTATTTACGCCAACTATGACTATTGTCTACATACCTTGTACTGGTTTACTTTGTCCGCCACCACCGTACAATTATCGCATAGTGATACCCATACGTTACCATCCGTTACAATGAGCCCTATCCTTTCACACCCTGCAGAAAGTGAGCAACCGCCATCTCAAATGGGGATGGCCCACTATCTGCAAACCGGATGTGGCTGGGACGCCATCTTTCACTTCCCAAATTGTCTTCAGTAAAGGGGCTGTCACATTAGGGTTTTTTGCGGGAGCGTATGGCGGCGTAAGCGCGTTACGTCATATACGTCGGCATACGCCGTATACGCTACTCATATGCTACGCATACGCTACTCATACGCTACTCATACGCCGCCAGATGCCGCCAGATGCCAGCGTATGTGAAGCGTATGAGGCATACGCCGCCATACGCTTTCATAAATCCATCCGTCCAAATTTTGTTGTGCATGCTAAAAAAAAACTCGACCTATGAGGGCGTATGGCCCATACTGTCAAAAAATGTCACAGCACGCTCCCATACGCTCCCATACGCTCCTCATACGCTCCTCGTACGCTCCTCGTAGGTTCCACATACGCTCAAAACCACCCGAAAGGTCACCAAATGTCTTCATAGGCCGGCACGCGCAGGACCTACATAGGTTTTCAATACGCTCCCGCCATACGCCGTAATGTGACAGGGCCTTAAATGATGATTGGTGTGCTTTTAATTTTACTAAATGACTGCACTTGAACACTGGTCTTTCAGCCATGAACTAGAGCAGGTCTCCTCCCGCCCCCCCCCCCCCCCCCCCCCCCTTCCCCTGCCAATAAAACCACGTTTTGTTACACACGATGACACATTGCATCATAAGAGTGTGGACAAGCCGACTCCTTCTTTTACTCGCTTGGAGCGCTGGTAGTATTGTGGTTTCCAGAGCACCGACACAAGAATAGGGGAGTTCTTAGATAAAAGAGTCACCCGGTACTTGTAGTACATGGGTGAAGATCAGCCTTATATAAAAACGGGCGACAAATCGGGCTAATGAAATGAGTCTTTATGGGAGCCTAATTTCTCAATCTAAGAAGCAACATTTATTCTTTGTATATGTCTTCATGTTTAGCCGCTACTTTTGAGTTGGCAAATATAATAAAACATATACTTTAATGCAATTTAAAAGTGAAATCGACGGCGTTCTCTGGCCGCCATCTTGTCTTTTTGCATTCTCGCCCATTTCATCAACTCTGTGCCTATATGAGTAGCCATTTGATACTGGAGCCACAGTTTCTAGTTCATGTTCCATACTAAACCTATTTTCATCTGTATTTATACTACGTTGTCCTTCACCCGTGTACTACAAGTACCGACTGAATCTTTTATCTAGGGAGTTCTGTGCTACAGCATGGAAGAGTGCATAATGCCAAAGATTCTCTATTTGCTTGTCAATGTATTCATCTAGGCACTACTCGAACAAAAATGTGTTTCATTTTACGATGCTTCTAGACCACATTCATTTTTATCATGGACTATTGGATTCAAACATATGGTCATTCTCACATATTTCTCTGGAGGAAACCCGCTGCCACCACATTTAGTATTTCCGAAGGGGGGGCAAGGTTTTTTTTATATGCACTTTCCAACAGACAGAACAGCACATACCACAGCCTTTGATGAACCAGTTCTGAACCACTGGTTGGAATGGAAAATAGCCCAAACTGTAAATGGATCCACTGAGCAGGATCGATCGGATGATCCACAATTTAACAGGTGGACACTCTACTGTCTGAGCTACGTCCCACTCCCGGGCTCTACTCGAAATCAGACTTAATCTGTATTGGGAAGCGCTTTGAAATATGATCTGGGCACAGCTGCTAATATAGTTAGTTATTCTTTGTGTACTTTGAACACAAGATTTAAGAATGCAGCAAATCCCCTATGATCACTCAAAAACAGTGTTCATATTGCTAATCGTAATATAAAAATGACAAAATAGATCTACATCCTATTAATTTTTCGCGACGAATATATCCTTTGCTGCTCAAAATGTGTCAAGCCATCATCGAATAAGCAATCAGTCAATTAATCAATCAATCAATCAAACAATCAGAAAACCATGAGTACAAGTTCTTATTTATTCATACTTTTATTATCATAAGTTGTCTATGAGTGCGCACTGTCAGAAGTCGCTACCCATCCTGATATAGAGGGAGTGCACATGAAGTCATTACTTAGCAATCAGTGGTCAGCTGGCTGCCATCTTGGATTACGAGCACCCTCCCTAGCCATGTTGTGAATGCATGCAGATGCAGTAAAAGAGAGTGTTCTTGTGTTCTGGGAGGTTCTGGGCCAATGTGTTTACTTCCAGCACTTTAGCAACAACTTCTGAGGCCAAACTCCTCAAAACAGTGACAAATAAACCAACAAATCAGTAAATAACCACAGTGTAGGCAGTTGTAAGACTTCTGTATGTCATCTAATATGGCCACCAAAAGTTGCCTCGTGACATCCTGACACCCCCTCTATATGCGGTTAGATATTACCAGTATGTAAAACCCCAACAAACAAGCACGGGAGGGGGGGGCTTTCTAAAACTTCATAACAACGAATGGTGCATTCGCAAACCGGTCTGACTTATTCCCATGTACCCCCCCCCCCCCCGCGCCTCCCCCATCCCGCCCCCCTGCCATTTACCCCCCCCCCCCCTATCATCAGTTAGCGCGCATCCGCCGACAATGCCTTTATGTGCGCAGGGCCGGGGATTGGCGGGCGACACGGGCTTGTAGCTTGCCACAATTGATCTCCCGCCGTGGCCACCCCCACGTTTCCAATTCGATCTGTTCGTCTGGTCATAGGGTGAGAAGTCCCCGCTCCCTACTACCCCCCCCCCCCCCCCCCCCCCCCCCAAACACACCAAATACACAAGCAGCAACTCCTGATCGTGGTGTCTAACCTTCCCGGCCAGGCCCCGCACCCCCCGCCGTCCCCACCACAACGCCCACGTCGCAGTCCTAATACAAGTTCTAGCCCAGTAGGTGCCATTCGCGTCCGGCATTTAGCAGCATATATATATATATATATATATATATATATGTATATGTATATATATATATATATGTTTAACCGTCGGGCTATTCCACCCCCGCTTAAGGCGAGCCTAACGTGTCAATATAAATAATTGTTTCCATGTGAATGTCTTGTGCCTCCTGCCGCTGGTTGTCTGTCATCCTGCCAGCCTGACCCTTGACTAGCAATGTCCGAGGTGGAGAGTTCGAGTCCTGACAGACCATGAGCAGAAGGCCCTTAATTAAATAAGATTATAGAGCAATCCAAATAGCAATCTGAAGTTGACCATAGCGGTTAATAATATAAGTCTGGAGGACAGTAAAGAATGCAAGGAACGTTCATGTCACTTCTTAGGAGCTCACCATTTTATTCTTACCTCTTACTAACAGAATGAATTGATCAATATAACTTATGTTATGATTTAAATATAGTTCAACAGTGGAATGTATGTTATAAGTCAATTCCCCTCCCATATAATTAAGTTAAATAAGTTTGGAATTTCCATAATAAAGGCCTAAATCTCGGCTAAAACATCGGAGCATGCAAAAACACGTCCGATGGGTCTGGCTCCGAAGGCCCGACCTTCTATCATTGCTAGGATAGTCACAATCGACGTATCCAAGCAACGCTTTACAGCAGGGAACCCTGCCTCGCAAAATGCGCGCCCGCGCAAAATGCGCACCCGCGCAAAATGCGCGCCCACGCAAAATGCGCCCCCGCGCAAAATGAGGTCGAGCAGTCTCACCCACTTCACAGCCTCCCCAGACGAACAACAGGAACTGATGTTTGTCTAAGAAAGGAAAAGTGGGAGAGACTACCAGGGTTCGCGGCTGTAGCAACAAATAATAAGCATAATCGCGACCCCGCTTGATCCACGACTAAATGGCGTGGAATGCGAGGCACCGCATACTTCCTTCTCGTTGTGTAATTTTTTCGATTTGAGACAAGCCAGCTCTCTGGTCAACAATTTCAGTATTTCACAAGAAATATGTTTGTACTTAAATTCCTTCAAAAACAGTTTTGAATCATTACTTGATAAAATTGAAACTACCAGAATCGACTTTCAATTCTGGTACCAGCCCAACTAAAAATACTGACCCTGTCGTAGCTGAATACCCTGCCAGTCAGTCTGGCAATGAGAGAAACTCCACTAGTCACTTGTCATCTGTACCATTGCACACCATCCAATATCACAACCCTTTATAACACACTCCACCATTTTGACACTTCTGACCACACATGTACTACTAACCCCTGGAAGAAAATTCCCTAGCCCAGTTCCCGCGATGAAAGCTAGCTCAATATTTCTCCTCTACCAGTAGCCTATACCGTAAACTCATTACAGCCTCAAAAGTACTTTGGCCGGCGTTACCATAGTAATATCCCTTTCTCAAGTCTGTATCCCACCGTACGCTAAAAGTGAAGGGTATTTGGAATTCGCTACAGACGACGTTACCCTAAATGTATACAGCTCCAACGACAGGGTCCCGTTTTTCTCTAAAAATTCACACTTTGACTACTAGACAATGACTACTAAACAATGACTACATTGTAACCAAAGCCGGAAATTCCCGAAGGAAGTCCGCTTTTGGTTCACACAAAAACAATCTACGGTGCTATTCAAGCGCAAACTCAACCATTGGTAATTTACACTTCAACCAAAGCCGGAAATCCCTGAAGGAACTCCGCTTTTGGGTGACAGAAAAACAATTTACGGCGCCACCGAAGGGCGGACCAGACCATTGTTTTTTTTTTTTTTAGGGAAGTGCTCCATTAGGTAATTTAAGTACAATTTTCGCCTCTGAGGGAGATCAAATAAGGGCGACATTTAATGTTTGTCGGGTCAAACCCAATGAAGGCCAAAACACGTACCGACGCGCACGGTCGTGCGAGACGAAACTGTACCAAAAGTAAATGCGAGCATAAGTAAATGTGTGCATTTGTCAGTTTGCCCACAGCCTGATTCGCAAAAGTTGTACTTTCTCGCGAATATGCGCATGCGCATATATTTCTTCTTGTAGCAATGGGATAATACTGGAGGGACAGATTTCTGGTTTGATGGCCGGTGGGCCCCGTATATATAAAAATACTCCTCACCGGATTACTATTGGGCACCGCATCCAATTAATGATACTCCCGACCGTAGCGTCTTTAGGCATCATATGCCGGCACACTCCCTTCGATTGGGCCACGCATGCCGTCACACTCCTTACCAGGTAATGTCTCTACTCGCAGTGTGTTCCCTTATTTGCGCCGTCACATTATCTAGTCTGATCTACATCAATGGTTTGATGGCCGGTGGGCCCCGTATATATAAAAATACTCCTCACCGGATTACTATTGGGCACCGCATCCAATTACTGATACTCCCGACCGTAGCGTCTTAAGGCATCGTATGCCGGCACACTCCCTTAGATTGGGCCACGCATGCCGACACACTCCTCACCAGGTAATGCCTCTCAGCGGGTTTTGCGCCACTGCGCATATATACCCGTTTCTTCCATATGTGATACATTCGGCTTGGCGAGCCACTAAATGCGAATCCAAGCAGCGATCCTGCGTGCCTTTTGCATCGACAGGTCGAGGCCGGAGTTTCTTACTCTCTGAGCTCTGTGTGGTATGTGTTTTGGTGGTGTAGGTGTGTGGTGTGTGTCTGTGGTGAGGGTGTAGGTATGTGGTGATGGCTTAGGGGTGTGGTGGGGGATGTAGGTGTGTGGTGAGGGTTTATGTGTGTGGTGGGGTGTAGGTGTATGGTAGGGGGTTTAGGTGTGTGGTTGGGGTGTCAGGGGTACCAACCAAAGCATTACAGAGACCGGCATGAGTCGCCATCTGGCGAGAGACTCATAATTTAAACATATTTACACCTATACACACTTTGGTCTAGTGGTCGGGTATGAAGGGGATTTAATTATTGCATGGGTAAACCGTTTCCAAAATACTTTACCTATAATAGAATTTGGAATAATCCCTACCCTTCCACACGACCAAACAATTCATATTAACATTTCACTCTTATCCCTAATGTACATGTATGATTAACTAGTGGTTATCCCCAGAGATCATGGCTAGTTACTTCTACAATTTTAAATGGTTTAAATTTCTGTTTAATTTGATTGAATGTGTATGTCTATTTCCCCATAAATTAGTTTTAGGCCTATATTCTAGATAATTTTGAAAACCAAGCTGGTGCCCTCAGAGAGAAGAACCAGATTCAGTAAATGATTGTTAAGCTTCATAGTTTAGAGACATACATATTCAATGCTCATTTTGAATCAGTTTAACCATGAAGAATATATTCACCAGTTCAACCATGAAGAAAATCCCCTGGCAGTAGTTGACCCACAGTTAACCAACCTATGGCAATAGTTGGACCCACCGTTAACCAACTTATTTCCCCAACAACATGGGCAGCCACAAATAACACATAATACAAACATAACACCTATATCCACCATTTAATAATTTAGTCAAGTGGTTGGTTATGAAGAGGTGTCTAGATTTACCTTAATAAAACAGTTAGAAATGTTCTATTTTACACAGATAACATTTGGAACATTCCTGTGTCCTTCCAGATGACCAAATATAAACATTTGGTATATATTAGTGGCAGTTTTTTATATTTACTATAATAGGTTTACCAACCACAGGCTGTTTCCCTCCGGAAGAAAGCAGCCCGGGGAAAATTGCTATTATTTTGATAATTAAAGCAAATTGTAGAATGTTCACATATGTTTACTTTCATAGAAACCTGGTTAGTTTTATCTCTATTTAAATTTAAGTTTAGGGTTAATATGTTACAATTTGATTTGGCCCCGTCCCCTTGTGTACCAGTTTAACCGTGAAGGCTTACAAGGATTCTGTGGTGTATTTTACTTTTCTCTACCAACATGTATGATGTAATTATATGTTTGCAAGGGTTTTTGACCTATAATTCTAAATCTGTTTTTACCACAATGCCTAGATTAGTGCTTAGGCTCACAAGGGTGTTGTGGTATATTTTCAATTGGTTTTACCAACATGTAAGGCTTTAATTAAATTTTTACTTCATGAAATTACCCAGAAATCAAGAGGTTACAATACTCAATATAAAAGGTGCTCAAATGAAACGCCAGCGGCCTAACTGATTCCCTGCTCTACAACCAATATACCAATAATATATGACATACAATATTACCATGTTACCACCAAGTGAACATAGCATGCATATAACATATACAAAATATATACAAATCAAGGTGTATTTTTAATGTGGTGGTGTGTGTTTTTACAAGATAAGAATATAAGTGTATGATTTAAATAGTCCCTGCATATTGCATAGCCCCGTGAACCCGTCCCCGTAAATAGAATATTCCCAAAACAATACCTAATGTGATGCCCTCGTCCGGATTCTGTGGGTGGCCGCTGCTCGTCCTGCAAATCCCACTGTCACTGCTGGCTGGACTTGCTATTTGCGGGTGGCCGTTGGTCGCCCCACGGATCCAGCTCGTATCCAGCTCGTAGTGTATGCTGGATCGGCTAACCGCGGGTGGTTGCTGCTCGCCCCACAAATCCAGCTCGTAATTTAGGCTGGATCAGTTAACCGCGGGTGGTTGCTGCTCACCCCACAAATCCAGCTCATAATTTAGGCTGGATCGGTTAACCGCGGGTGGTTGCTGCTCGCCCGCAAATCCAGTTCGTAGTGTATGCTGGATCGGTTAACCGCGGGTGGTTGCTGCTAGCCCCACAAATCCAGCTCGTAATTTAGGCTGGATCGGTTAACCGCGGGTGGTTGCTGCTCACCCCGCAAATCCAGCTCTCACTGCCGGCTGGACTTGTCAACCGTGGGTGGCCGCCGCGAATCCCGCGAATCCAGCTCTCACTGTAGTCTGGACTTGTTAACCGTGGGTGGCCGCCGCGAATCCCGCGAATCCAGCTCTCCTTGTTCTGTCGTCGAGCGGTTGATATGGTGTGTGCATCTAAATGTTGTATGCATTAAATATAAGGGTTAAGGTTCATATTATGAAATTGACCCGAAATACATAGCATGTAGTTTACTGGCCTTAATATATGGTACAATACAAGCAACTCAAGTACACAGAGCACTCACAATAAACACAATGAATTTTTTTTAGACATATAATTTACTTTACCCCATTACAATATTATAGAAATTTAACCACTCACTGTAGTATAGTGAAAATACAATTGACCAGTGGTGGCCGTACAGTGGCATACACATAAACAGACGCGTAATGAATGCAAGGAACAATAACTCAAGGAGTAATGTAAACAAGCTGATTAACATTATGGTGGTACAAACAACCAATGCCTCCATCACAATTCCACTAATATTTAATTACAAGGTTAATCATGCCAGCTATTGGTGGTTCAGCTATGGCCATGACCAACAATAGATTGACATACAGAATAATTCAACAATATAACTTATGTTATGATTTAAATATAGTTCAACAGTGGAATGTATGTTATAAGTCAAATCCCCTCCCATATAATTAAGTTAAATAAGTTTGGAATTTCCATAATAAAGGCCTAAATCTCGGCTAAAACATCGGAGCATGCAAAAACACGTCCGATGGGTCTGGCTCCGAAGGCCCGACCTTCTATCATTGCTAGGATAGTCACAATCGACGTATCCAAGCAACGCTTTACAGCAGGGAACCCTGCCTCGCAAAATGCGCGCCCGCGCAAAATGCGCACCCGCGCAAAATGCGCGCCCGCGCAAAATGCGCCCCCGCGCAAAATGAGGTCGAGCAGTCTCACCCACTTCATATATATATATATATATATGAGTCAGCCTCACGCAAATGGGACAATTGGTGGTCAATTTAAGATGTTGGCATCGCAATTCTTAAAAGTGTAGTGCATTTCTTTGTTTCATATTAAATTATCCTAGAAACAAATTAGGTTGTTTTATTTTCTCAACCTTTACATTCAGGATAAATTTAAAGACTTTCCAACACTTCTGCCAATGCTAAACTATAATTATGCCATTCGACGCCGACATCCTATGCTCGACGCCGGGAACTTTAGCAGATGTCGGCGTCGCAATTCTTAAAGTGTACTGCATTTATTTGTTTTATATTAAATTATCCTAGCAAAAATAAGGTTGTTGTAGTTTCTCTACCTTTACATTCAGGATAAATTTAAGGACTTTCCAACACTTCTGTCAATGCTAAACTATAATTATGCCGTTCGACGCCGACATTCAATGCTCGATGCCGACAACTCTCCCCAATTGGCCTATTTTCGTGAGTCTTACTCATATATATATATATATATATATATATATACTCGCATACTACGTTATGCGTCACATAAATACACACAATCACATATATACACATATACCCATACTCACATGATCACATAATCACATATACATATATGTACATATATATATCAATACATATATACGCGTGTATATACACAAACATATGTGTATATCATATATCTGCATATATACGCATAGTTACAATGTTGTATGCATGCAAGCATTTATGCTTTTGGGCATATGTATAGGGCCCTACATAAATACATCGATCTAGAGATTTACACATACCTATAAATCCACAATGCATATATATATATTTATATATATATTTATATATAAATATATATATTACTATGTACATGTGATGTATAATGCATTATACAAGTATAAAGGCGCGGACGGGAAGTATGTCCTGATTATTATTGAGTTTATTATTATTAGTAGTAGTAGTATTACACGATACACTGTACTGCTTCCTTCATGTGTCATGACTGGTGGTTCCACTTCTGGCACTCCCAGGTACCTTCATACCCTCGCGTTGTATATATATATATATGAGACTGTCTCAATAGGTGCTAAGCAATATGGGACAAAACTTTGTCCATTGTAACAATCAACATACTATCTGCTTATGAATTTGCTCAGGATAAACTGATTTATTTTGTACATGCTGTTTTATAATCCCAATAAAATATATATTGATTTGAAGCAAATGCCCTTGTGTTTTCAGTGTAACCGTTTCTGTGCTGTTTTGTGTCAATCATTACAATGGACAAACTAAATAAGAGTTATCACCTTTGGAGACAGGCTCATATACATGTACATACATATTGGCTACGAATTAGAGACAGAGACATATACCTACTGAGCTGGTCAAGTTTATTTCCTTATGGCTGAGCAATAACTGGCGGCAAGTGACGATTCAATCAAGCGTCCGAGTTATCGGATATCGCTGGGGCTCTAGTAGCCCTGCATCAAAAAGGTGGTCCACCCTGATTGGCCAACAATATAATGGCATAATATTATCACATAAATAACATAATAATAATGCAGTTCTCATATCAGGATGGGTGCCGACTTATGAAAGTGTACGCTGATGGCAGTTTTATAGTGCTGCCTCACTAGGAGACCAGACCACCATCACCATGACATGATATTCCACACAGTCACATTATCCCGAGACTTTGCTAACCAATCCTGATGCTACCCTATTATCGCCGAGCACCAGTCTGTGTAGCAAGACATATAAATTATATGAGCCATTGGTTTGACTAGGCTGAGATTATTAATAATTTTAAAGAACCAAATAGGAAATTGGCCATTTCAAGACAAAACTAATAATTGCATTACAAATAACAAAAACTAACTAGGGAATTAAATCCTAAATATATAGCAGGCATTATATATATGTGCGTAATTACAATTGTGTAACTATGTAAACAAAAGCGATTTTTTTGTTTGTTTGCTTGTTGTTGGTTTACGTCCTAGCAACATCTAAGGTCATATCAGGACGGTGATTATGTGGTAGCCGAGTAATGAGGAATTCTAGAAGATCGTGAGGAAGTAAGTGGCAGCTCTAACACAGTTGGAAGTGACAGGTGGGGTGGGTTAAACAGGTCAAGAAGCCAGCTTATAAGCAATATACGATTGTCACCACCAACCAGCGCAGTGACGTCAGTGGGTGAACTGAGGTCAGTAGCAGAACTGACGTCAATTGAAGAATGATGCTGCCAGTAGCAGTTTACCATGCAAACATGCTCTGAAGAATAGGTATCTTAAAGGATTTCCACCACCAGCTTGTAATTTGTAGATAGTGGCACGCACTAATGTCATACTTATATAATTATACTTAGCCTCTTCTGCTAATATATTTAGGTGTAATAGCCTGTTAACAGATTCAGCCTGTCTCTTTATGACCTGTCATAATTATAATCGTCATGCGGTGAGGACTGACTATACTGATATTGATTCCAAAAATTATCAATTCTGTTTTCCAATGCATTTAGTGATGAAACTTTGACCATTTCGGGTGGAAGCCTATTCCATGTGTTTGCCATTCTATCAAGGAGAAAGATTTTCTTCACTTGCCAGTTGGTCCTGGGATTTTGAAGTCTAAGTTTGTGTCGTCTGGTGTCCTTTGGTGATATTTCCAATTTAATGTATGGAGCCTTCATGGCATATAATCCAGATATATGCTTGTATATTTATATGATGTCACCTCGAGCACATCTATAGAACAGACTTGGTAGAATCAAAGCCTATAAGCTTGTCTTCATAGACCCCTTTCAATGTTTATAAACATGGTGTATGCGTGCGCAGCTTGGCTGCAGAACGAAGGCACACTGCCATTGAGTTAGCCGGTATGCACAGTGTAAAACATTTATTTTATTCAAAATTAATAGAAATGCAGAACGCTAAACATATAAATTTATTATTATCTGTTTGTTGAATATGTTTTCTAAATGCGTGCCAAGCTGTTTGTGTCTACGTGGTGTGGTTTTAAACATATTTCACTTTTTCTGTATGAAGATTGCTCATTACCATTGAGTTTGCTGTATGACCGTGTGTCGTCCTGCAGCCAAACAGCATGCGACTGACCTAAATACCTATGCTGACGTCATATGAAATAGGTCAAAAGGGTAGATCCTTTAGCCTGTATGCCCCATCTCTGGACAGTTTCTCAGATGGGACGCAGCTCAGTGCACTGCGCAATCTCCATTGAAAAACAACAACAAACAACAAATTTGATGTCCAATAGCAAGAGCCGATGATAAAAATCAATGTGCTCTAGAGGAGTCGTTAAACAAAACAAGCTTTTTGCTCCGTGGAAAAAAGGTCTATTGCCATGCCTGAGCATTTATTGAGAGCAGATCTTTCGGTGGCCACCATTTTGTTAGGGTACAATTTTTTATTCATCTGAATACAGTCTTTATTCAGCGCTAAAGCCCCAGTCACACATGGCCGGACGAGCCCCGGATTTTGAGCCGGATCACCCACGGACCAACAGCCCGGAGTGTCCCGGACCAACACGGATAAAATCACTGTTTTCGTCGATTTTTGCCTCGCAGTCACACTTTCCCGGGCGAGCCCCGGATGAGTCCCGGACCAAAGGCCGGACCGCCCCAGATCACCCCGGACCACCCCGTACCACCCCGGGACTGTCCCCAGACCAGCCCCCCTGACTAACCCGGACGAGGCCGGACCACCCCCGGACTGCCCCGGACTATCCCGGACCTCCTTCGGACCACCCCGGCTGTCCGGGAGTGGTCCGTGGCTAGGCCGGGGGTAGTCCGGGACAGTCTGGGGATGGTCTGGGGATGGTCCGGGTCAAACCGTGGCTCAAAATGACCCTGCACCACCCACGGACAGGCCCGGTCCACCCCGGACCACCCCCGGAATAGCCGGATCACCCCCGGACCACCCCCGGACCACCCCCAGACCAGGCCGGACCAGGCCGGATTGAGACCAGATCGCAAAATCTCCCGGACCACCCCGGATGTTTTAAACATTTTAAAACATCCGGGGCCGAGGCCGGACGGCGCCGGACGAGCCACGGATCAGGCCGGATCGGGTGGTGTCGGCACGGACGAGCCACAGATGAGCCACGGATCATCCCGGATCGCCCCGGACCACCCCGGATAGCGGTCCGGGGCTCGACCGGCCTCTGATCTGTGTATGTGTGACCTAGGCTTTAGCCATTGGTTTTCCAGCCATGCTTAACTTCAGTCATTTACACTATTTAATTACAAGAACAATCTTAAGATAATAAAATATTGTTATTACATTCAGCGAATTAAGGGTTTGTGGTATATCTGGGCAGTGCATGCATTCAGTATATGCATTCTAATGTAGGGGGTATTTTAATTAATTTTCTATGTAGGGGTATGTCAGTATAGTCTGGGTTTTGGTATGATCCAAATTTAACTAACTAAGTGGTTGTGGTGTATCTAGTGCGTAGCAAGCATTGAGTGTGTGCATTAGTATGGGACAGTATGGGTTTGGTAAAAAATACTAAGTGTTGTATCAGGAGATTTGTCTTATTGTTGGTGGGTTTTTTTCCCTCCATTTTTTCTCCTTGAAGGCAGATACACGCATATGTCTGGTTGGATCAACCCCTTTCCACGCGCCACCTACTGGGAACCCACCTCTGCCACTAATCACCTCGGAAAGCACTGCTGGTGCTCAGCAGGTTCCTCAGGCCTGACACATCTCCTTCTTGGTAATCAGGGCTATGCTCAGCATCACAATGAGGCCAGGTTCCCGTCCTGTTCTAGCGGGAACCTTAGGACAGCGTAAAGTGCAATACACCTCTTCTGTGATAGGCTCCATTGGTCCCTGAGGAGAGACTGACTCTTTGACCTGGTGTGTTTACAAGTCCAGATGTTTGGCTTGTTTTCGCTCCCAGCTCTATAGTTAAAGGCCCAGTCACACCTTACCGGACTGGGGAACCGGACATGAACCGGACACTCTGAAATACGGCAATGTCCGCTACATGTCCGGTACCCATCCGGCGGTGTCCGGCGGTGTCCGGCGGTGTCTGTTTTGTCCGTTTCATGTCCGTTACTCATCCGTTAGGTGTCCGGTTTGTATCCTGAAGAGTCTGTTGATGGTGCTGCGGGAATTTGGTCCGTCGGTTTTTGGCGCGTCCGTGAACAGTCCGGTAGGTGTCCGGTAGGTGTCCGGTAGGTGTCCGGTAGGTGTCCGGTAGGTGTCCGGTTGGTGTCCGTTTTGTGTCCGGTCCGTCCATTTGACGTCCGTTTGACGTCCGTTTGACGTCCGATTGACATCCGTTTAGCGTCCGTTTAGCATCCGTTTCATCCGGCGGCCGTTGCAACAGTTTGACACTGGACACCACCGAACTAGACAATTCTTTGTCCGGTGGGGTCCGGTACTCAGTCCGGTAAGGTGTGACTGGAGCTTCAGTCTAGAACCAACAGTTGAGCTTGCTGTGAATTCATCAGCACATGGTTCCTGGTGACCAAACTTATACTAGTTACGTAGTCCGATGGTTTTGAACGTAGGTCATTTTTTTCTGAGATGAAGTTATTAAATTGATTGTTATAATCTGCCTTACATTACTTTGAAGTCATTTTCATTTTAAATGACCAACTTAGGAGCTATTTGAAATGCAAAAGTACACAATTAAAGTTGGCAAGCATGCTGAAAACGTTGAAGTCTGATACAATAGGCTTCTGCAGTAACAGGTCTGTTAAATTACCTCAGTATTCCCTTGTATTTTGGAAAAAAATACTTTATAAGTGCATCAGTATCGAAGTTCGATGAATAGAATCAAATCTAGATAATTGTTTGATTTGCAAAATGTTGTAGGGTTGCGTGTTTGAGTCTTTGGCTATGTAGGTAGGCTAAGGTGAAAAACAATACAGACGGAGAGAAAGAGAGAAAGTAAAGCAAAGTAAGATTGTGAGAAGAGAGAGTCCAAGCCTGTCTGGTTTATTATGTGCAGTGCATGGGTTCATTGTAGAGTATCACCCCACCCTTTTCCCCCAATGGGAAACAAGTATTCTTGGCTCTACCAATAGGGATCAAGCATTCCTGGTCCCCATGGCTACCAGTGGTCTGCCCCCCAGCCCCAAGCTGTGTGGCCCCTCTGGCCGCCACCAGCCTTGAACCTTGACCCTGAGTGTGGTGATCCTACCCAGCAGAGGGGGATGGGGTAGGCCCTGAGTGCCCCAGCCTAACCACTATCTCTATTTACATTCCACTCAGTCAGCACTAGCACCTACATATACATGCGCCTGGTCACGTATACCCTTTTAGTAATAGAACATTTGCATTCCCCCTAATGTTGAAAATCAGAATATTTTACAATGTGATGCTTCTTCAGACTATGCAGCTTTAACAGCATCCTTGCGCTACATGTGTCTCTCTAGTGTGGATTGCGACAAATTTATTCTGCATAATAGCCACTGAAATATTCTACATTAGATACAATACCACTCATTTATATGTGTGCTCACCAGGTCCCCCACAATCTGACAGATGCCGGTGTCGCGGTTTCGATTCTCCATAGGGTTACATTCTATGCTTGGGGTTCTGCGAATGCGCATATTCAATTAACACGACCCGGCCATTGCTAGAAATTCAAAGAGAACACAGCGATTGGAGTTGACAAAAACATGTGTTATGTAAACAAATTGTAAAGAACAAGTTTTGGATTAAGCCACCATTTTTCGCACCCAGAGCGTGGAGGAGCATATTCGATTAGTCAACCCGAGTCTGTAGGATGTGCGCATGCACCAACAAGTGGCTCGGATTACCGGAGTTGATTAATTGAATACGCCAAATTTGGTGGAAATGCCGTTCAATTTTGACATATGCGCAGAACCCCCGTGTAGAATGTAAACCCACTGAGAATTTAAACCGCGACACCGGTACCCCAGCTCGTAATTGCTAACCACCATGACGCCTCACCCACCCAGCCACCCACCCCTCTGTCTGTGCATGCACTGAGTACTGATTCCTGCTTCACCAGTCTACTACAGCTAGACGCACAGGCCACTGTGTATGTCTTTGCTACTGAAACAGTTTTTGGATTGATGCTATGTGCTTCATCTCCACTTTAACCTGTCGGTGATTCAGAGTAGTGCCCTGTTGGGCCTCATTGATGAAAAGGCTGGCTGAAGGTACCGGCAACGTGGGCAGTCACCCAGGGTGCCACCTGCTAGGGGTGCACCATATGCTAAGGCCACCATGTCAGTGTTAATTTTGTCTGTTTTAATACTTGTGTGATAGCCCACGGTCTTCACACTGCCATGCCCTCACGGAAGAACGCCAAGATTGAGTAACAGTACGCTTCAACTGGTTTATTCCAAAACCTATCCATTCTCTGTGGTGTCAACAGTCACCTGACCCGCTCCCTAACTGGCTAGGTCCCATGTTACCTCTATAGGTGGGTTGGGGTGTGGGGGGGTTGCTAGCCACACGCAGTAGAGGGCAGTCCAGTCGGGGCCCTGCCCGATGGCCAGCGTGCCACCACCTATCGCAGTTCAGTGTAACTGCGTAGGTGTGTGTCATAGTGTCTGCTGCCACCACATGGTAGTGGAGCTCATGTACAGACTACTACACTTGTAAGGGCATTGAAGTTGAGCTTGCCTGGGGCACCAGTAATTCTAAGACCACCCTTGATCGTTGGTGTCTCAGAAGTTAGGTACCACCTTATTACTTGTGATTAGATCCACTGATTTGCATATTTACTATATATATGTATTTGAAAGTATGTATATGTATATTTTTATTTTTGTAGAAAAAGGGGGGGGGGGGAGGGGAAATATGATTAAAGAAGGTTCTATAATCCTGCAATACCATATAATGCATATTCACCGAATGCATAATACTTTTATCAAACTGGAATTGTACGCAGTTACTATTGCAGCTGATATTTCATTTATAATATGTTTCATACTTTTATTATCGAACAGGATTTAAATGCAGTTAATATTGCACCTGATAGTTTCATTTATGTATCAATGCATTGTACTGTACGGCTGGACAGTGGAAGACCAGTGCTCTGGTGCTGACGAGAGATATTATTCAATAAATAAACTACATTTTGTAAAAGAAATGTTCATATTGCACCAGACAAAACAAACATGTTGTGAGATGTTTGATCTGAAATATCAAGGGGATCCTCGGTGCATACGTGTAACTTATATGTATTTTTACTGTAGAAAGTGAACATGGCATGCAACTGTGCGATAGACATGGGACGTATCCAGGCAATCTTTCCGAATAAAGGACGGTCCATAAATGCCATTGGATTTCACAATCCTAAAAATGTTAGTATTTGGTTTGGCCTTCTTCCTTTCGCGTCCCCTAATCCTACCATACAACCGTCAATATAATGTGACTGATATGATACAGTGAATAGTAATCGGATCATGACCTTGACCTAACTCCCCCCCCCCCCCCTTTCCAAACCTTAATCGGATTGTGAAGAGCATCAATACATATCCACCGTCCCAAACATGTGTGACGTGACTGAGGCACTATGAATGTGGAGTGTCAGTTCTTAAGTGACATATATGTGTATGCTTTAATATGCCCACGAGTATTATCAATGAAATGGCCGCTATCTAAAGGCCCTGTCACACTACGACGTAATGATGTCAACGTAGGGAGAACGTGAAGAACGTTGAACTTCTCGGCGTAGTATGCAAATTTGTGCACAAGTTGAACGTGGATGCAGCGTAGTGGACGAGATCGTAACGTCGGTAAAGCGTAGTGATACCGTCATTCAACGAGAGAGGTCAACTTCATTACGTTCACGGAATGTTATGAACGTTATTCCATCGCCAGAACTGCGTTACCTGATGGCGAAACATTGAACGTACGTTCTCCTGACGTTCTCCTGACGTTCTCCTGACGTTATCCTGATGTTATCCTGACGTTATCCTGACGTTATCCTGACGTTATCCTGACGTTCCCATTATGCCACGTGGACGTTTCCACCGGGTTTAATGTGGGTCAACGTAGTGCAACGTAGTGCAACGTAGTTGAACGTAGTGACTAACGTTTTAATAACGTCCGTTTAACGTCATTGACGTTCACTGAACGTGAACAGAACGTACGGCGAACGTAAACCCTTACGTTCAAGCTACGTCAAAAGTTTTGAACATGTCCAAAACTTTGATGTAGCTCGACGTAACACGATGTAATGTGACGTAGCTCGACATCATTCTAACGTCATTCTGACGTCATCATAACGTAACCCAACGTCATGACGAAAAATGACCACGTTAGCCTCACGTTGGCTCGTTACGTCGTAGTGTGACAGGGGTATAAGTAGTTCCGTGAGTTGCCGCTAACCGGAAGTGACGCTGCTTTCCGTGGTGAACTCTGGGTCGTCACACCCCCCCCCCAACTCAGTCACCATGACCTCATTATCCAACTACTCATATGATCCTGACACTTAGCTAACCAGGCCTTGGCCTATTTTTTCTTGGTGTGCATTAGTTGATTAAGCAGGGGAAATTTCAATCGCAGAAAATTGGTCTTCCTCATTCCACTGCTGCTTGCCCTATCCGAGTAATGCCGAGCCCCAGGCTACTGACAAGTATCAATTTTGTAAGTCATTAGTTTGACTCGGCTGGGTTCCAAACTCCCGTCCTTCCGTACGGGAAGTCTGTGCTCTACGGATTCGACCACTGCGTCAGGTCGCCCTCTGATGGCAGTGGTCAGAACTAATAATGTGGCTGACACTGTAGCATGCATGCTCTATGGAGAAGGTCTTATTCACAACTTCTTCCAACAACCCGCCCTCTGATGGTAGTGGTCAGAACTAATGCTTAGGGTATCAGCTCACTGTGCGGCATGATCTGTAATAATGGGCTATGACACAAATCCTACCTCAATCCGGCCATCTGATGGCTGTTACAAACATCAAGCTTTTGCACATTGTTCATGTTGGTTCGTCAACATGGGTAATTTGTGTGCGAACAGGGGACTGCTGCTGCCCTGGCGCCACCTGGGTTCGATATCGATGCCCAAAACCCCCTGTCGGACCCCCACGGAACCACATCTCGCCATGCGAGATCTGTGATGTCACTGCTGGTCGACGATGGCCCGCCAGGTCCTGGATTTATACACATCGCCTCCAACAGCCGGACCGACAACAACCACCAGCTTACTCGGCCACCCACCCATCCCTACAAAAAGTCGACAAGCATTGATAGGGTTGAGAGCCTGATTTATTGACCCACTTGATTTCATGTAGTTATCTGAACATTACCTCATATACTCTGACATTTGTCTGAATACAATTCCATATCATGCAGTCCATTGTTTGTCTTGTAAATTAACACTACTACGCATGCTCAGTGCCAAAGGTATATATACCTTTTGCACTGAGCTGCGTAGTAGTGTATATACAAATATATCCTAATAATGGCTATACCTATCCTAATAATGCCGAGCGCCTGGCTAGGAAGCGACAAGTATAAATTGTTAAGTCATTAGTTTGAGACCATTGAGGGGTCGAACCCATGGGTTCGAATCCCACAATCTACCAAAAACAGGAGACGAGAGAGAGAATGAGGGAGATCCATACATCATCAATAATTCTTACACAAACAAAGAAATAACCGAACATCAAAACAAACTTAAAACTAGCCTTGCAGGCCGTCTTTCCCCCGGGATTTCCATGGAGTCGGATTATCGGCGACTTTGAGGCGGCCTTTAGCAGTTCGTGAAGGGGGACGAGGCGGAATAAGGGTTGTCGGTGAGAGGGGCTCGGCAGTGATTGATGCTACCTGGGGAGCCAGGGCTGGCCACCGCGGATTTTCCACCCTGCTCTAACTCTATAAGCACTGACGTATCGCCCAGCGTCCAACACCTCAATAAATACATGGCCAGCTCCCCCAAACCACTCCCTGACACGCCCTGCCACCGCACCCCCAGAGAGCAGACACGCTGGGCCCATCACAATCTGTGACCACCCACCCTCACTGCACTCCGTCAATTCTCATGAGGAAGACATTTGAGCTGCTGACATATTCATATATGTATATATTCATATATGTATATTCATAAATATATATATATATATTCATATATGTATATATATGAATATGTTTGATTATGTATGCATATTATATATCCATTTATATAGTTATGCACACTTAAATATATGTATGTACATATTTATACACACATTACAGATTTAAATATGTGATATATAATTTATTCTATGAGTATAAATGGGTGGAGCATCTGTTCTATATGGTTTTATGGAACTTTGTATTTAATTGCTTGCTATTGAGTGTCTACGTATTATTATTACTGTCCTATTTGTGGCGGGCCGGAATCCACTGCTCGTTTCTGGCCCCAACACCGTTTAGGCATAGGTCAGGCAGAGTGCGTCAGGATCACATGAGCTCCGAATTTATATATCTATATATATATTGATATATTGATATATAGTACATATTATATATATTACATATTATATTTGATTACATATTGTATATATATTTCATAGTCATATATATATATGTTTGTATATCTGTGCTGTGTATTCAATTATACAAATATACTGTATATTTAGGATATTTGTATATATTTATAGAAATGTGTTGTGTATGCAATAATGCGAATATAATTTCATCGCAAGCTGATTAACTATGAACTGTTTCCATGGTTCATCCTGACACTCCACTAGTCTTCTACTGAGCCCACTGCTTTTCTGTCTTTCGTTCCATCCTGTAGAAATAGGTATATTTATATATATTTATATTTACGTGTATATATATATATTTATCAATATTTATGGATATTACATAGATGTATGCATTCTTATTTATAGATTTCATACATATTTATATAAATGGATTTGATTTATGCGTATGCATTACTTTATTTACATATATTTATATATATTTATTATATTTATATTTACAGATAAAAAACTTCTGAGCTAGTGGAGTGTCCCACCCCACGCAGGGGGAGCAGGGAGCGAGGTGCATGCTGGTACATCCCGCCCACCCCAAGGGTTTATCACTATCTAAATATATATCTTATTATATGTACGTGTATTTTCATATACTTACTTATATGTATATATATATATGTTGTGGGGGTGATGACAACAGGAAATATTGCGCCTAAAGCGGGACTCGAACCCACATCTCTTTGCATTCCGGACCGCTGTGTTAACCAGTACACCAGCTAAGCTCCCTGATTCCCCGCACTAACCACGCCTGCCTGTCTATACCTGATAGGTGAGAGCAGACTATTAGATATATGTATATATATAGTTATGGATATTATATATTTATAGCCTATCATATCGAGATAGCATCATCTATTTATGTATTTGTATTAAGTATGTTCATTGTATTAAATTATATTCATCTAGCTTATATGTATATCTAAACTATGTATGTACATATCAATCAATCAATAGTTCCATCCTCTAGTCGAGGGTTGGATGCACTGGTTCTCCACTTGTCCCGATGTTGTGCTGTTCTGATAGACTGTGAATAATTCAAGCCTGTCCACTGTGAAATATTTGTAAACCATGATGTTCTTGGTCTCCCTCTCCCTCTGCTGCCATTCACCTTCCCTTCCAACAATGTACGGTATATTGAACTCTGACGAATGATGTGGCCAAAATAAATAAGTTTCTTTGTCTGTATAGTGGCAAACAAGCTTTTCTTATTTTTAATTTTTCTGAGAACTTCTTTGTTGGTGATCTTCTTTGTCCATGATATTTTCATCATCCTTCGATAAGTCCACATCTCAAATGCTGCTAAACGTTTGTACATTTTCTTAGAGATTGTCCATGTCTCTGCCCCATACATTAGAGTAGACCACACATAACACTGAAGAATACGCTTCCTTGTTTGTATTAATATCTTACTTGATGTTAACACTCTATACATTTTGGAGAATGTTGTTCGGGCTATTGTTATCCTTCTTTTAATTTCTTCCTCACATCTCCCATCATTTGTAATCTTTTGTCCGAGATATATGAATTCGGATACTTGTTCTATGTTTGTGCCATCTATGGTTATATTGACATTTGGTTTATCTGTCTTTTTACTTATAACCATTGTTTTGGTCTTCCTGGCATTCATCTTCATGTTGAATAGTATTCCAGCTTTATTGATTCTATTCACTATATCTTGTAGGTTTTTCTCACTGTCTGCTAGTATTACACTGTCATCGGCATATCTAAGATTGTTGATGTTCATGCCACCTATTGTAACTCCCTTGCAATCTTCAATGTGTCTGAAAATCATCTCTGTGTACAGGTTAAATAGACATGGTGACAATACACACCCCTGTCGAACTCCTCGTTTAATCATAACTTCATCCGATAGGCCCTGCTCCATTCATATATATTAATATATAAATGGATGTAGAATTACATATAGTATATATAATTCTACATCCATTTATATATTAATATATATTTATATACATATATACTTAACATTTCATCCACAGTTCAGCTGACTCATCACCTAAGAGGCAGCTGGCATCGGTGCGAGTTGAGCTGTTTCTTTGTTTGTTTGTGTTCTTGCCTTTGCGCTTCATCAGACATAAAGCTCTACTTTACCAGACATAGAACACAGTTCAGCACTCAGGTCCGCAACACAAACCGACGCTTAAATCAGGCCCTCTACATATGTAGCACCTGTATCCATCGGGCACTGTGACCTCCTGAACCCATCCATATGCAAACATTTTGTTCAGCATCCAGCACTCTTTTGGACTCACTTGCCTATTCCTCCGCTGACAGGACACCTGCTGTCTCATGACAACATGGGATGGCCGAATGAATCGATTAATCCACTCCGGTCACCCGAGCCACTTTTTGGCGCATGCGCACATCCTGCAGACTCGGGTCGAATAATCGAATAAGCTTCTCCACACTCGGGTGACAAAGATGGTGGCCCTTTTATTAGTTTTTTTTAGTAGCCGATATAATTACAGCAAAATATGATTGAACTATTTTTATGATGGCATAGTTTAGTGATATTTCCATTTCATTAATCTATGTTATTACAAAAAAAAAGATGTATGACTGGTACCGGTGGCTGTTATCCTGCAGGATGGTACCAGTGCAAATGTGATGTCATCGCTCCTTGCAAACCCCAGCCAAGAGGTGGGTTACTGGGGTCGGGTAGTTTTGCACACGGCACGTGTATTTCTCGACTCCACTCACAGTGTTAGATTTGAAATTCTGACGATTCGGGTGACCAGAGTCGCCCGGGTCGTGTTAATCGATTACGGCCCTGTTTTGATAGCTCGTGGGATTCGAACACACAGGTTCGAACCCTGGTCAAGTCAAACCAACGATGTAAAAATTGATACTTGTCGCTTCCTAGCCACACGATTGGCATTATTAGGATATGGCAACAGCAGGTTGGCTCAGTGTCGCTGTCAGGGTAATGTGACCAAGTGGGCTATCAGGTCATGATGCTGGTAGCCTGGTTTCCCAGTGGGGAAGCACTATAAAGTTGCCATGAGTGTACACTGTCACAAGACAGTACCCGTCATGATAATACCTTAAATGTTGCCAGGACGTAAAACTTCGACAAGAAATCAACAACCCCACCTGTTTGCATGCTGGGGTGCCCCTTAAAACCACCCACTTCTGTAAACTGTGGGAATTGCTTGTGGTGAGATTTTCTACATTTTAGTAAGAACGCTGGTTGGGTGACCAGGTTACTTTTATCAGATGATTCATCATCTAAACCGACCAGCATTCCTAGAATATTGTTGTTGGAGTATTACGTCCTGGCAACATCTAAGGTGATATCCGGATTGGTACCGACTTGTGACAGTGCAAACTGGTTGCAACTTTAGAGTGTTGCCCCACTGGGATACCAGACTACCCAGCTACCAGCACCATGACCTGATATCCCACTCAGTCACATTATCCTGACACTGAGCCAATCATTCCTTGCCTTACCCGAATCATTCCGATGCCCTGGCTAGGAAGCGTCAAGTATAACATTTAAGTCATTAGTTTGACTCGACCAAGGTTCGAACCCGTCAGTTCGAATCCCATGATCGCCCAAAATGGGAGACCGACTCATTCGGCCATCCCGTCAAGGACTATTGTTGTTACTTACCAATGATATTGCTGAATGGCCTTCATATATATTGATCCCCATCTGTCTTCGCCTCATCCCTCCAGTGCGGCCCTCCGCACCGACTCTCACCACCACCCCTACCGTGGGACACAAGATACAGTCACGTGGCTTATCTTTACGAATCACCATTGTCCTTTTGGTGAGGTTATTCATGGTAGATCGGCGTTGATACAACTTTTCTTTTACAGAGCTCCTACATGTTCAGTCTCTAGTCCATTCACCATGAGGCTTGTATTGGTTTTTTTTTTTCTGCGGTGTAATAATAGACATTTTTAATCTGATAGCAGTATGCTTTATTGGTATTATCTTTAGGTGATGCTGCTGCTAATTCCTCATCATCACCACCAGCATCAGCAGCAGCAGCAGCATCAGCATCACCACCAACACCAGTTTTTGTTGTTGCGGTGCAATAATACACATGTTTAATCTGATGCAGTATGATTTATTGGTATTATCTTTAGGTGATGCTGCTGCTATTTCATCATCATCATCATCATCATCATCATCATCATCATGTCCCATCACCACCATCACCATCCCCATCACCACCACAAACATCAGTAACAGCAGAAACATTATCAACATCATCAGCATTAGCATCATCTCAATGACCACAATTGACGCGATCATCCCATTCACCACAATCAGCACAATCATCACAATCATCATAATTATCACAATCATCACAATCGTCAGAATCATCACATTCGTCACAATCATCACAATCATCACAATCATCACAATCATCAGGATCATCACAATCATCACCATCATCACAACCATCACAATCATCACAATCACCAAAAGCATCAGGATCATCACAATCATCACAATCATCACAATCATCACAATTAGCACATTCATCACAATCGTCACAATCGTCACAATCATCACATTCGTCACAATCATCACAATCATCAAAATCAGCAGGAGCATCACACTCATCACACTCATCACACTCATCACAATCATCACAATCTTCACAAGCATCACAATCATCATAGACATTGCAGTCATCTCAACCACCACAGTCATCAGTGATTGAACCAATGTTTCTCTCCATATAAGTCTTATTTGTTGCATGCATCCTTATATAAACCTAGATCAAAATGAATTTACTAAAGTTTTGAGATGCTATTAGAACTGATACCTGTGTCTATTACTATATCTATTTGACAGTAAATGTTGTTCTTGTTTATTCAGTTTGTAACAAATTTGGTCGTTCGTAGTATTCATGATTTATCATCTAGTTGTCATTGTATGCTCGTACTCTAATATCAGTTGTAACATGGTGAGAAGGCATTGTCATTGATTAAATTCATAAGTATTGGATGGATGACTACATTTTAATATTGGGTGTCAGTCCCCAATAACACTCAAACACATTTGACTAAGTTGCGTTGATTTTTTGGCCCTGCGCCAACAGTTCTACACTGCATACAGTATGCATGACCTTTTTACTAAGGTAAAACAGGAAAACATTTTAGCCTTTTTGAGGGAAGCTGGACTGTACCACCTCATATAGTTTACTAAATAGATTCTATCAATTATTAATACAACTTTTGTTTTTCTAGGGGAATTTGTTTCCCTTGACCACAAATATATGATTGTGAGCTTTCTAATTTAATGAGTGCATATTGGTACACAATTGATTTTGTCTGATTTTACATGTAAAAGCGATGGTTTGAACAAAAAACTAATATTTCTCGCCGTGAATATGGCCCATGCTGCCAAAACGGCGTACAGCAACCACCAATCAATCAACCATCAATCAATCAACATTGTGTTTCTGCTGTGTTTGTGGGGTCCTGGTTCTTGGCAGTGGGATGCCACAAACAAAGGGATTACACTGACATTGACATATGATTATCTAAAAGCTGCATAGTCTGTAAAAGCTTCCACTTTTCTAAACCAAAGCAATTACCTAAGTTTGATCCTACATATTTAAGTTATTATATCTACATTTATTAAGCATCCATTGCTGGTTAGAAGGGAATGATGAGTCAAGTTAATAGAATATTTTGCTGCTGAAGCCTATGGTGTCAGAGTTTTGACTAGATAAAAGATTCACCCCATACTTCCAGTACAGGGGGTGAAAAACAGCCTTATATAAAAACGGTCGAAAAATCGGGCTAATGAAATGAGTCTTTATGAGAGCCTTATTTCATAATCTAAGAAGCAACATTTATTCTTTGTATACGTCTTCATGTTTACCCGCTACTTTTGAGTTGGAAAATATAATAAAACATATACTTTAATGCAATTTAAAAGTGAAATCGACGGCGTTCTCTTGCCGCCATCTTGTCTTTTTGCATTCTCTCCCATTTCACCAACTCTGTTCTGATATAATTAACCATTTGACACTGGTGCCAGGCATTCTACTTCTTGTTCCATACAAACGCTATTTTCGCCCGTATTTATATAAGGCTGGTCTTCACCTGTTTACTACAAGTACCAGGTGAATCTTTTATCTAAGTTTTGACATGCTTACCAAAATTAATTGTGTATGTTTGCACTTCAAATATCTCCTAAGTTAGCCATTTAAAATGAAAGTTGCTTCCAACTAAATTAAGGTCGATTATACCAATCAATATAAATATTTATCTGACAAAATTACAAAACTCAAAATCATCCGACTATGCAACTTTGTTGGAACCATTCAATAGTGACTGAGTGACGTCATATGGTGCTGTGTCTGTAGGGGTGACCGGAAGGCACCATTGTATCAAAATGGCGCATGCGCAGTGAATACGCAATAGAGGCAATCCGGTGTTAAACCCCCACCCGAAGAGTGCAGGCCAATGATTCACGGCCAAGGTTCCATTAGTGATCGAGTGAGTGGCGCCCTCACGTGGACAACGGGAGAATTACCCAAGCCAATCTGTGTGGCCAACCTGTGCATTGTCGCCAGGCAGTGTTCACCAAAGAGGCTTGCCAAAGACGCTTGCTAGTTTAGACACAGGAAATCTATTTTCGGTATTTTATTTTATATAGACAATATATATTCGTGGGCGTTTTTAGAACTACATTTCTCCTATATAATTCCATTCCACCCAAGAAATTGGTATAATTAAAGGAGGAAATGGATTTGCTTAATTATAAAATAACAAGATTGATAACGTCAAAAACAACCACTGATGTAGTCTTACAGTTATGCAAAGGGCAATCAATGTAAAGCTAAAGATCACTGCACCGGCACCTAGCGGGCTATAGAGGCAACACACCGGAAGTACAGCGCAGTTTGTTTTTATTTGCCTGAAATATGAAAATTCACACCGACAGATTCGCCATCTAGCGGCCTATTTGTTGAGGTCTGGACTAGACCAAGCAACTTTGACATGGTGTATATAACCTAGACAAACATGTACACACACAATATATATATATATATATATATGAGCCCGTCTCAAAAGGTGCTAACTCTTCAGTTTTTTTGTCCATAGTAACGATTAACACAAAACAGCACAGAAATGGTTACACTGAAAACCTAAGGACATTTGCTTCAAATCAATATGTATTCTATTGGGATTATGAAACACCATGTAAAAAACAAATCAGTTTATCATGAGCAAATGCATAAGTAGATAGTATGTTGATCGTTACTATGGACAAAGTGTTGTCCCATATTGCTTAGCACCTTTTGAGACAGTCTCATATATATATATATATATATATATATATATATATATTCATCAACTGTCCTAGTTAAGTAGGGTTCTATTATAGGCCAGGCAGTATTGATTCACATTATATATATAAATATATATACAGTACAATCACAAGAGAGATAAATAAGGAAGTGGGTTGAGTTGTTTAAATCTCTGGCAAGGGATTATGCCCTTGCCCATACAAAAATAAAAATCCTCCGGTGCGAAGGAAAACCCTCCGGTGCGACTGACACTAGTCAACATCCAGGAGAGGTGAGGTGGGCGAGATGGCACCACCGGTACAGTGTTGTATGTTATTGAGGATAACAATAATAATAAGTAATATTCCCCTATGTATACTCACATAATACGTTATACATCACATATATAATATATACATATATATCAACCATATATATAACCATATGGGGCAACTTTGAGGTAATACTCTCTCTCTATTTTTCTCTCTCTATATATATTTATCAATCTATCATTCTATTTGTTGAGAGGTCTCAACCAGTGGTCCACAACCGGTTCATCAAAGGCTGTGGTAGGTGCTGTCCTGTATGTGGGAAAGTGCATATAAAAGACTGCTTGGTGCTTATTAGAAAGAGGAGCCTAAATGGCAGCAGCAGGTTTACTCCGAAGAAATATGTCAAAATGACCATATGTTTGATGATCAATAGCCGATGATAAAAATCAATGTGCTCTTGAGGCGTTGTTAAATAAAGCAAAGTTTTCTTTCGTTGAGAGGTCAAGACGAGGCCAGGCAGTATTATGTATACATATTATTCTACACTCCATAAGAGAAAACGTTATACAAGTATTAATGAGGGTGATATTAGTGCTCGCGCCAGCTTGGCGGCGACTCACTGTGGGTGTGCCTACCTGATTGCAAACCCAAGTCATCCAGGCCATTGCGGTTCCCAGAGAGCGGGGCGAGAGGTAGTGTTTGCAGGTTGAATGCTACTGACCCTCCGTTAAATAATATTTATATAATATAATTTATATAGCACATAATCAGTTATATGCAGACACGCATATATATATATATATATATAAATAATTGTATATATATATATATATATATGATTGGTCTGGACTCAACTGGAAAACATTGTCGATATATTGTATGTGTATATGCAGATAAATACCTATTTACATATATATATATATATATATATATATATATATATATATATATGCACATAAATGCTATATATATATAATATTGTTACCGCCCTGACTTGCTTCATCAAATTTCGACTAAAACTCGTATCGCCGTTGGCACCACTGATGCAGCACTTGGCCCTATGTCAGTGACTGTCCACTGAGCCCGCTAGGTGGCATGTGCGAGGTGAGACGCTAATGAATGGCATTTCCTGTAGCGTTCGGAATGTCCGCAAGCATGAGCATCGCATATAGACTGCACTGTGGAATGGGGAACTGTAAATGGAATGTAGTTTGTGTTCACTGCATATAGAATGTCGTGGATAGTGGAGGATTAAGTGGAATGTGTGGTTTACATTGTGGGTACAAAATATAATAATAATTGCCTTCCGCACCTTTATACTCACATAATACGTTATGCATCACATATACACATATATATATAATATATATATATATGTATATATACATTTAAAAAGATAGTGGTATTCCTCTAGACCACCGGAATCGGTGGCCGAATCGGTAGAGCGCAGGCCCCCCAAATCCAAGATGAGTCAAACCAATGACTTATAAAATTGAATCTTGTCGCTACCTAACATGGCACTCAGCATTAATAGGATGGAACAAGGAGTGGTCAGGATCATGTGATTGTGTGGGATATCGGGTCATGCTGCTGGCGACCTGGACTCCAAATTTAGATGTTTTGGTTTCGAAATGTTGACGCCTTCATCAGACTAAAGCAGTCTTAGCACGAATACATAATCCATTTTAAAATCATTTTTCTCTGAAAATGAAATTTCTTTCATTAACAAATCGACATTGAATACTGAAAGGGAGTGCGTGAACTGCCTGCCATAGACATACATGCATATACTCCTCAGTGCAATCGGAGGATGCATGGCGGATAATTCATGACACAAGACAGCATTAGGTACAATGGGCTATAATTCACATATATATAGGTATATCATCAGTACAGTGCATTTGAGTAATTCATGAGAGCAATACATATGAGTCACTGAAAACCACCGTTGATCTGCTTCTTCTGTATAGGCCATGCTGTTGGTTTGAATTGGGCGGAACTAGAACCCTCAACCCTATGGATTCACTTTTTATCTAGCGGTGTGGGTGGGCGGGCGAAGATAGCTGGATGGTGCAAAGATGGCGGCGGCTGGGACGGTTGTGTGCGGGTTTCAAAATGCTGTTAGGTCACAAGACCGAAATGGCGGGAAATTTGATCTGGGAGTCGCAGTTAATTCGGGCTGGAGCCGGGAGGTGGCACCACAGTGTTGTATTTGGTAATGTTATCGGCTGTCCAGTCTCGTGTCCGAATTACCCATGTTAATTATAACATGTACAATTACGGAGGGAAACTCAACATAGATGGGGCTATTGTATTAATAAATCCACAGTATACATAGTGTCAGTTTAGGACGGTGATCTAACAGCACATATGAGAAATCCAAAATAGGATGAGGGGTCATATTTCATCGTTTATTCTCATATAATAAATTATGAAGGCCATAGTCCATTATGCTATGATGAATTATGTTTAACTCAAGCTGTATTTTTTGTAGGCTCTCACACTCGCTGTTCATTGGCTCCTGTGAGCCTACTGTAATATGTAGGTACTACTTCGTGTAATGTGATTTTCTGGAATCTGTTGTGGTTGTTTGTTTGTTGTTGTTTACGTCCTAGCAACATCTAAGGTCATATCAGGACGCAGAAACTGTTGTAGCAAATAGGAACACCGTGTCGATACAAGAACTCGCAAACTCATTTCTACCGGTCAGGGTTGAGCTTCTTTACCATTAGATGATCTAGGCTACCTGATGCGATCAACATACCCATGAATATTGATTGTTGCATTTCCATCTGCGGGAACAAGTTCAACTCATCGTAACCATCCTCTGGGTATCGTGATGCGCGGCAAGGAAGGACGAGGAAGCGTGAGTGGATAAAAGGGCCCTTTATTCAGAAGTGCCGGAATATTCATGGATAGTACATTAATCAAGCATGAATAATTAGATATGTCAATGAATACATGCGGCATCAATGTAATGAGGAGTAATCAATCATGAGTAAGAGGTAAGTAAAGTATAATGTATGAGGCATCATCATGATAGCAGTGTCAAATGTCAGTTGGATAATGAGTAATCAATCAGGAGTAAGAGAGATATAAAGTATAATATATGAGGCATAGTCATGATATATAAAGTGTCAATGTCAGGATAATGTTAGTAGTTGGGCCCGGCAGGTGGGCCCGAGGAGCCCTCAACCCTATGGTGGAGAGTTGGTGTATAGGGATGGTGGGTGGGGAAAAAGTGTATGGAGGAGCGGAGTGTCTGGAGGCAGGAGGGTGAGTGGCCTGAGGCGGTGTTGGGGAAGGCTATAAGGGGATGGAGCCAGGGTGGTTATGTAATAGCCAACGGCTGCAGGAAAGAGAAGGGGGGGGGGGTCCTCCCTCGCCTCGCATCAACTGCAATGCGAGCATTACGACCAATTCTGATACACAAAATAAAACGACTCGTTTAGCGTTCACCCATAAACGTTGTCCAGGTTGGGTGCCATGTTTTTATTTATATTTTTAATTTTGTATGTAGAATTACGGCGTACAGGATGAAGAAAACTTACCATGGTATTCATGGTCAGAAGGTGTGATAGGAAGGTAGAGAAGACCATAGACACTTTCTAGCTAGAAATTGAACAAGGATCCATTAAAATTACTATAAAATCTTTATTGATACTGTATTGAAAATGTGTAAACAGAACAGAACTTGTTTTTGGTTGTTTTTGAAGGTTTTTATTTTAAATAAACAATATTTAGAAGTCGGGGGAATTTCTCAGATCATGTGGGGATGCTAAACGAGTATTTTCTTTTATTTGGCCTCACAGTTACAAATATCCAGGTCGTGCCCTTCAATTACACACATACATATAGCAAGTTCAGCAGCACACCATGCTCAACATGTACAGCACCTTGGTGACGACACCAGTGTCACTAGAAGTGGTGTAGCAATCAGGAACATCATGCCTAATATGTGATTTGGACCAACAATTATGCTATTCCGTGATCAGCGTCCTAACCATTAGACTATCTAGGGTCCCTGATGCAACCAATCTACCCACCCCTACGTGTGTATGTGACATTTTACTTTTGTAGGTAAGTGCAACTCACTCGGATCCAATTAAAAAGATATATATCCATAGCGCACTGCCATTTTGGAAGGCGTTACCCGGATTTCATAATCCCGTACTGTTGTAGCCTTAGATATTGTCAGGACGTAAAACTCCAACAACCAACCAACCTTGCTTTAATATGGGTCAAGTCACCTACCACATCCGAAAATAGACTATGTACACTTTGCATTTGCTCTCCCTGATGAGAGTTTGTAGTCTACACTATGCATGAACCGCAGTGACTGGTGCTGTACATTATACAGCAGGAGCCACTCCCTTAATTCTACAGGATCGGTGCTGTGACTAATACAGCACTGATCAAACTTAGATTATTTAGAATGTCAATTCCAATAGTAAGATGGCCGGAAGACCAGTGCTCCGGCATTGACAACTGTCATATTCAGATGAATAAACACTTTACCAAAAAAACAAAAACTCACCGCTTAGGCAAGGGAGCAGACCGGGTGTCCGAATCAGTTAGAGCGTCCGTCTCCCGTGTTGGTAGACCGTGGGATCATGGGTTCGAACCCTGGTCGAGTCAAACAAATGACTTAAAAATTGATACTTGTTGCTTCCTAGGCAGGTGCTCGGATAGGGCAAGGACTGGTTGACTCAGTGTCAGGATAACGTGACTGAGTGGGATATCAGGTCATGGTGCTGGTGGCCAGCTTTCCCAGTGGGACAGCACTATATAGATGCCACGAGTGCGCACTGTCACAAGTCGGTACCCCTTCTGATATTACCTTAGATGTTGCTAGGACGTAACACAACAACAAGCAAGGAGCCATAAAGAGAGATATGAATGGATAGGGTGATTGCATCATGGGGCATAAGTAGTGTAATGGTTAGCATGCTAGCCCAGTAATGGAAAGAACTCTGGGTTCAAATCCAGCTCTGGGCACAATATTTCACATTTTCCTCGCCCCCATGACACTTGTGGCTGTGACCAGGATCCTGTACAAGCTACACGCTGTATGGTAGTTGAACCTACCCTGGGTGTGTAGGCCTATGTAAGCGCATTGCCTGTATGTATTCTTTTTTTTTTTATTGAGGCTGTATTTATTCTGTCCATAGCATATAAGGCTGGGTATTCAGGTTTGTTTTCATGCTGGCCAGCTGTAGTGTTGGTGTTATCTTATCACACAGTAGCTGCTGATAAGGTATTTGATTGCCTGTATTTCAGTAGCAGATAGATAGTTGGTTGGTCTGGTTAGTAGTCTATCTCAATTTCTTTGGATTTTCTTGGCATATATGTGCTTTATTTTGTCTACTCTTATTACTAGACTAGCCTACTCCTATTTACATATCATAGGCTTGTACGTAGCTGTGTGGTGTGCTATCTGGCTGCTTTTGGCATGGTTACCTTCCATTGGGCGTCTCGCTGGTGGGCCATGACATATCACCTGCCCCTTTGCCGTGCAGCTTAGTTGTTGGTTCCTAGCCTTATTTTGCACAGATATTGTTTGTATGTTTTAGGTCAGGAATTTGCCGTTCCTTTACTGTTTGGGCATTCCACACCTTGGCAGCCATTTCCAGCGTGCTTCTCTGGTGAGCTTTTATTTGGCTTCTGGTCTGCTTTAGTAGTGGCGTATTATTTGCTCTAGTATGTAATGCAAGCATTAAAATGACTCATGGACGTGAACCATTTAAAAGGCATACACTTTTAGGGATGGACGAGTGTAGTATTCAGCACAGACCTCTCAAGCAAGGAGCCACATAGACAGGTAGGCGTGGATAGGGTGATTGCATCAGGGAGCCTAGGTAGTGTAATGATGAGCACACTAGCCCCGAAATGGCAAGAAGTGTGGCTTTAAACCCGGCTCCAGGCGCACACTTTCCCATGTTCATCACCGCCATAACAATAGTCAGAACTAGGCTTATGAAATAAATAAAATACTTCCATAGAATGTTCCCACTTAACACTGGTCCTGATATTGGCCTCAACTTCACCCAGGTGAAATCCTGTCTGGGGCGTTTTTGAAAGGCAAGACGCGATGTATACACAGGTCCAGCATTAGCTCGGCTACTTAATCTATCAGCTAGAACTCTCCATTGCTCCATTGCTTTCGCATTATGTTTCTGTGTACATTCTTCAGATGTCTGCAACAGTACTGAATCATCATATGGGATTATAACTGTGCCTTGGCATCTCCAAACGTTATCATTCAAGCCCAAGTCAGAAATACAAGTAAGGAGGCAATGAATGTCAGCGAGGAGGAATACATATGTCTTGTCCTTGCAGATGTGTCTGGATGATAAATCACCATCACATGTAAATATGTTGTATATGCTTCTTAAACGTCTCTATATGTAGCGCAATGCACTGTCACCTCTCTCTTTTTCCTGCACTTTGCCTTTTTCTGGCTGTACATGTGAGGCTTGTTGTCGCGCTTTGATGTCACTGTCACTGCCAGTGTCACATGCATTCCTGTTACATTTGATTCTGCCGCACACGTTGATGTCATCTAATGTTTCTGTGTAGCCCCGGTCACAATGCAGCTTGCGACTGCTTTTGACCACTTTGTGATCACTTTGGACAAAAGAACCTACTGTCAGTGGAGACCTCCTTGCGACCAAATAAATGGTCGCTGACCTCTTGGGCACCATTTTGGTCGCAATGAGGTTTTGGATGCAGTAGCTGCGACTTCCTTAAGACCAAAATGCTCACAAAGAGGTCAGCGACCACTCCATAACCACTTTGCAACCACTTTGCAACCACTTGTGACCTTTTGGCGACCAACCCTTTTTGTAGTCGCAAAGTGGTCGCAAGCAGTAGTGTGACCTGGGGTAGGGTCTACTACGTAGTGTCTGTCAGCCATGTGTGGGCTACACTAATGTGTGTGTCATTTGAATTTGGCTGGGTCATTTCTGAGATACCAAAGTTACTAGCCACCCAGTTACTAATAGTAATAATAGTCAGGCCTAAGGTGAGGGGGGAGATACTAAACAAGCGTGTAGGAAGTGGTGTTTTGTGATGTATAAGTAACATGTTTTATGCAAATATTATTTAAGTGAGACGACTGCTATAGACCTATTTCATATGACGTCAGCAGAGGTATTTAGGTCAGTGCGCGCGCTGCTTGGCTGCAGGACGACACACTGTCACACGGCAAACTCAATGCCTATGAGCAATGTTCATACAGAAAAGGTGAAATATCTCTAAAACCACACCACCTAGAAACAAACCGCTTGGAATACATATAGAAAACATATTCAACGAACAGTTTATATTAAATTTATAAGGTTAGGGTTCTGCATTTCTATTACTTTTGAATAAAATAAACGTTTTGGACTGAGCGTACCGGCAAACCCAATGGCAATGTGCCTTCGTTCTGCAGCCAAGCTGCACACGAATACACAATGTTTATAAACATTGAAAGGGGTCTATAATGCACCATTCCTAATCAATATGTTGTATCACAGCAGAGAAGGTAGATATATGAGAGGGCAACTCCATTGACACACAGTAACCCGGGCTCTGGTGGCGCCTCTGGTGGTAATTGTTGAACTAGTTGAACGGTCTGTCATATCATATATGACAATGCATTCTCTGTGTCACTCTAAAGGCTCAGTCATACCTTACCGGATTGGGGTACCGGATAGAAAACGGACACTGTCCAGTGAAATACGTCAATGTCCATTTTATATATGGTACACATCCGGTGTGTCCGTTCTCTATCCGGTGGTGTCCGGTGTGTACAGTGGCTAGTTTTGAACATGCACAAAACTTGTACCAGACACCGCCGGACTGATGTGTGCTGTTGGTGTCTGTTTTAAGTCCGTTTAGTCCGTTTTGTCCGGTTCATGTCCGTTACCCATCCGTTGCGTCCTCCCCGGTATGCTTCCTCATGATGTGACATCTGCATTCAATCATGAGGCTAACCTGGAAGGACAAACTGACAAATACTCGAAAGGACTGGGCTGCCCTCTATGGAAGATCTTCTGATCAAAAAGAATCTCCGGTGGACTGGACACCTCATGAGGATGTCATCAGACAGGCTACCAAAGCAGATCCTCTATTCTCAACTGTCTTCTGGTTACAGAAAGAGGGGGCGCCCTCGTCTCCAGTTCAAGGATACCATCAAGAGAAACATGAAGCTGAGAGACATTAAGACCGACTCATGGACGCAACTCTCACAGCAGAGAGCTAAATGGAGAGTGGCAGTAAAAGTAATGAAAGCAGTCTTTGTCGCATCATGACCGACAGCATGATGATGATGATGATGATGCTTCCTGCATAGTCCGGTGATGGTGTTGCGGGAATTCGGTCAGTATATGTTTTTGGCGCATCCGTGAACCATCCGGAACGTGTCCGGTTGATGTTCAGTCTGTCCATTAGACATTCGGTTGTTATCCGGTCTCATCTGGTTCTCGTCCATTGGCTATTCATTAATGTATGTTCCTTGTCTGTTTAACATCCGTTTCGTCCGGCGGCCTTTGACCCGAAAGCGCAACATTTCAACACATTTCGGTACGTTTTGAAACCAAACACCACCGGAGTATAACATTCTTTGTCCGGTTGTGTCACAGGAAATGTACACCTTTATTGCTTCTAAAAACATTGTGGGGAAAACAGAATCTAGTTTACAAACATTAAACCATATGCTAATGCAGATTCAACCCCTTGAATAGGTGTAAACAAACAGCAGTGCCAGTTTGAAGTTTTCTCAAAACCACATTTCCCCAGATCTGTCAATATTTTGGGAATGCCTAGGTCCTTTGTCAGTGTGTACACGTGCATCTTCAGTATTCAGAATAAAAAGCCCTACCCCAACTGAAGCAATTTCTGATAAACCATATAGGGAACTAAAATAATAAGAATATGATGGTATTGGTTATGCACATTCATACCACTGCACTGGTCGTTATCAGGTTGTGTGCCTTCCTGGAGATAAAAAAAAAAGCCTGAATGCAGCGTTGCGAATAAACAAACCCACAACCCAGCTGAAAACACATTAAAATAGTAAATAAATAAAGAGGACACACACTCCGCCGCGTTGCTTATACAAATGCATGCCACTGCGCTGTGACAAATGGCATAGCCGTGGTTTAACATGACATGGTGTCCTTCTTTCATATCAACAGACAAACAAAATGGAGCAAAAACAATTGTAAGCTTGTTAACTAAACATTCTAGTGAATTTCTAAATTTAATTTAATTAGCTGATTTGACTAATGTCATTTCTTAAACCGGCCAGTTGTTGTTCAACAACCGCCGCTAGGTGCGTGGCAATCGCACGTATTACCCAGTCGAGGAGGGCAGTTGAACTTCTCTATATACACGTTCTCTGGTTTTCCGTATTCGCAACACTATATGGCTGCTAGTTACCCTGTTATACAGGTACATATGCTGGAAAAAGCTAACATGTTTATGGATGCATGCCACTGATTTTGCCTCCATTCGGCAGGGAATGTTACGTTAAATATATATATATATATAATTTTTTTATTGAGGCTGTATTTATACTGTCCATAGCATATAAGCCCAGGTACCCAGGCTTGTTTTCAATGCTGGCCAGTTGTAGTGTTGGTGTTATCTTACCACACAGTAGCTGCTGATAAGTTATTTGATTGCCTGCATTTCTGTAGCAGATAGATAATTGGTTGGTATGGTTAGTAACCTATGTTAGGTTTTTTGGCATATATGTATTTTATTTTGTTCTACTCTTATTACTAGACTAGACTACTCCTATTTACATATCATAGGCTTGTATGTAGCTGTGTGGTGTGGTATCTGGCTACTTTTGGCATGGTTACCTTCCATTGGGCGTCCCACTGGTGGGCCATGACATATCACATGCCCCTTTGCAGTGCAGCTTAGTGGCGGGTTCCTAGTTTGTAAGTTTTTAGGTCAGGAATTTGTTGTTCCTTTACCGTTTGGGCATTCCACACCTTGGCAGCCATTTCCAGTGTGCTTCTCTCATGAGCTTTTATTTGGCTTCTGGTCTGCTTTAGTAGTCACACATTATTTGCTCTAGTAGCCCTTTGTGGTTTTGTTAGGAGTTTATTGTTTTGACTATAGCTATATGCTAATGTTTTCAAATGAATTATACTCCTATTTTCTGGTAATTTCACTTTGGTTCTTTTGTGTATGTCTTAGGTGGGGTGCAGCTTGTCTACTCTTAGACAGATCTTTAGGGCTCTGTTCTGCAGTATTTGCAGTTTTTTTAGTAGTTCTTTTCTCACACCCATGTAGTTTACATCTCCATAGTCAAAATAGGGGAGCACCATGACCTTGAAGATTTGTATTGACATTTTTTGTGTCATGTGGTCTCTTAGCTTTGCAAATAGCCACAGTTTCTGGTTTACTTTCTGGAAGTTGTAGTTTAGTTGGCTGTCCAACTCAAGGCCTAGATATTTGTAATGGTCTACATTTTCTAATGTTTGGTTTCCTAACTTACAGTGTAGTTTTTTTTATGGCATTTGTTTAAGCGAGAAGAGTACTGTTTTTGATTTGCTTGTGTTCATGGTTATTTTGTTGGACTCACATCACTCATCTAGTATTAGTAGGAGCTTATTTAGTTTAGTTATTAGCTCCTCTTCTGTGGTACCATTTGCATATATGACTGTGCCATCTGCATATAGTTGGAGGCATTCAGTTTGCAACCATTTTTCTAGATGGTTAATATAGATTATAAAGAGTAGTGTCCCTAACACTGACCCTTGGCGTACACCACCTGTGACAGGTTGGTTGTCTGATAGGTTGACTGTTGCTCAGGTAGCATGTTATCAGAAAATAGGAGAATAATTCATTTGAAAACATTAGCATATAGCTATAGTCAAAACAATAAACTCCTAACAAAGTTGGTTAGTATCAGGTCTATTGTTGAGCTATTGCTTGTGCTTTCAGTGATGAGCTGCTGCAGGCCTAATATTTTGATGGTGGTTTGCAGCATTAGTTTATTTTGTTCATTGCTGCTCGAATTCACATTAAAGTTCCCTAGCACAAAGAATTCTGCATTTGTTGATTTTTTTGTACAGTGTTGTAATATATGGAGGTGGAAGGGCCCTTTGGACTCGAATTCGAGGTCGGGTCAGAAGTTACACTCATCCAAATAAAGTCACACTGTCACAAGTCGGTAGACGTCCTGATATGACCTTATATGTTGCCAGGACATAAGCCTCCAACAACCAACCAACCATCTACACAACAGATTACTCCATTCTCGGAGGCATTTGATAAACCAGTGTTTCCAAAAGACACAGTCTCTTGTTGCCGGAGGTAACTAGGGTCCTCTGAATCATGCCGTCAACCTGGCGCCTGCCCTGTGATTTATGCATATCATTACACAGACGGCTGGGGTCAGGACTTGGTCTGGTGAGCACAGAGAAGGCAGACATGTGCCTTATGTAATGGTCCCCCAGACAATCATAGAAGAGTGCGTTTATTATGACAGACTACTTCCTGTTCCTGCTGTTGGCTGTTTCAGTAAAGGGCGAGTCAACGGGTGGGTGGTGGAGGGTGATGGGGAGATTGGCAGGTCCACCCAACCCGCAGTCATACGGCTTTCTGACTCTACGTATAAATGGTCAACGAGTGATTCGATGCCTTTAGTCAGAACGGCTCACTGCGTGGTATTTCACCATTCTTATGTGCCTCACTCTACCAAAGGAAAACCGGTGCCCGTTTCCCTTAAATATCTGTCCCATATTTAATATTTATAGCGGTGACAAGATACCCAGCGTGTCGGCAATGTGATGAAAATGGCACTAGCGACATCTACCCAGCAGCTGCCCAATTAAGGCACTACTAAAAACTATCGCCAGTCCTGATATGACCTTTTATGTTGCTAGGACATAGAACCCCAATAAATAACTTACAACCACCCGACATGCATGCTACGCCATATACCGGACGCGGTGGCCGAATCGGTACAGCGCAGGCTTCCCGTGCGGAAGGTTGTGAGTTCGAATCCCACCTGAGTTAAACCGATAGCTTATAGAATTGATACATGTCATGACCTAGCCTGGCGCTTGCCATTAATAGGATAGGACAAGCAGTGGTTAGCTAGCACAGTAATAGGAAAATATGTATGTGTGGGAAATCGGATCATGGTGCTGGCGGCCTGGCCTCCCAGTGGGATAGCACTATAAAGTTGCCATGAGTGCACACTGTCACAAGTCGGTACCGATCGTGATATGACCTTAGATGTTGCCAGGACGTAAATGTCCAACAACCTATCAACCCAACCTCGCGCACCAGTAGCGGACACCCTAACCACTAAGCCATTCCATCTTACAAGGCACAGTGAAAGGGGTATGAAGACAAAGCAGACAAAGGAGAAGGTGGGAAATCAACATCAGGAAATGGACAGGCCTCGAGCATGGCGAGTTTCAGAGGGCAGTGGAGAAAAGGACAAAATGGAGAAAACTGGTTGCAAAGTCATCTATGGTGCCCCATTATCCCTCACGGTTAACATATTTATAATGATATGATGATGATGAGGCCGTTCCATCTGGCCCACTTCTTCATGTATTTCTCCCCTGTTCAAAAGCACCGCCTTGGTTTGTACAATGAAAGATCCCCATTCTGACCTAATTACACCCTTGACTAATTCAAAACAGAACGAGACAGTAGCATAAAGTGGCAATTTTAATTCTTTCTATCTTAGCTTGTTACATTACTCTTTCATGATGAGATGACCTTAGATATTTCAAGGATTACAGGCACTTAACCCTATCGATACATCATATTAGTTGGGTGGGTGGGACGGCAAATCTGGGCGGCAGAAGTACGTCCTCTCGGTTTGAAAAGTCTGGTCGAAGTGAATATCTCCAGTGCCACGTCATCGGCTTTGACTGGAAATCACTATAGGTGGCGTGTCAATCGGCGGCCATTTTATTTCTAAAAATGAATATAGATGTCGCCACCAGTCTGATTTTAATCTAACTGCGTAGTTCAAGAAGTATCATGTAGATGGCGCGTCGATCAGCGGCCAAAGTTATTAGTTCTAAGAATAGAATATAGTCGGCGCCATGGTGCCCTAATCTACTGTGATTCACAGTCTCGTTCATTCAATTACCCATGTTGCGCACATCATGGACAATTGATATAGATCTCGGTCGAGGCGCTGCACACTGATGTCTTGCATTGCTGCCAACCAGGGCTCTTTTCGAGGTATTCTATCTTTCCCTGTAAGCCATACTAGTGCCATTTTATCGGTACTTCTTTCAATTTAGGCCAGTTCTAACCGAACTACCAGATGCGGTTGCATATTCGGCCCCCGTGTGGAAGGTCGGGAGTTCAATTCCCGGTCGACTGAAACCAATACTTTCAAAATTAATACTTGTCGCTTCCTACCCATGCGCTCGGCATTATTAGAATAGGGCAAGGATTGGTTGGCTCGGTATCAGGATAATGTTACTGAGTGGGATATTAGGTCATGATGCTGGCCTCACAATGGGGCAGCACTATAAAGTGGCCATGAGTGTGCACTGTCGCAAATCGGTACCTGTCCTGATATGAGCTTAGATGTTCCCAGAATGTAAAACTTCAACAACAAACCAATCTACCCGAACTAGAATGACCTCCTCATTTTTACAGCGATAGCATTGTGACACGAACAAAACAACAATACTTCAAATCCTTTTTACACTCGACCTACAAATAAAATCAACAGCGCTGACAACATAAAGAGTTAGGGTATCAATATAATTATAAATGTATAAAGTGATGCGAACAAAATGTTGGACATTTTCCCCTAAAATATTGTAATGGCCCACGGCCCTCCGACTCACCCTTTCTCTCACGAAAGAACACCAAGATTCAATTCAGTGTACGCTTCACCTGGTTTATTGAACCCTCTGCTCTCCGCGGCGTCAGTAGTTGTCTGACCCGCCCCCTGACTCGCCAGATCCCACATCGACTCTATAGGTGTGTGTGTGGGGGGGGGGGGGTCAACCACACGCAGTAGAGGTCAGCCCAGTTGGGGTCTGACCGGTGGTGACCCGTGCCGCCACCTAGCGCAGTGTAGTGGAACTGCGCTGGTGGCGTCGTAGTCTCCGCTGCTACCGCGTGATAGTAGAGCTCATGTTCAGACTACTACAATATATACAAAGTTACCCATTTTAAATTTTCTTGAACCAATAAAACCAAAAGAAAACGGAAGAAAAGTAGGCTATAAGTTATAGGGATAAACCTAATGTTTATCTAAAGAGTTTAATTAAAACAAAACCACCGGATTATGCAACTTTAAATGAAGTCACATTATTTGCGAAAATCCTTGTTCTGACTTTCCCTTTGAAGAACAATTTTGTGACTTTTTGGATCAGATATTATATATATATATATATATATCCTTCTCTACATAGCCTGTTCATTCTGTTGGACATCACTGCCTCCATCCACTTCACACATGCACACACGCGCACACGCCCAACCCCCCCCCCCCCCCCCCTCACCCCCATTTGGCGCTTTCTGCGAACTAATAGATTCATTATTCAGCCGTTTTCTTGTCAATGCAGAGCTTTAGGTTCCTGATCGCCAATATGCCTCTATCCAGCAAAAACCTTCACATGTGAGCGGAAGTGATTCATTTGTTCGAGCTCTGCAGCATCTGCAGCGAGATTTCTTTTTAACACTGTCTATTTAAGCAAGCCGCTTGTTTCGCTAATTCATCTTCCCTTAGGGTGGGAGATCAAAGGCCTCGTCTATATATAGTAACTAGAGGCACATTGACGATGGTCCTATATCAGATAGTTATTTGTCGATTGTTCCTATATCATAGAAACATCTGCTCGAAGATAATAAACCAGCTGTCAGCGGAGAATCCATAAGAGTTTCATCTGTCAGATGACCATCTGTTATATGACCATCTTTCAGGTGACCATTTGTCAGAAGACCCAGGGTAACTAGCAGCCAGAAGACCTTATGTCAGATGACATCTGTTAGATGACCATCTGTCAGATGACCATGTGTCGGATAAACATCCACGAGAGGAGCATCTGTCAGATGACCATCTGTTATATGACCATCTTTCAGGTGACCATTTGTCAGAAGACCTTATGTCAGATGACCATCTGTCAGATAACCATCTGACAGATGACCATGTGTCGGATAAACAGCGACGGGAGGAGCATCTGTCAGATGACCATCTGTCCGATGACTATATCCCAGAGACCATATGTCAGGGAACCAACGGTCAGGGGACTGCATGTGAAACCATTTGCTGTCAGACGATCACCTGTTTGAAAGCCATCTGTAAGAGAGCCATCTGTCAGAGGAGTATCTAACCGATTGTAAAGTCTGTTGCTCGAATCTGTGTTTGTGGAGGCGGGCTAGAGTGAAATCAATACAGGCAAAGAGAAAGGATGAGTATAAAGTGTGACAGAAGAGAGAGAGTCAAGCCCTCTGGTTTATTATTCATATGGTACATGAATTCAGTATCGAGTATCACCCCACCCCATTCTTCCAATGAGAAACAAGCATTCTTAGCTCTACCAATAGGGATCCAGAATTCCTGGTCCCCATGGTTACCAGTGATCTTCCCACCACCACCAAGCTGTGTGGCTCCCCTGGTCACAACGTGCCTTGAGCCTGAGTGTGGTGATCCTGACTAGCAGAAGGGGGAGGGGGTAATGTGGAGGGCTCTGAGTGCCCCTTACACACAGTCCTGCCAGCACCACGATGTCTATTTACCTATCAATCAAGCACCACCAGCAACTACATAGACACATATATGCACCTGGTCATGTATACCTGTTTCGTAATAAAACATTTGCATTGCCCCACCAATGCTTTAATATCAGAATATTTTACACGATGAATATCCATCAGAAATCCATCTCTCAGAGAGTCATCTGTCAGAATACCATACATCAGAATACTATGTCAGCTGGGCATCAGTTAGAATCCCATCTGTCAGAGGACCAGTTGTCAGAATACCCCCTGGCAAAGGGTCATCCATCCGAGGGTCATCCGTCCGAGGATGTCCCAGGATCCCATATGTCAGAGGATCATCTGTGAAATATCCATTTGTCAAAGGACTACATATCTGTCAGAGCACTTCATATAAGCGTTTCATCTGTAATATAAAATCTGTCGGATGATTATCAGCAATGGGACCATTGGACAAATAGTGATGGATAGAGGCAAAGGCAAGGGCTAGAGATTCAACCTCGAGCTGGTTTTTTTTACTTCAATTTAACTTCTTTAACAAAGATGTCCTGCTTTATTTGTTTAAACTCCGGAATTGTTGGCAGTAAATGGAATAATACGGTTTGCTATCGGATTACCCCGGCTTTCCTGTCAAAGCAGTCGAAACTACGACACTGACGCTTCGCGGAAAGCACGCAAGTCCGTATTGATTGCCTGTCCGCCCAGTTTCCTCCTGTGTGTTTACAGGGTGTGTGTGGGGGGGGGGGGGGAGTGGGGGAGGGGTGCTGCGTTATAGCCAGCAGGCTGTAGACACGGCACCTCACATCCCTTCTGGGTCTCTTAAGTAAGGACATGCTCAATTAACCAAAAGTTACATAGTCTGATGGTTTTGAGTTTCGGTAATGTTTCTGAGATAAATATATTAAATTGATTGTTATAAAATACATTTCTTTAGTTTGGAGTGACTTTTATTTTAAATGGCTAACTTTAGAAGAAATATTTGAAATGGAAACATGCTATATTCATTTCGGCAAGCACACACAATTGATTCTGACACCATTAGACTTCAGCAATAACAGGTTATATTAAAATGGCTGACTATTCCCTTCTATGCAGCAACATATGCTTACTAAGTGCATAGGTATCTTAATTAGATATGCAGAATCCAATTGAGATAAGTTTTGTGGATTTGAAATGTTGATGCTTCCAAATGAGACACAACTGATTATATTTGAGTATAAACCTGTTGTTTTCTATTGCATTTTGAGACATTAATGCGTAAGCAACATACATTGTATATATGATAGATATATCTACATTTCCTATATATATATATTTTGAAAGTGAGCAGAGTGACAGTTGGCTCACGGGTAGAGGAGGTGGGCGAGGAGAGAATGCTCCGCAGTGAATAACATGGAAGTTAAGGTGGTTAGAGAGAAACATTTAAGGGGCTGCCGTTATTTATATCCACATAATCAATTATATAGTACAATATAGATATATATTTTAGTGATAACATAGGCCCTCTATATATCTAGTAAAACTTGTCTAAATCGACCGATCGTGGGACCGACTTTAAATGGTCCATTTAAGGATGTGGTCGGTTTTGGGAGACTTTTATATCATTACATTTGGGACTTTTATATCATTACCTTTGGGACCCATATAAAGCAATCAATATAGGGCAGTGGTCGATCTGTGGAGGTGGTCAGTTAGAGAGGTTTATTGTATATATATATATATAGATATAGCTTGTATACAGTGAACTGTATACGGGTGTAGAGCTAGGGCCCTCCAGCAACTCTATTCTATTCGGCCCTCTACCACTGTGGTTCCCGGGGTCGACGCCAGGGGCGCGTGCAGCGCCTGTGTCGCGCTGCACTGGACACTGGTCACTGCAGTTGCCCAGCACTCGGCCTGCTGCACTGCTGAGTGACACACCTCTTACCGTTTCACACCGTTTGGTTCCTGTCACCACGTGCTCCTGTCACCTCTCACCGCGCTACTTCTGCTGGCACCACTACTACATACAAGCTTTGGGTGCGTAATGCCTAAAGATTACTGCTCAACCTGTGTCACATCTCATTCCGGCCCAGTGGACGACGACTGTCAAAAAAACGTCACTGCGGCCAGTGCTGTTCCTAAGCGCTCGACCAGAGCTCACCCACTGTTCGAGGCGACACCGACTGATTTGTCTGTGCTAGGCAAGATGGCGACTGATATCAAGCCGGAGACGCGTGGAGCAGTTGGAGGTACACTACGCTGAAGAGGAGCGCGCGCTCAAGGACAAGGTGGAATCACTGGAACGAAAACGCCGCATAGCCACGCTTCTTCAGCAACAAAAGCAGCTTGAAGACGACCTTGCCGCGCTAGACGTCAATCCGGAGAGGGGCAGAAGCCAATCGAGAAGGTCGAGGTGCTGCAGGCACCGGCGCCATTCTTCGAGCTCCAGTTCGGGTAGTCATACCCCGAGCAATGAACGCAGGAAACGCCGTAAGTGGTCGTTAAGGCACCATACTGACGACCGAAAGCAAGTAAAAAAACTTAACGCCTATGAAATTGTCGAAGCGACTTGCGCTTGGTTCTTAGATAAATCGGACACAAACTATAAAGCTTCGCTCTCAATAATTAAGCACATAAGATTTATATGTTCTAAAGCCAAATCTAATAACTTCACGAACTCGGCACATGTTTCATACGATACTGAAATTCGTAAAATTGCTGTTAAAGAAGACTACAGTGCCTTCACGGCTGGTAACAATGAATTAGCTCTACGCTACTATGCATTTGAGAATATCAAAGATAAAAAAAACTCCAGTTCTGTGGCAAGCACTGCTTCGAAACTCTATAGCCGAGATGGGAAGAAGCCGTGCTTCAATCATAATAATGAGTCGGGCTGTTCGCGTGACAGCAAAACATGCAGCTATGGCCATTGGTGCTCTCGCTGTGGTAGCTATGCGCACAAGCGTGGCGCGTGTCGGCGAGATTGAGCAAATAGGCGTAAAAAGTCAGCACGTGTAACTTGTCAATCATTTCCTTCCTTTTCAAATTCTATTATTCGCGCCAGAACTTCCGTGCCGGCCTACACATATTTAGATTTTTTTATTAACTGATTCTAGTTATTCTGGTAGTAACGATGTTGGTAAGAAAGGTGTGGAATGTGCTGCGCCACCTCTACCTGATGTAGGTCACCCGACCGACAACTTGATACTAGGCCACGTGGCGGCCGAAATTGCTGCCGCCACTCGACCTACTTCAACTATAAGTTACGTAACACCCCTTCCGGCTTGGGAAGATATACAATCTGATTGGTTAACTGTTGAATCCAACCCTCTGTTTTATTTTGTTTCTGCAACTGACATGAATTTTCCTTATGAATCAATTAAATCATTTTCTGTTACTCGTGCTTGTTTTGACGCCACCTTCCTATGTACGCATTACATTGCCGGTCAGTTGACACAATTTAAACCTTGCCGCGTATTTGTCGAGTTATTTTTCCGCGGCGATTCTGACCCTGACTGGGCTTATATTCTGCACTGCGCAATTTTTCGGCTTTAGAATAATTAATGAAAATTTTCATAACTCTTATTCTGCAAAATTAAACCCTGCTGTTGACGTTATTCATGCTGAATTTATCAAACAAAAATTGTTATCCGAATTGAAGCTTGGCTATTTAACTAAAACCAATAAAACCCCGAATTGCTCTCATAATATATTTTGTGTTCCAAAATCGCCCACCGGCTTTTAATAGGTCAGTTAATAATTTTGTTGATGAAACTTGTTGTAAATTTAACTATAAAACTCTCGACACTTTGGTGAAAATGTTATGTAAGAACGATTTTCTCTCTATAATCGATATAAAAGACGCCTATCGTGCCATTACTATCCACCCTATTGATAGGCATAATCAAGGTTTAATTTGGAAATTAAATGGAACCATTCAATATTTTCTTGATAATAGACTTTCTATGAGCTTGTCCAGTAGTCCTTATATATTTAGTAAAGTTTCGGATTTCATTTACCGTTGTGCTGTACGGCAAGGCGTCACCAGAGTAGTCAATTATCTCGATGACTTTGCAATTCTGGACGACTCTTTCGCTGGATGTGTCAATAGCCAATTAATCCTAATTAATATTCTTAGATGTTTGGTTTTTTTTGTTAGCTTCAACAAGCTTCTTTCCCCATCGACTTCAAACCGTTTCCTTGGAATCGATGTCGAAACTATACAAATGCAGCTCCGTCTTCCTCCGGAAAAAAATTAAAAATGAAAACTGGAATTAATGGGTTTTTTTAATAAAAGGAAGGCTACTCGTAAACAATTAGAGCACCTTGGTGGGCGCTTGTCGCACTGCGCGACTGTTGTCAAGGGCGGGAGATCATTCTCCTCTAGGATACATGATGCCATCAGGGCTCTTCGTCACCCATGCCATAAATTCTGCCTTAACGCTGCATTTTGTGATGAAATAAATTGGTGGTTGACCTATGTTGACTCGTTTAATGGTTACAAGAAGATTCTCGGTATCCACACTCAATCATTATCAGTGTATACGGATGCGTCAAGCACTGGGTTTGGTGCGTTGCACCAATATGATTGGTGCGTGGGTTTCTTTGATGCTGACGCTGTTCCTCACAAACTATTCCAGCACATTGCTCCTTCTGACAAATCTTGTTATAATGCTCACATAAATGTACGCGAGATGTGGGCGGTCGTCGCAGCTACCGACCGTTGGTGTGTTAACTGGATTAATACAAATGTTATTTTTGTAACGGACAACACAACTGTCCTTGCCGCCTTGAATACTGGCAAGTCTGCCAATCCTATTATAATGAACTGGTTAAAAAGGCTCTTCTGGGTCTCCGTTAGATACAATTTTAATATTTCTGCGGTACACATTAAAATCAATTATAATTCAATTTGTGATGGCTTAAGCAGGTGGGGAGACAACATTTCTCATGCTAAAGTGCCAGCTGCTGATCGTAGCTCGTTACTCTGCTGCTCGCACTTGTTTGGTTAACTTCTACATCTGAACTTTCACTTGCAGGTCTTGCTGCGCTTCATACTGAGGCGAAACACATTGCCTCGCATTATTACGCTCCGAACAGCATCGCCACGCGGTCCATGCAATTGCGAAAATACTTTAAGTTCATTGATGAATTCCATGGGTTGCTCACCCCGACTCCATGCCCCCCTACTCAGGTAGCCATTTACATTGCTTGGCTCTCTCATTCTTTGAAGTATAGTTCTGTGACCAATTATTTGTCAGCCTTAAATTTCTTCCTCCGGTCTGAGGGAGTTTCCCCTATTGATTACTCAAACCACACTATGAAGACGACCTTAGGCGGTCTTAAGCGGATTTTGGGCCAGTCAGTTAAGTCGGCTGCCCCCCTTCTGCCTCGGCACCTATCCCTGTTTTTTTCAAGATTTTCTAGTTCTGTTGGCCACACTGCAACCAGGGCCGCCATTCTGACCGGCTTCCGTGGCCTTCTTCGAAAGTGTCAATTAACTGATTCGGACTCTGTACTGTTGCGTTCGGATTTTTCTTTTTTCCCTTGGGGGATGATGTTATCCGTTCGAAAATCAAAAACTATTCAGTTCTCTGAGCGCAAACTTTTAATCCCCATTTCTAAATTGAAAAATCAGGAATTGTGTGCCGTTTTTTGGACTCTTAAATATTTCGCGCAGGCTCCGTTACCTGCCGACGGGCCTGCTTTCCAGGTTCCTGCCCCTGAGGGGGGGTTTATGCCTCTTCCTTACAGGAAATTGCAATCTACTATAAAAATGTTTACTCGTGCCGTTGGCTTAAATCCCGACGATTTTTCTTGCCACTCTTTGAGAAGGGGGGCTGTACCTTTTTACATATGCAGGGAGCCTCATTAGAGGAGCTCAAAACCCGTGGTGATTGGCGTTCGGACTGTATTTATAAATATATATCTCAGCCAATATCTGAACGTATCTTGAATGACATGAAAGTTTCTAACTCCCTTGATGGAATCTCACTTTAATTTTCCTTTTTCCACCGTTATTGTGTTTTTTCTTTCTTTTCTTCTTCTTGCTGGGTTGGGGCGTTCGCCCTTGACGTTTGCCCAGCCAGATATCCTATACTGTTATGCTATTGATTACCTATTGTTGATATCGCCTATTGTCAACTCTTATCTACGGATATGTTATACACTCTTATTATATCATTCTTGCCTGTTACTGTTGTTAATAAATGATATCGCCCATACCTAGTCGTTGCCTCCCTTCAGCCTACAGCTCATATACAGTAAACTGTATACGGGTGTAGAGCTAGGGGCCTCCGGCAACTCTATTCTATTCGGCCCGCTACCACTGTGGTTCCCGGGTTCGACGCCAGGGGCGCGTGCAGCGCCTGTGTCGCGCTGCACTGGACACTGGTCACTGCAGTTGCCCAGCACTCTGCCTGTTGCACTGCTGAGTGACACACCTCTTACCGTTTTTTTTTTTTCTTTTTTCTTAGGTAGGGCGTTTGCCCAGCCAGATATCCTATGCTGTTATGCTATTGATTACCTATTGTTGATATTGCCTATTGTCAACTCTTATCTACGGATATGTTAGACACTCTTATTATATCATTCTTGCCTGTTACTGTTGTTAATAAATGATATCGCCCATACCTAGTGGTTGCCTCCCTTCAGCCTACATATATATATATATATATATTGACCATCAGTTATATGACCATATATATATATATATATATATATATATATATATATAAGGAGAGCAGTAGAGGTAGAAGAAGAGGGAGGGGAATACTTCAATATTGATTAAATTACACTCTGTCTTAAGCGATAGCGTTCCCTCACATAATAATTGCTAGATTGAATAAAACGTATTTCAGAAGGTGATCGTCTTAGTGTCAACAACATCCGTTTTTTTTAACTTGGTGAAGATCGGATTACCCATTTATACATACAATGACTACTGAGGAAATTAAACTATAAATATTTAAAGCAATTACAGTTTGTGAAATAAGACATGCTAATTTAAGTAAGGCATTGTCCTGAGGGAAATACCATCCTTGCGTGAACCATCTGCCCTTAGGTAAAACAGATATTAAACAATGGAAACGATACTATTATCAAGCAGTGTAAACTAATATTGAGGAAATGGAAAATAACTGTGTGCAAGTTTAAATGACCCTTTCAGGTGGGTGTTGGTAAATTGTTTATTGAAAGGAACAATTCTTACTTTCACTAACGAAACTCTTTCTACTATCCATACGTGGCAAATGTATGTTTGTTGTTAGTTGTTCCAGTTGGGTTTCTACATCTGAGCAATATTTAAGCCCCTACTGCACCTCGCCGGATTGAGCAACGGACAGAATTGTCTAGCCCGGGGGTGTTTGGGCGTGATAAGTATCAAAATGTATTAAAATGTGTCAAAATGTTGCGATATCGGGTCAAAGGCCGCTGGACAAACGGACATGAAACGGACATGAAACGGACATGAAACGGACATGAAACGGACATGAAACGGACATGAAACGGACATGAAACGGACATGAAACGGACATGAAACGGACATGAAACGGACATGAAATGGACATGAAACGGACATGAACGGATAGCGAACAGATGGTAAGCGGACTAAGCAGACTCTAACCGGACAAGAACTGTAGACATCAATCCGGCGGCATCCGGCCCAAGTTTTGTGCATGTTCAAAACGTGTTAACAGATCGGGCCGGATATCAACGGATATCAACGGATATCAACGGATTATTCACTCAAATTTGATAACCAGATAATATGCTGTTGCACCTGAACACTATCATTGAATGTATCAAATATATGTACCGGACGAGGTGGCCGAATCGGTAGAGCGCAGGCCTCCTGTGGAGGAGATCCGGAGTTTGATTCCTCGTAGAGTCAAACCAATGACTTACACAATTTATACTTATTGCCTCACCCGGAAAAAAAGTGACACCTCAACCGATCATGTGTATCCTCACCTTGTTTTCCTGACGTCACACCCGAAGTTGCCAGGCGTGACACTGACGCAAACTAATGCCCTGAACACACCCTCGGGTGTCAACATCTTTAGTTTGCTCACAAATTGACCTAGATTCCAGAGATTGTGATGAACCCATGGATTAGCGGCAGCAATCATTCCAAAGTATTCAGCAGGCTTACACCAATGCCGGTGTTGCGGTTTCCCAGGGACACCAGTTTGCGAGGGACACATCGCTTCTGCACATGCGTCAAAATCGAACAGCATCGTCACTAACCTTATAAATTTAATATAATGTTTTTGGTAAAGATGTTTTCTATATGTGTACCGAACGATTGGTTTCTAGATGGTGTAATTTGAGAGATATTTGACTTCTTCGGTATTTTCTGTATGAACATTGCTCACAACCATTGACAATGCCTTGAGTTTGACGGTATGCGCAGTGCAAAACGTTAGTTTTATTCAAAATTAATAGAATTCAAGAAACCTAACCTTATAGATTTAATATAGTCTTTATGGTAAAGATGTTTTCTATATGTATCCCAAACGATTTGTTTCTAGATGGTGTAATTTGGGATATTTGACTTCTTCTGTATGAAGATTTGCTCACGGCCATTAACAATGCATTTGAATGGAAGTGTCCCTGGCAAACTGGTGTCCCTCGGAATCCGCATCATCGGCTTACATTTACGTAATGGAGCAGAACTCAGTTTGCCTTCCAGTCACCTAACCCCTCTTATTGCTGATCTACCTCCAACTGCTCCACTTCCCCATTTAATAGACGATTTCAACCACCAAAGCGCCTTCTGGCGGCAGTGGTTGAAGCAATATTGTCTTATACTGTAGAGATTTTCACCACCATTCCGCCCTCTGACGGAGATGTAAGAAGTAATATTGTCAATAACAAGTTAATATACCACTCCCTCTAAATGACACCCCCGTCTAAATCTGACCATAAACTGTATTTGTTTGAATGAACTATAAGCAAACTACATATGGATGTCCTTGTGTCAGTTTCCAGTGTTATAAAATTATATATATTCGCATTGCTGAACTGAGAGAAAATGAAAGAAAATAACCCCAAGATAGCAGCCATTGAATGCTCTGAATTCAACATAGTTGATTAATATACATAATTTAATACATTGATAACTCCTGAACTGGGAGAATATTTAACATATCTGAATTAGATTGCAAATTCATCTGGTTATGTCCATACCCCTGCCTTCTGACAATTCTGTGTGTAGTATACACCATGAGAAAAGGTTGTGTAGTGGATTTTCACCACCACCATATTCTTGCCCTGTGAAGTCGATACCAGAACAAATCGTGTTGGTAGCACCTAACTGTGCGGTATACTACACCATGCAGAGCTAATGGAATACTGGCCATCATTCGAAGATCGTACACATACCTAAATGAGGATGTTGTGTGCAGACTGTACACATCCCTTGCATGTCCACTTTTGGAATATGGAAATGTTGTGTGGTCACCACTCTACAGGAAGGATGCTGAGTCAATTGAGAAGATCCAAAGAAGGGCAACAAAGCTTGTACATAGATTCGATGAAATACCCTATGAACAACTTATGCATCATTTGAAGATCCCAAGCAAGTACTCCAGATGGGCCTGGGGGGATATGATTGAAGTATTCAAATATCTCCATGGTATCTACAAGACAGGCAGCCCCCCTATCAGAGACTGCAACACCCGGACCAGAGGACACTCCCTGAAGCTGAGGATGCGGCACTGCAGACTGGACATGCGACACAACTTTTTCGGCTTTAGGGTGGTTGACCTGTGGAATGACTTGCCGGGGAGTGTCGTAGCAGCAGAGTCGATGAACTGTTTCAAGTCCCGACTGGATGCATACTGGTCAAGCATTACATATATCTTGGAGCCAGTGACAGTTGCTACAATCGACCACATCTGAAGAACTGTCTCCATTTCTATTAATTAAGAGTGGCTAACAGGTCCAAGGCCTATTATCGCTGTATCATATCGATTGATTGATTGATGCAAAATGGCTTACAACAGATTGTTTCACTACTATTCTGTCCTGTGACAGCCATTTATGGACAAATATTGTGAAAATAAGCAGATTACCAAGAGGGGTACCTACAATCGATCAGCTATGTGTTGTAGCCTCGTTTTGGGAAGACGATATAGACAGGGATTAATGGACTGCCCCCGCCCCCCCCCCCTCTTCCCTCTGAGTCAATTCTGAAGGCTGAGTGTGGTGGCATATGCTGCTTCTAACTGAGACTGAGAGACATACATGGTGCAAATTTCCTGCGACAGAGTATATAGCTGTTTTATTAGTTATCTTATCATCATTTTATCAATTATTATCATTATTTAAAATATTCTTATATATTTTCTTGTTCCTTATTACTTTTTTAATTTTCTATTTCATGCTAGTTCTATCAACATTATCTGTTGTTGTTGTTTTCATCAATGATTTATGTTGGTCTGGCTATTTTATTTTAAACATTATTTGTATTACTATTACCTGTTTCGTTATAAATTGTTATCATCATTATTGTTATTGTTGTAATTGTTGTATTATTGTATTAATATTATCATTATTATTATCGTCATCATCACCACCATGACCATTGCTATTGGTATGGTCACGAATATGTTTATTATTATCATTATGATTGTTATTAGCCTATTATACTGTTACTTAGCCTATTAGGGCACCGCCATTGTTGCCGTCCTACCACGGCCGTGATTCACAACCTACTACAGTATAACCCCGTTAAACCAAGCTCGGTTAAACCAAAGGATCGGTTAATCCAAACCTTTTTCAGTGGACTGGCAAAATACTACCATTTATCATTTAAAAAAGTTGGTTAAACCAAAGTCAGTTAATTCAAAGTATCGATTAATCCAAACAGAATTGTCGGCCCCCAGGCCACTTCCAGTATGGTTAAACCAAACTTTTTGTTGTTGTTGTTGTTGAAGATTTATACTGCCTATCATGGATAAGCCTGAATAGGCTTGTTTTCACCATTAGACAGTTTGTCGATAGAAAGCCCGAGCCTACACTTTTACCGACCCAAGGGATTTTTAACCTCCCACACCACATAGACATGGTACGAGAGCAACTGGCCTTTGATGACGCTGTAAGTTATACACAGCAGTGGAAATACAAATTGGCAGAGGTGGGGGCACAGGGAATCGAACCACTGACCTTCAGATTAGGAGTCTGACCTAGAAAAAAGTCAGACACTCTAACCACTCCGCCACAGAGAACACTTTCATGTGGTTATAAGGTCATCTGAGACTCCACCAACTTTTTTATATGATAAATGGTAGTATTTTGCCGGGCCGCCAACACAAGTTTGGATTAACCGATCCTTTGGTTTAACTGAGGTTGGTTTAATGGGCTAACACTGTATATACATGAACAAAACAATAATCAAAGTTTCCACATACATTGTATATTACATGTGCAGTATATGTTTACTCAACGTCAAAGTCAAAGCCAAAGCTCGGCTAAACCAATGATCGGTTAATCCAAACAAATTTCTAGGGTCCCTTCAAGTTTGGTTTAATGGGGTTATATTGTACCGCCCTGATTAATGGTCTACCGCCGCAGTTATTCCTCCTACCTGAGCACCACCGCCATTCCTGGCTGCTCACAGCCAACATACTGGTAAGGAAAGCTGGGCACAGGCCAGGGATAATAGACTACATCACGGTTCCAGCGGCGCGGTGCATTGTGGGATGGGTAAGAGCAAAACAACACCCCAAAAGCACATGGCACATGCTCATACACTGGGTGCAGCTATGAAATGTGCTAGTTTCAGCTCATCTCAGCTCTTGTCTGAAACATAGAATACCAACTAAAAAAATATATATAATAAATTAAGATATTAATTAATCTTTCATCCATCATTGCATTTACATCAATATAATCAGCACATCTTATGCCATGTGTATTTAGATTTAGAAAGATCTAGGCACTCAGACTAGTATTAGGGCCACAGCCAGAGTACTCAATGCATTGTCAATGGCAGTGAGTAATCTCCATACAGAAAAAGTAAAATATTGATAAAACCACACCACCTAGGCACAAACCGCTTGGAACACATATAGAAAACATGTTTAACAAAAAGATTATATTAAATTTATACGGTTAGGGTTTTGGATTTCTATTAATTTGGAATAAAACTGACGTTTTTCAATGCGCGTATCGGCAAACTCAATGGACATACGCCTTTGCTTTGCTCCCAAGGCCGTTTTCAGCGCATGCGCAGTCGGAACCGTGATGTAGTCTATTCAAAACCAGACACAGGAATTCAATTTTTGGGCCAATAATTTTATTAATCAGGCTTAATAAATTTCATAGTAGCCGCTGATATTTCTATCACTAGCTAACACTTATTTAAGCTTAGTCAATTAGTACAGATGACTTACTAGCTTGTTTATTTTATTCTATCTTCTGTGATAGTACAATCCCGAAGAGTTAATTAAGCCTGACTATTCCATTTTACTTATATGCAGGGTATCGTGGCTAGATATTTAATATAAGCATATATATATATTGAGTAGTTAGATAATTAATTGCATTCTTGAAATTGAAGACAGGAGACAGCAGCTATGGGTAGATCACGGTCATACTCTCGAAGCACACCAGGCACACCTCTATCATAGGGATTCATTCTAGCAGACATAACAGGATAGAGACCATCTAACTCTCAGCCCTATAATTAAAGTGTCTAGGTGGGATGGCTTTTAATTCTCACAGTCACCCAGGTCTACACAGCTCGGTGATATGGTGAGGAATGAAATTAAACGGGTCGGGCAATCGGAAATCAACTCTAGCCCAGTGTAATGATTTCAACTTCCCCCCCTTCCCAAGTTACCCCCCGGGAATCTGAAAATGTTTTTAACTTCCCTCCGGGGAAATCAAAAACTTTTTCAGATTCCTGGGGGGGAACATAAAAACAGTTTTCAGATTCCTCCCCCTATTTTCAAATTCCCCCCTCTGGGAATTTAAAATTGTTTAAAAAACTTTTAAAAAACGTTTTAAATTCCAGACCTATAATATTTTTTTCTTAACCATCTTGGAGACTTTTTGTGTCATTTGTGGTTAAATATGGTTTATTGTACTAGTGATAATTTCCATTATGCTATTCTATGTATATATTTGTCATGAAAAATAACAAAAAATAACAAAAAATAACAAAAATAAAGAGAATTCCCAAAAAATGCGGGGGGGGGGGAGTTAAAACGAGGGAGGGAATTTGAAAACGTTTTCAAATTCCCCTGGGAGGAATTTGAAAACATTTTCAAGTTCCCGGGGGGGAACTTGAATATGGCAGGAATTTAACATTTTTACACCGGGTTACCGAATGCTCTACTGCATTTGGTATCTAAGGAAGCATCACTATGGGACCCGTAGTCAGGGCTTTGAAGTATGCATGTTACCGGCAACATGTACAATTTAGTGCTAAGTTGGGAATAATTACGATGATATATGGAGGAGGCCTGAACCAATAAGGGAAGCGTTTGGGCAGTACTGCATACTATCTCATAGTGGTGAATTTAAAAATATTAAGCAACAAGTATTTTAGTGATAATATCATGCCGTCATATTAATTTATATGTGGGGTTGGGTAACGCTGGGTTGAGGGCAGGTAGATGTATACGTGGTGGATGATTGGTTGTTGGAGTTTTGCGTCCTGGCAACATTTAAGGTCAGGGATAAGTAGAAGTGATTGCTGTAATATATGCGTACAAGACATCCAGGCACGAGCAGAGCACAGAGGAATATGTAAATGAGATGACGTCAGAGGCACAGGGTGCCGGCGGTTCAAGTCCCTGGACGGTGAATAAAGCATTCAATATCCAGGAGTCAACGTGTTCAGACCTGGTTTCACATTATGTCATAGGGAGGCTACGTAGCCAGACAATAACCCAAAGGACATGAGTGAATGGGTACATGCGGACATTGGCTAAACATGGTCAAAGACTAAGACATTATGGCATTGTGTTATTTTCATATTGTGCTTTTAACCTGTAAACCCAATGTACATGTAACCATTTTTAAGTATATATGTTTATATCTATACTTGTGAAGGGGGGATGTAATATATGTGTAAAAGATGAGCAGAGAACAAAGGAATATGTAAATGAGATGACGTCAGAGGCACAGGGTGCCGGCGGTTCAGGCCCCTGGACAGTGAATAAAGCATTCAGTATCCAGGAGTCAAAGTGTTCAGACGTCGTACTTTCACAATTGCTACCCTACTCACAAACATAATAAATAAGCTCTAGCAGGAAGGGTGTTATGTCAACTCAATAAACCTATTCATTTCAGAGCTCAGCAGGCCACCACAATTCCATGATATATAATAAGCACGTAATGCATTATGCGCCTCAGTTACAAGTGCCCCATGCCGAAACACTCACGCCTCAGAATTGACTAAGATGGAAAAGGTATGACTTCAGCTGCCAACCTGAGGTGTAACACATAGGCTACATATGTATGCATGGGTAGGATGATATAGTTATGACACTTACCCCCTAAATGGCAGAAATGTGGGTTCTAGTACCACTCTATACATGATGTTCATATTTGTCTGCAATTGCTCTTATCATCACATTATCCTGACACTGAGCCAACCAGTCATTGCCCTATCCTAATAATGTCAAGAGCCAGGCTAGGAAGTGACAAGTATCAATCTTTAAGTCATTGATTTTACTCGACCAGGTTTCGAAGACATGGGTTCGAATCCCACAATCTACCAAAAGGGGAGACGGATGTTCAAATCATAGGGTGAGATAGTTAGGACGCTTACCCCCAAAATGGCAGAAACGTGGGTTCGAGTACCGCTCTAGGCATGATGTTCATATTTGTCTGCAATACCTCTTATTGCCTATCTGTAGGCAAACATTGTTTTATCTAGCGATGCCTCTAGAGCGCATTGATTTTCATATAATCAGCTATTGGACATTAAATATATGGTCATTCTGACATATTTCTTTGGAGGAAACCTGCTCCTGCCACATAGGCTACTCTTTCCGATAAGCACCAAGGGGTCTTTTATATACACTTTCCCACAGACAGGATAACACATACCACAGCCTTTGATGAACCAGTTGTGAACCATATATATATATATATGTATATATATATATAGGCTCAATGAGAGGCGTTGCATATATATACATATATACACACATATATATATATATATATATATGTATATATATATATATGTATATATATCAGGGATCGAGTGCTAAACAAGGCCGTCACGCCGGAAACCAGCGCATGATGGATGCCGTAATTAGATACAGATGATACAGATGAGTAAATGTGGTTCTTGGCGCTGACAGCACCCTTACTGGGTAGCTCTGATTGCCTTATCCCGGGTGCATATTGATACGGATGTACGCAGATCTGACCTGCACCCACTCAATCACACCTGCGGCATAGTGCTATACTTACAAACAGGTTGCCAGCGCTTCCTGTTTAGTTACTTATTTATGTGGATATGATTATCCTGCAGCTGCAGAGTCCGATGGAAACATCAGATTTTTAAAACCAAAACACTTCCCTAGATCTGATCCTTACTTTGATACTGGTGCTCTTATTAAGCATTTATTGCATGTATGAGATTTGAGGCACGAGTCACTTCAGGTGAGTATCACCCAAGGCGGTCCCCAATTCGATCTGCACTCCACAGGTACGAGGGTCTCAAACCCCATATTAGGGTGAGGAAGCTTTTATTAAATGACTTAAGCTTAAGAACTTAAGAACCTAGTGGGGGCAGCGTTCATAGACTTCAGCAAAGCTTTTGACATGGTAGACCACCCCATCATACAGAGTAAACTAACCCAAATGGCAATAATGGCGGTAACCAGAAAATGGCTAGCAAGCTATCTAGAAAATTGAAAGCAATGCACCGCGGTAAGTGGATCCATATCCAATGAGGACAAAATAACTTGTGGAGTTCCCCAAGGGTCAGTCCTGGGGCCACTTCTCTTCCTCATATATATTAATGATATTAACAATTGGCTAGAAATTGAAAACATCCAACTATATGCAGATGATACTGTGGTGTGTGCCGCAGGCAAAACAACCAAAGAAATAGAAACAAAACTAAATTTAACACTAATAAAGCTAACCGAGTGGTGCCAACTAAACAGGATAACCATAAAAAACAGCAAATTGAAAACAGTACTATTTTGTACCAGGCTAACGAGTAATGACAAAATAAAGTGTCTTCTGGGAAACACCAAACTAGAACAGGTAGACAACTACAGATCACTGGGAGTGGATCTAAACAGACACCTAAATTATGACCTCTGCATAACAAATACTTTCACAAAAGTAAACCACAAAATATGGCTCCGAGCAACACTGAGATACTACATGACTGAAAACATGGCAATTAAAATATATAAAGGCATGAGCCTCCCCTACTTTGACAATGGCAATGTAGTATACAAGGAGGTAATACAAAACTATTAAACAATCTACAGGTGCTGCAAAACAGAGCCCTCAAAATATGCCTTCAGGTGCATAAATGATATCACACAATAGAATTACACAAAAAATGCAATGCAACACTATTAACCAGTAGAAGGGAAGCACACCTCAAAATATTAGCACACCATTACACCACAAAGCCAGGCTACATAGTAAGCCCCCGAAGGGACACCAGGCACATGGCAGCCCCAATGCTACTGACAGCAATAGGTAACACAAAAAATGATGGGAGAAGTGGACTGACCATGGCAGCACACGCCTGGAATAATCAAACCACACAACAATAGGCAATCGAAAGCCTGGACCACTATACAAAAAGATACTTAAAGAAAACAAGGCAGTACACAACCACCTCCTGAAGGAACAATATCTCACCTGACCATGGGCACAGTCACTGCTTGCTGTGTTCTGGCACAAAAAGCAAAAGACAGGCCAGAAAGGTTGGTAGATATTACAAATATGGAAACTAACCCTCCTAAATACTAAGGAAATCCGAATGACTATCACCATATGGTGGAGTCCATCTGGGTATGTGTAATGGCACAAACAAAAGCAGAACAAGGCAGGCCATGGCTAAGCATCAGATTCACCCTGAAATACAAAATGGCTAAGCATGCAACACAACCATCCCACCTACCCGCAGTCCTGAAGGGTCCGGGTGTGTTCTAGCACACTGGTGCACTATCTAAGGACAGGGCATGGGTGAAAGGATGCTGTAACAAACCACAAAAGGGATGGGATCCTCTCCCGCAGGCCTGTATGTCATCTGGGTAGATGTACATAGTAGGCTAAGGTATCATACTCATATTAGGAAAAAACTTTGAAAAATACAAAAAAACTAATACAGAAACTACTACTAACACCCAAAGCTCCAAGCAGTTGGCCCTAGCAAGACCAGGTAAACACTCCTGAGTGCGGGACCAGACCAAGACAGAATCACAGCTGCCCAGCATTGAAAACAAGCACCCTCACACAAGCTTATACGCTATGGACAGAGTAAATAACTTGTCACCCAAAAAAACAACACCAAAAAACCCTGATATATGTTAAGTAGTAGAAACTGAAATTTAAATGTATTTCAGCAAGTAACCAGATTAACAAAGAAGTGAAATCAAACCGGTCAGTGTCATATCAGTTCTATCGGGCCAAGTTTTGTTTGTTTGTTGGGGTTTTATGTCCTACCAACATCTAAGGTACCGACTTGTGACAGTACCCAGTCATGGCATGGCGACTTTGCAGTGTTACTCCACTGTAAGACTGGTCTGGTGGTACCTAGATACAAGATTCACCCCATACTGCTGCAGTAGGGGTGCAAACCAACCCTATGTAAAAGCTGTCGAAAATGCAGGTCAAAGAATTGAGAGCCTAATTTCACAATCTAAGAAGCAACATTTATTCTTTGCATATATCTTATTGATAGCCCGCTACCTTTGAGTTGAAAAATATAATATACTATCGAGTTTAATAAGATTTAAAAGTGAAATCGACGGCATTCTGCGGCCGCCATCTTGTCTTTTTGCATTCTCTCTCATTCACCAACTCTGTGCCTATAGAAGTATCCATTTGATACTGGAGGCAGACATTCTACTCACTGTTCCATACTAAAGCTATTTTCGCCCGTATTTACACTAGGTTGTCATTCACCCGTGTACTACAAGTACCTGGTGAATCTTTTATCTAGGTTGTACCATGACCTGATATCCCACTAAGCTAATCAGTGCTTTCGCTATCCTATTGATACCGAACGCCACGCTAGATCGCCATAGGTATCAAGTCATCGGTTTGACTTAGCCGAGGTTCGAACCCATGACCGCCCATAGTGTACCATCTATCGAACCGGACATCCGACCAAACATTCTATTGGTATTGCCATAAGGACTGTATTGCCAATACTATTCAGGCATTTCCTAATTCACAATATGACATATATATATAGTATATATATATATATACGATACATAGTATATGGGTCAGGATCACAAAAAGAGGCCAATTGGGGAAAGTTGTCGGCGTCAAGCATGGATGTCGTCGTCGATCGGTATAATTATAATTTAGCATTGACAGAGGTGTTGGAAAGTCCTTAAATGTATCCTGAATGTAAAGGTCGAGAAAATACAACAACCATATTTGTTTCTAGGATATAAAACAAATAAATGCACTATACTTTAAGAATTGCGACGCCGACATCTGTTAAAGTTGTTGGTGTCGATCATTGTATGTCGGCGTCGATCGGTATAATTATAGTTTAGTATTGACAGAGGTGTTGGAAAGCCCTTAAATTTATCCTGAATGTAAAGGTAGAGAAAATACAACCTTATTTGTTTCTAGGATAATTTAATATGAAACAAAGAAATGCACTACACTTTTAAGAATTGCGACGCCGACATCTTCAATTGACCACCGATTGGCCCATTTTCGTGAGGCTAAATCATATATACTTATGATGAACTATTCAACTAAGGACTTATTACCACAAATCTAAAACAGCATTAAACTAGCATGATCCGATGGTTTTGAGTATCTGGTATTTTATGAGATAAATATATTAGATTGATCATTATATATAATCCACCTTACTTTATGTTGTAGTAACTTTGAATTAAAATGACTACCTTGGGAGATATTAGAAGTGTAAACATATCAAATTAATTTTGAAGTGCCTGTCAAAAGTCTGACCCCTTAGCATTCAACAGTAACAGGTTCTGTTAAAATCATGTATTATGCCCTTCTATATACCGACAACCACTTAATAAACCCATCTGTATTGAAGGTCGATTTGTAGGTTCAAATCTAGATAAGTGTTTTTCTTTCGAAAAGTTTGTGTTTTTATCGGACTACGCAACTTTAATGACTTTAAAAGGTCTGGTGGGAGAATTGTTTAGCTTTTTTTTTGTTAGAAGAAGCGATGACGTGGGTCCCACACATCCATCACTACATATGTGTGTGTATCGCCGGAAACAAGACGCAAGGGGGACAATGAAGGGCATTGACTGTTTGGTCCTTGGGTATGATTAATCACCCAAGCTCTCAGCTGCTCTCACCAGTGGTCTCCAAGGTTACATCAACACTCAAATGTCGGCCGAGTTGGTTATCAAGTAGCGGGTTTCCACTATTGGACCCGGTTCCTACCGCCATTATGGGATGAAAAGAAACTTACACCGGGTTTGCCTTGATCATAGGCTTTTTTTTTTTTTTTTGAAGATGTATCATGGATACGTCTGAACAGACTTGTTTTCACCATTAGACAGTTTGTCAAGAGAAATCCCAAGCCCCTACACTTTTACCGACCCAAGGGATTTTTATCCTCCCACACCACATAGACATGGTATGAGAGCAACTGGCCTTTGATGATGCTGTACATTATACACAGCGGTGGAAATCCAAATTGGCAGAGGTGGGGGGCAGGGAAAATCGAACCACCAACCTTCAGATTAGGAATCCCACCTAGAAAAGAGTCAGACACTCTAACCACTCCACCACAGAGAACACCACAACTCTACTAAGATTAGTAAGGACATAAAGGCCATGCATTCATTCTTTATATGCAACCGACAACATCCTTAAGAGTTCATCCAGATTAAGTTGTCACCGCCAATTAGTTTCCATCCTGAATCGCTTCACTGGAGGACGGACAAATTATAGATGAATTCAGGCTGATTAAGTTAAAATGTATCATCGCACATAGCGAAACCAAAATCAACAAATTTCAGTGAATCAGTCAACAGAAAAGTGCACACTCATGCCGACTTTATAGTGCTGCCTCACTGGGAAATCAGGCCGCCGGCACTATGACGCGATATCCCACTCACTGACAGTATTGTGACTCTTAGCTAACCAGTATGTGCCTTCTCCTATTAATGCCGATTGCCAGGCTAGGAAGCAATCAGTATAAATTGTACAAGTCCTTGGTTAGAGTCGAACTCCCGAGCTCCCGAACGCAAGGCCCGCGCTTGACCGATTCAGCCACTGCGCCCTGTCCTGCGTGGTCAAGTAGCTTCAGATTCACAGTTGGTCAAAGTTGGCTTCGTGATACTTTGGTTAAGGATATTTGAACTGCTACTTTATACCACTCCTCTATTATTAGCTTTCCATTACTCTAATCTGTCTTCAAGTCTATGTGATAAGGAAAAAAGCCTAATCAAGTGTGTCAGCATCCACTGGCCTCCTGCCATTTATAACAGCTGATAAGGACCATACAGACGGACTGGGCGCGGTGGTCGAATCGGTAAAGCACAGGCCTCGCATGCGGAAGATCGCGAGTTCGCGAGTTCGGTTCATGGTCAAGTCAAACCAATGACTTAAAATTGATACTTGTCGCTTCCTAGCCTGGTGCTCGGCATTATTAGGATAGGGCAAGGGCAAGGGCTGGTTGGCTTGGTGTCAGGATAATGTGACTGAGCGGGATATCGGCGGCCTGATCTCCCAGTGAGGCAGCACTATAAAATCGTCACGAGTGCATACTGTCACAAGTCGGTACCCGTCCTGATATGACCTTAGATGTTGCTAGGATGTAAAACAACAACAAACAAACCACACAGACGGCGTGATCATACTAGTGTGTACCGCTTCACCATCACTTTATATGACCATGTACGTTGCTAGGACGTAAAACAACAAACAACAAATATGGAAACAAAGCATCACCACCACAGTGCACCTCCACCTTGATTGGACTCTAAATAATTCCTACCAAATAGGTTTGTTGCAAGATACACAAACTATCAATGCTCGTGTCCGAGTATGATATGCCCAAACGGTAAAGGAACAACAAATTCCTGACCTAAAAACTTACAAAAAGTATCTGTGCAAAATAAGGCTAGGAAACCCCCACTAAGCTGCACTGCGGAGCGGCATGTGATATGTCACGGATCACCAGCGGGACGTCCAATGGAAGGTAACCATGCCAAAAGTAGCCAGATAACACACCACACAGCTACGTACAAGTGTATGATATGTAAATAGGAGTAGGCTAGTCTAGTAAAAAGAGTAGAAACAAATTAAAATACATATATGCCAAGAAAACAAAGACAAATTAATATAGGGTACTAACTGTTCCAACCAATTATCTATCTGCTACTGAAATGCAGGCAATCAAATACCTTATCAGCAGCTACTGTGTGGTAAGATAACACCAACACTACAACTGGCCAGCATTAAAAACAAGCCTGGTTAGCCGGGATTATATGCTATGGTCAGTATAAATACAGCCTCAATAAAAAAAAAATTTAAACAATTATACTCGTTAAGAAGTGAAATTGTGATGGTCATGTTATTGCCTCTTTAAGTGCTTTGGGTGAAACTATTAAATCGTAGCCACAATACTTAGTAGGCAATATTGGGACAATGTAAGTTTGTGATCCTATTAACGTAAGCTGATAAGGATACTGATATAATCTCTCCATTAGGATATTCTCTGTATTTGGATTATATCGCTATATTTCGACTGGTACATCGACGAAATGTATGCAGCTGTCACAATGATGTGGGCTTGGCAGACGGAGCTAATTTGGGATGATGAGTTGATGATTAGAAGTGTAACTGGTTGAGGGAATACATGGATTAGCTAATGAAGAGGGCAACATATATATAATTATATGCATATGTTATATACTGTTTTATATACCAGACGGGATGGCCGAATGAGTTAGAGCGTCCGCTCCTGTGTTGGTAGACCATGGGATCGTGGGTTCGAACCCTGGTCGAGTCAAACCAATGACTTAACAATTGATACTTGTCACGTTCTAGCTAAGGGCTCGGCATTATTAGGATAGGGCAAGGACTGGTTAGTTCAGTGTCAGGATAATGTTACTGAGTGGGATATCAGGTCATTGGGCTAGCTACCTGGTCTCCCAGTGGGGCAGGCACTATAAACGTTGCCATGAGTGCACACTGTCACAAGTCGGTACCTGTCCTGATATGACCTTAGATGTTGCTAGGACGTAAAGCAACAACAAACAAAACAACAACAAACATATACTGTTATATATAGTACACTTCATCATCATCGTCATCATGCTGTCGGCCGCGATGCGACAAAGACTGCTTTCATTACTTGACTGCTGCTCTCCATTTAGCTCTCTGCTGTGAAAGTTGCGTCCATGAGTCGGTCTTAATGTCTCTCAGCTTCAAGTTTCTCTTGATGGTATCCTTGAACCGGAGATGAGGGCGCCCTCTCTTTCTGTAACCAGAAGACAGTTGAGAATAGAGGATTTGCTTTGGTAGCCTGTAGGATGACATCCTCATGAGGTGTCCAGTCCACCGGAGATTCTTTTTGATCAGAAGATCTTCCATAGAGGGCAGCCCTATCCATTCGAGTATTTCCTTATTTGTCACTTTGTTCTTTGATGCATCGGAGGAAGTGTCCACTATTTTCTGGATCTCTTCAGCAGAGTGGGCAACCAGTGCACTGTCATCTGCAAATAGCAGCTCTCTCACCAGTATCCTAGTAGTCTTGGTCTTCGCTTGGAAGTGTGCGACATTGAATAGGTCAGCGCTCTGTCTGGACTGTATATAGATGCCATCCCCCATGTCTCGGAAAGCCTCATCAAGCATTGCTGAAGAGTGTGGGGGCCAGTACACAACCTTGCTTGATCCCATTGGTAACCACAAATGATTCCGAGACTTCCCCTGCAACACTAACGTTCGCCATCCTTCCTGTATGTAGAGCCTCGATCATAGTTGTGAACTTCTCTGGGCATCCATACTTCCTCAATAGCTGCCATAGCCCGGTCCTCCTGATTGTATCAAAGGCCTTAGTGAAATCAACAAATACGAAGATATTGCATGCTATTGTTTTGTTTGTTGTTGTTTTACATCCTAGCAACATCTAAGGTCATATCAGGACAGGTACCGACTTGGGACAGTGCGCACTCATGGCAACTTTATAGTGCTGTCCCACTGGGAAACCAGGCCGCCTGCACCATGACCTGGTATCCCACTCAGTCACATTATCCTGACACTGAGCACACCAGTCCTTGCCCTATCCTAATAATGCCGAGCGCCTGGCTAGGAAGCGACAAGTATCAATTTTAAAGTCATCGGTTTGACTCGACCGGGACTCAAACCCACGACCCCACGATCTACCAGCACGGGAGACGGATGCTCTAACTCATTCGGCCATCCCGTCTGGTTCCTGCTATTGAAAGAAGAGCGATTCCTCTATAGTTCCCACAGTCTGTTCGATCACCTTTCTTGTAGATGGTTACAATGCTGGCATCCTTCTATGCTTGGGGTACATAACCCTCCTCCCAGGCATTGGTGATTAGTTGGTGCAGTCTGTTGAACAGATTGTCTCCTCTGTGCTTCCATACTTCAGCAGGAATTCCATCACCCCCAGGTGCTTTCCCATCTTTCAGGCTGGCGATTGCTCTAGCCATCTCATCACATTTCATGAAAGCTGGCTGCAAAGGTGTTGAAATGCTGCTGGCTTTTGCAAGTTACCAGCAGCACTCTCTCGGGGAGCAAATATAGGTTTCACACTGGCAAGAACATGTCAAGGCAGGCGCAAAATTATTTGTCCCTGCAGTGGCTGGTCGGGAGATGTTGGGAGTTCCATACATCAACCATCCTTAATATAGTACACAGTGCTATTATATATAGTAGATGGTATATATAGTACACATACTACAGATATTATATCTAATGTGGTGTCTAAGCAATATCTGAGTATAATTATCTGTAAACTGATTATCCGTTAATGGTGCTGCTGGTTGCACCTTGTTTGGAGACCTCACAACTATTGACACTTAACAACTCAAGCGAATGGACATGCTCTCTGCTTTACCTGGTGCTGCTATTCAGCTAGGTATATTATATTTACGATATGTACTATTACTACTATATATAAATTTTATTTATTATATATAGCATAAATACTGTACATCCAAAATATCCTGTATACTCTATTATGAGAATTCAAGGACGCAAGGACTCTATCTACCTTCACTTCCCTATATGATAGTGTACTCACTATATCCTCTCTATCTGGCCCTGTGTAGTTACAGTATTGCCCACACTGGCGCCACCTGTGAGCGGCTTTAAGCACTGTATGCCAGCTGCATCTGGCCGTTATCGCATGTAGATCCGTTTGGACAGTCACATTTTATATTATATATATTTGATACACTTGATATACTATATATACTATAAATATTATATATACTATTATATTATATATAGATTATATAATATATAGTATACAATATATACATGTACTATTTATACTATATATACTACCTGTACTATATCCTATATATCATATTGTAGAGTCGGTGTCCGAGTCTGTGGCTATGTAGGTAGGCTAAAGTGAAAAACAATAAAAGAGAGAAAGTAAAGCAAAGGTAAAAGTGTAAGAGAAGAGTCCAAGCCCCTCTGGTTTATTATATATAGTACATGGATTCCTGGTATAGGATCATGCCATTCACTTCAACCAATCGGGAGGAAGCATTCCCAGTTCCTCCAATATGGACTCAGTATTTCTGGTTAACATGACCACCAGTGGTCTGCCCACCACCAGAGCTGGTTGACCTGTGGCCACCACGAACTGTGTGCATTGACCCCTACTTCAGCAGAGAGCCAGTCCCTGAGTGCACTCACCCAGACCTGCTAATCATCCCTATGTATATAATGACCTGCCCTCAAGCATGGGCCAAGGTATATATATATACACAACATACATATACACACACTCTATGCCGGCCACAAAGAATACTAATATAGGATGTCCATTTCCCCCTCTGCTGATTATCGGAATATTTTACGATATGCATAATATATATACTGTATATACTATATATTCTATTTATACTATTTAGGCCTACACTATATATGCTACATGCACTATGTACACTAAACACACCGTAAAATATTCCGATATGTGGCATAGGGGGGAATGCAAATGTTTTATTACTGATATGTGTATGTGACCAGGCGCATGTATGCGTATATATATATGTATGAGTTGGTGGTCCCTAAGTGGGATGTAAATAGACATAGTGAGTGCAATCAGGGCCTACCCCCTCTGCTGGTCAAGGTCAAAGGTCAAGGTTGGTGGTGGTCATGGGGGCCATACAGCTTGTAGTGGTGGGGAGGCCACTGGTATCCATGGGGACCAGGAATGCTGGATCCCTATTGGTAGGGCCATGAATGCTTGTTTTCAATTGCAGGAAAGGGGTGGTGTACTGATACTCTACAATGAACCCATGTAACCATATAACTAATAAACCAGAGGGCTGACTCTCTCTTCTTCTTCACAATTTATACTCTTCCTTTCTCTTTGTCTTTATTGATTTCACTATAGCCTGCCTACACAGCCACATACTCGAGCCTTAGCCTCTACAACACTATGCACATTATATGAACCATATACACTATATGAACCATATGCACTACATACACTACATGCCATATATACATTATTCACACTGTACGCACTATATGAACTATATAAACTATGCACACTATGCATACTGTAGATACCATATGCAGTATATACACTATGGACACTATATTCAATATATATACCCTAAATACACTATATATACTATGTACATTATATGCACTATATGTCCTATATACACCACTGTGCACACTATGATATTACATACACTATATCCACTATGTACACTCTATATACTATGTACACTATCTACACTATGTACACTAGTCAATAAGGGGATGATTAAATACTCATGTGTATCAATGAGAAGTGACGTCGTCACCGACTGCAAGGCCCTTCATTGATAAGCAGGAGCTCCTGTTACTATAGATAATATCATGCAGCCATGACACTTGTGAAAGCTACAACCATGTGCGGTATCACGATGAAATTACCTGCGCCATCATTACCATGGCAACTCAATGCACTGCAATGGCGCCATTACAGAACTACACTCCCATTTCAGATCCTAATTGATGATAGCAGATCTCCTGGCAGACAGCGTAACGCAATCCTTAATCAGAGGACGTTCACCCCATCCAGCACTGGAGGGAGTCAAACCTATGGCTTACACAATTTATGTCTGGTAGTCCCGAGCCTGGCCCGTGACATTAAAGTTGCACAGTCCGATGGTTTTGAATTTCTGTATTTTTTCTGAGATAAATATATTAGATCGATCACTATTGTCGTGGGGGTGATGACAATGGGAATTATTGCGCCTAGAGCGGGACTCGAACCCACATCTCTTTGCATTCCGGGCCAGTGTGCTAACCATTACACCACCTAGGCTCCCTGATATCAACACACTCCCCACGCCTACCTGTCTATGTGGTTACTTGCCTGAGAGGTCAGTGCAGACCACTACACGCGTCCCCCTGGAATTGTAAGTCTTGTAATGCTTACAATTACATACATACAGGCAATGCACTAACACATACATACACAGGGTAGGTTCAACAACCATACATCGCAAAGCTTGTACAGGATCCTGATCACAGCAACCAGTGTCGTGGGGGTGATGAAAATGGGAAATATTGCGCCTAGAGCGGGATTCGAACCCACATCTCTTTGCATTCCGGGCCAGTGTGCTAACCATTACACCACCTAGGCTCCCTGATATCAACACACTCCCCACGCCTACCTGTCTATTATGTGGTTACTTGCCTGAGAGGTCAGTGCAGACCACTACACTATTATCTACTTTACATTAGTTCAAAGTTACTTTTATTTTAAATGGTAAACTTTTGAGATATTTTGGGTGCAAACGTGGAAAATTAGTTTTGGCAAGCTTGCCAAAACTCTGACACCATAGACTTCTGCAGTAACAGTTTCTGTTAAATTGACTCAGTATTGCCTTCTATGTGGAAACAAATGCTTAATAAGTGCATCAGTATCTAAGTTAGATATGTCAAATCAAATCTAGATAATTGGTTTGGTTTTGAAAATTTGATATTTCATCGGACTATGCAGCTTTAATGGGATAAGGCAAGGACTGGTTTGGCCAGTATCAGGGTAATGTGACTGAGTTGGATATATCCAATATATAGTGTTGGCGGCCTGGTCTCCCAGTGTGGTAGTATTATAAAAGTCGCTATGATTGAGGACTGTTACAAGTTGTTCACCATCCTGATACGACTTCAAATGTTGCTTGGATATAAACCCCAAACACACAAACCACTACACATCACCATCACTACACACAGCAATCATACGCCACCATTATCAGTAACCCTCACCCACAACCAGACACATCCGCCACCACCACGCATCATCACTCTCAATAACCACCACCCACCACCACCTCCCAACCCCCACCCGTATCACACGTGACAAGGTGACGCGATGAGCCCACAAGGCATCAGCAGACCGGTCCTGTATTAGTTACCAGGGCGTTGTCTCCCCGCTCCTCGCCCCCTATCCCTCGACCCCCACTTCTACACACCAGTGTTCCAGTCACACCCACCTCTCACCTGCACTACGCAGCCAGCATATCACAGTACCCTCTCACTCCCAACATCATCCGATCCGCTGCAAGTCTTCCTCAGTCTGAGGTCCGGATTTAATATTTCTGGCCCGATCCCAAAGTAGCGAGATTCAAGCCGGTGGCGGGGTATTTACACCTAACATGTCCAGACTTGTATTTGTCGGACCAGACGCAGTGATCGAATCCGTGTGGAAACCTGGCAGTTCAAAAACCTGGTCGAGTCAAACCAGTGATTTACACAATTAATACATGTCACTATCTAGCCTGGCGCTCGGCATTGATAGGATAGGGTTTGCTCAGTGTCACGATAATGTGACTGAGTGGGAAATCGAGTCATGGTGCCAGTGGCCTTGTATCCCAGTGGGACAGCACTATAAAGTTGCCATGAGTGTGCACTATCACAAGTCGGTAATCATCCTGATATGACCTTAGATGTTGCCAGGATGTAAAACTCCAACAAACCGTGATTAGGAGGGTGTGAGCCTGGGAGGTGTTAACCCTAAACATGTTCCCATTGTTTCATTATATATATTTGAAATCTGACCATCCGAGCAGGTCTGGCGGCGGTAGTGACCAGACACAGCTGGAATCCGGGTGGCCAGGAGCCACTCACAGGTGGCAACCTAGTGGCAGTAGGATAGTAGGTAATAACTAATATAGAAGAGAACTGATAAGTGGTAGTGTCCTTGTTTATATTCCCATAATAGATTATAGAGCACATATATATATATATATATATATATATATATATATATATATGCTCTATATAAGACTATACCACACCACCACAATGGACTTGGAATAAGTAGCTAAAATAAGCTGACATGCCCATTATATTCAGTACAAAATCAGGCCACAATTTCTACTCGCACCCAGCTCCCGCTATTCCCAACCTCTCACCGAATGGACAATCCATATCCGCCAACTTCCGCCCGGTCACAGTTACTCCCGTACCGCCAGAGGGCGGTGCGGGGGGGGGGGGGGGGGACCAGGCAGGCAGGTGGGAGGGCTTGTAGGCAGGCGGGGTCAGGAGGTGTGTGGGGTTTAATTATGCTCGCACGCACCAGTACTTCCGGTCTGGCATGGTAACTAGTTCCGTTGACAGTAGCGGCGATACTGTACAACATGGTAGGTCGCCGTGTCCCCAGTCAGCAGTATCGGTGGTATAGGGGATGGTGGGTGGGGGGGGGGGAGGTCAGAGGGAGGGGGTGGTCAGAGGGGGTGGGGGAGGACTCGTAGATGAAAGTATTTTCGTTGGTTTTTGTTGTTTTTATTTGTAGGTGGCGTTGGGTGGGATGCATGTTGCAATGGTGGTGGTGGGGTGTGATAGAGCTGGTAGTGTAGTTGGAGCTTGCAGTGGTTATGGGGTGTGGTAGTGGTTAGTTGTTGGTAGTGTGTGGGGTTGGTGCTGTAGTGTGGTGTGGTGATGTGTAGTGGTAGGGGTGTGTGGTGTTGTTATTGGTACTGGTAGTGTGTGGTGTTGGTGATGTGTGATGTAGTGGTGCGTAGTGTGGTCGTGTTTGTGCTATGTGATATGTGACATTATTAGTGCTGATGGTGTGTGGTGTTGGTGATGTGTGATGTAGTGGTGTGTAGTGTGGTCGTGTTTGTGCTATGTGATATGTGACATTATTAGTGCTGATGGTGTGTGGTGTTGGTGATGTGTGATGTAGTGGTGTGTAGTGTGGTGATGTGTAGTGGTAGTGGTGTGTAGTATTTGTGATGTCTGGTGTGGTAGGTGGTTGGTTGTTGGAATTTTACGTCTTGGCAACTTCTGAGGTCATAACATGATGGGCACCGACTTGTGACAGTGCACACTTGTAAAATATTAAGATTTACTGCATTAGAGGGAATGCAAATGTTGTATTACTGATCGGGTATACGTGACCAGGTGCATGTATGTGTATATGTAGGTGCTGGTGGTGCCTGAGTGAGATGTAAATAGATATAGTGGTGCTGGTAGGGCTGTGTGTAAGGGGCACTCAGAGCCTGCCCCCTCCCCCCTCGCTAGGTAGGGTCACCACACTCAGGCTCAAGGCATCTGGTGGCCAGGGGAGCCATACAGCTTGGTGGTGGTTGGCAGATCACTGGTAACCATGGGGACCAGGTATGCTGGATCCCTATTGGTAGTGCTTGTTTCCCATTGGGGGAAATTGGTGGGGTGATACTCTACAATGAACCCATGTACCATATGAATAATAAACCAGAGGGCGTGACTCTCTCTCTTCTTCCACCCTTTATACCCTTCCTTTCTCTTTGTCTGTATTGATTTCACTATAGCCTGCCTACACAACCACAGATTCAAGCCATAGACTCGACTCACTGATGCTGACTTTATACTGCTGCCCCACTGGGCCACCAGCATAATGACCCGATATTCCACTCAGTCACATTATGCTGACACTGACCAAACCAGTCCTTTCCATATGTTATTAATGCCAAGCGTCGGGCTAGGAAGTGACAAGTATCAAATTTGTAAGTCATTGCTTTGACTCAACCGGGAATGCAACTCCTGATCTCCCGCGCGGGAGGTCTGTGCTCTACCGATTCGGCCACCAGGTCCGGTCCGGCAGTGCAGTGTGAAATTATCAAGCTGTCAGTGCTACAGTTGAGGTGTTCCCTGGTCAGTGACTGCTGACAGACTGACTGTGGGATACCGGGCGCGGTGGCCCAATTGGCAGAGCGCGGGCCTCGCTTGCGGCGAGATCGGGAGTTTGGTTCCGGGTCGAGTCAAACCAATGACTTACAAAATTGATACTTGTCGCTACCTAGCAATACATGCTTAATAAGTGCACCAGCATCTAAGTTAGACATGTAGAATAAAATCTAGATAATTGTTTTGGTTTTGAAAATTTGATGCTCCATCGGACTATGCAGCGTTAATCTCATCAGGGGAATTTTTTTGCTAGGCAAAAGGTTCACCGGAGTGACTTCATATATATTTATATTTAAAACTTGGAAGCCATTAGCTGGTTTCCGAAGTGTGTCGGCCCTTTATCTGTGCTTCTTTTTCACTCTCAGAAACAAAACAAACCCAACTAACTCCAATGTAAACAATATGTTATTCCTTACAGCGCCACCCCAGTCAGGCTTTTCTGATACTAAGCCCAGCATATTGAGTGTAAGGTTGATTTATATCAGTCTAAAGTTTGTGTGGGATAATTAATGCATGTTGGTCCATATCCCTGATTAGATCGTTGCGCAGCGTTACCTGCGCAGGTTCTTGGCCACGCTTCCGGTTATTTGGCAGTTGATGACGTAGAGAATGCTGGCTCATTTCCTTCGTTTCTCATAACTACCGTCATGGGCATGTAGCGCAAAGCCCGCCGAACATTACACGACATCTCATGTTGAAGCCCAATAACCGCTGCATCCAGTAGAATGCCACATATAATATTGCAATTCGCTATTGTATGTCATCTTTTGCGAACTGTGAACATTGCTGCTCTCAGAATTACGACAATTCTTGGAAATGTCATCATGTCACACCAGTTATGCATAGATTGCTGCGAGTAAAACAGCGATTGGATTTGATTAACACACATATGAAGCTATCAATTTTGCTGGCATCTATCCTCCCGAGAACCATCCCCAACTGTCAGATCATCCATGTCGGATATTATTACATCGCCTTATGAATGAACAATCATTTACTACATTCTCAACACTCACCTGTTAAATCTAGTTTTTTCTGGTAGATGCTTGATTGATTGATTGATTGGTGGTTGTTTTACGCCGTGTCGGCAGCATAGGCCATATTCACAGCGAGAAATGTTTGTTTTTTGTTCAAACCATCGCTTTTACATGTAAAAACAGACAATCAATTATGTGCCAATAGACCCTCATTAAATTAGAAAGCTCACAATCATATATTTGTGGTCAAAGGAAACAAATTCCCATAGAAAAAGAAAAGTTTGATTAATAATTGATAGAATCTATTTAGTAAACTATATGAGGTGGTACAGTCCAGCTGCCCTCAAAAAGGCTAAAATGTTTTCCTGTTTTACCTTAGTAAAAAGGTCATGCATACTGTCTGCAGTGTAGAACTGTTGGTGCAGGGCCAACAAATTGACACAACTTAGTCAAATGTGTTTGAGTGTCAGCGGGGTCTGACACCCAATACATTCAGGGGGAGGTTCCCCCTTGAGCAGAAAAGCATGTGTAAGCCACGAGTGGCCAATACGGCAGCGGCTCAGGACCACTTGGTCCCGCAGACCTCCCGCATGAGTCTGTGGTGGCTTTCCCACAGATGGTTCAATTTCTTTAAGTTTATTAATGTTTTCATCCCACTCATGTTGCCTTTTGGATTTTATGGCAGTGGCTATTAGTGGTTTCAGATCAGAGTAACGGATCAAACACGGTTCAAGATCACAGTTCAGGGCCTTCTTCACAGCCCGATCAGCTCGTTCGTTTCCTTGTATGCCAGCATGGCCAGGCTCCCAGCACAGGTGGATGTCATACCCATCCGTTGTCAGTTGGTTCATTTTATAAATGACCATTGCTAGAATAGGGTGATTCATTTTCAGTCCAGCAACAGCCAGGAGGCAAGAGATACCTCGATACACTCCAACGCGAGAAGGAGTGCTCGGGCTACTGCAGTGAAAATCAAGCTCTGATCGGGCAAACATACACCAAATATTTCTCGTCGGCAGACTGACGCAGCAGCTACCCTGGTTTGGTCTTTTGAACCATCAGTGTATATGGAGAGGTGGTCTGCAAACTGGCCTTGAATTTCTGCATGCAGTCCTTGGTACTCGAGTGGATGTGTCCCAGAATTCCTCAGTTCCGTGAGTGGGAGGATAACCAATGGCTTTCTCAACGATCACGGGGGATGTTCTGGGACTTTGGCATCCTCCAACACATCCATATCCATGCCAAAGGCCTCCAAATGAGGTTTCATTCGGAGCCTCAGTGGCCGGATGTAATTCGGCCTGGCTTCATACCTGGATTCATCATGTTGCTCGAATAGACAATTGTGTGCAGGATTCAATGCATTAGTTTTTATCTTGACTACATATTGCATGGCCAGTTTGATTCTCCTGTTGTTAAGTGATGGTTCATTGGCTTCCATGTAAAGGCTCTGAACCGGTGAGGTGCGGAAGGCCCCCAAGGGTCAGGCGCAGTCCCTGGTGGTGGATCGTGTCTAGCAGCCCAATATATGATTTCCTTGCGGAACCATATACTATGCTGCCATAATCCATTTGTGACCGAACCAAGGTTCTGTACACGGAGAGCAGAACATCTCTGTCCGCTCCCCACTCTGAGCTGGACAGCACCCTCAGAATATCCAGCGCTTTCAGGCATCTTGTTTTCAGGTACTTTATATGTGGCACAAAAGACAGTTTTGTGTCATGGTAGATGCAATCTCTGCATCCTCTGACTTTTTTTTATAACTGGGCTGTAAATATGTCATTCTGCTAATGTTTTGTTGAGTAATAAACATATATAGCTTTAAAACTTCACTAGGTGGAATTTTGAAAACCTGTGCAAAATCCAGGGCCAGGACTAATACATGCCTTCCCTGATCGCTGAGCTCGAGAGGCTAGAAGCCAGGAAGCTGGAGTTAGAGGCCATAAACTGGACGCAGGGGCATGAGAGACCCTCACCGCCAACACTATCGGCAGAGGCAAGACGGCCGTCAGCATTCACATCCCGGAGGGCACCATGGGGATGGGCTAGAGATGAGCCACCGCCCTACACCTCCCCCGATGCCCCGCGCACTCGTCCAATGCCATCAGGAGAGTGTGAGCAGAGACAAGTAGGTCACCGGTGGTGAGGAGGAGAAACAACCCATCACCGGCAAGGGCGGCACCATGCCCACCCACTTCGGCCACACAGGACATGCCCACCAGAGGGGAGGCGCGAGCACCGGCTCAAGCGGCGGAGCAGGCAACTACCGAGAGCTCATACCTCAAACAATTCATACCAGTTGAGAAGGCGCCTACTGACGCGGAAGGCCAGAACCTGGCGAAGAGTACAGCTAGGCTGATAAACTCACTGTGGATGAACCATATGTCAAACACTGAGATGGTGGAGGTCTATGCAACACTCCCAAGGCTGGCGAACGTGGAGGCGCTCCACAAGACAAGGCTCAACCCAGAGATTGAGCAGACCCTACAGCAGAGAGTGAAGGACAATGATGCAGTGCTGGCGGGTGCACAGTGGGGAGTGCAGATTGCTGCCAGACCCATAGCCCGAACCCTGGATGCGATTGAAACAGGCAAGCCATTAGATTACACAAAAAAGTGCACCCTCACCAGGAGAGTGCCGGAGTGCCTTGACGGTTGGCTACCTAACTTAAAGGGAGCATTAAGAGATTACCGTCACAGACCGGTGGATGCATGTGTCTATACAGACGCATCATCACATGGCTGGGGTTATTTCAGTCAGTCAGACCCATAACACCCACTAGTGGGAACAATGGGACCAGGCAGTCAGCAGCAGCACACACATAAATGTGCTGGAAATAAAGGCAATCCGCAGAATGCCAAGGCTGAAGAACAGGCATGTGTGGGTATAAGCAGATAACACAACAGCAGTGGCATGCATAGGCAAATGGGAGTCAGCGAAATTGAAGGAATGCCAGCGGGAGACCCAGGAGGTCTAGAAGCTAACAGAAAGTATGAAGATACCCTTAACAGTGAGGTCCAGTGCCGGGTGGATAATGTGGAGGCAGATTGGGCATCTAGAGCATTCACCGATGCGGGGGAATGGTCGCTAGAGTGGTGGGAGCTAGACAGGCTTTTTAGGGCCTGGGGAACTCCAGACACTGACATGTTCGCCACTAGAGAAAACAACCACTTAGACAGTTACATCTTCAGAGAATTTGATAAAAACGCCATAGGCACCGATGCATTATGCATGTGCTGGACGAACACTAAAGGTTACTTCTTCCCTCCTTTCAGCTGCTTGTCCTGTGTGCTGCAGAAGATAGCAGACAAGACGCCAGAGGGATACTGATAGCCCGGAACTGGCCTACACAGCTGTGGTTCCCACTGCTCAGAAGAATACCAGGCTTCCTGAGCGTGAGGACGATCCCGATACGACAAGGGACACTGGCACTCAGGAGGAGAACAGGGAAGAATTTCCACTTGTGGACAGGATGTCACTACTGGTGGTGAAACTCTGAAGGCGATGTTTCAAGTGATTGGAGTGAGTGGAGATGTGGCGGACACACTCACCACCTACTGGTTAAAGCCACGCAGAAGCAGTACACGCTAGTGCTCAGAAGGTGGCACAAACAGTGCACAAACCTGGGGATAGACCCATTAAGGCCAAGACTATAAGAGGGCATGGCATACCTGCGTAAACTCTTCGCAGCAGGGGCAGCACCAATCAACACTGTGTGCTCGCTCCTATCCACTTTCGTGATGGTGGGAAGGCGACCATTCGGGGAGCACCCACTGGTCACAAGGCTGCTGAGGGGAATATGAAACCTGAAATCAGGTATACCCAAATACTCCCAATATGTGGGACCCCAGACTGCTGTGGCGCACTTGCAGATATGGGGCCCCATACAGTCCCTAGACTTGGAGAGACTGAACAAAAGAACAGCATGACTGCAAAACCACCTCATACTCAGGTTCAAAGAGTACAGGGTGCAGTAACTGTGCACCTAGTAGCGTATCTTGCACTCTATGACCTCGAGGAGGCAGAACCAGCAGTTTTCATGACAACAAGGAAACGACATGTGCAGGCATCACAAAACACGCTGACGAGATATGTCAAAATAACACTGGTGGAGGCAGGGGTGGATATGACACAATACACACCATATACTTGCAGACATGCCACAACAAGTGAGGTGGTGTGGAGACAAGTCCCACTGGCCACCATCCTGCAGTCAGCAGGGTGGTAAGGGGAAGGAACATTCCAAAGGTTCTACAACCGGCCAGTAAATAACATTACCAAGGTAACCAAACTGATCCCAAGTATATGGGAGCAGGGCTGAGAGCCAGCAGCCAGGAAGACTACAAGCTGGGGTAGGTTTATAGTGCAACCAAGGTAGTCACAAAGGTAGAAGGAGAGAATGTGAACAAACAAGACAAAAGAAAAAGAAAAAAAGCCTCAAACCAAAATGCATATGGTTAAGAGTTATTTTTCATAAAGATTGCAAATAAAACACAATAATCACAGCCAAGCAGTAGCAATACAAAGGAGGGGGCTGACCCTAGTGGCCACTTACCACAATAGATTCTGCAATTAACATGCAGCAGAATAGAGATCATGATGGTAAGAAGGGCGATGAGGGGCCAATGGCCCACCCTGTTATATGTATAACCCACCCATTAAACAACTGCATGACTGTGATCAAAATACTACAAAAAATAACGAAAGCTATCCACAGGCGACACCTAGTAGCCACTGGCCACTCGTGGCCCTTCTTAACATATTAATCTCTATTCTGCTGCATGTTAATAGCAGAATCGTTTATTCTCTCCCAATGTCACAATGCAGCAGTTAACATAGGGGTACTTTGATAGAACACAAACACCAGATCTTTTCCATGATCAAATAAATATAAAATCTGCAAATGTTTTCTTTAATAAGTTAAATACTATTTGCCAGTTTAATGATACCACCATGATATAAGGTGCACTACATAAACATCCTTCTGTTTTAATGTAAATTCAATCCTTAATTACTCTTAAATGAGACACCAAATGTGGCTGATAGTCATTTAATTGGTGCAACATATTTTGATTCCTCTCAATCAGGTTCATCCAGCTGGGAAGAGTCATTTGTCCCCACCCCTCCCCCGCCCCCACCCACAGCTACACCCACTCGTACCAAGTGACTGTGAGTGGGCAAGTGTGTGTGTGTGTGGGGCGGGGTTGTATGGGATGCAACTTGGGTGGGTTGGGGTTACCATGGTTAGTGATTAGGACAGGGTGTGAGTGGCCAAAGGTTAGCACAGGATAATTGATTGATTGGTGGTTGCTGTATGCTGTATCTGCAGCATAGTCCATATTCACGGCGATGCACAGGAAAAGGGAGTTGGTGAAGAACGCACATTGTAGGAAGTGGTATTTTATTTAATTACAATATTTGTTGGGACAATTTGGTGGTGAATGATGGGGTTGAGGTGTGCATGTATGCACGCATTCATGCATACATACATATATGCATATATGCATACATACATCCAAGTACATACATCCACACATATATCTATGCATGTATATATGTGTGTATGTGTATATATGTATATATGTACATGTACATTTTAAAAAACCTTCTCAGTGAGTAACATGTTGTGTGCCGTGCAGGGGGCCGGAGAGGCGCATGCCGGACCACCTACCCTTGCCATGAGCTGGCGGGGAGGGAGGTGGGAATTCCAGAGCTTATTAATCCAACAATGGGATTATCACTGTCATATATGCATGCATACAAACATACATATGTATGTACATATATATACAAGCATACACATACATGCACACACATATATACATACATAATACATACATGCATACATATGTAGTAGTCTGTACATGAGCTCCACTACCACGCGGTGGTGGCAGACACTACACCACACACTTATGCAGTTACACTGAACTGCGCTAGGTGGTGACAGGCTAGCCACATTGCAGACCCCTGATGGGGCTGCCCTCTACTGTGTGTGGCTAGCTCACCCCCCACCCACCTATAGAGGCGACATGGGACTTGGCGAGTTAGGGGGGCCGGTTAGTTGACTGTTGATGCCACGGAGAACAGCAAGGTTTTGTAATAAACCAGGTTAATGCATACTGATACTGAATCTTGGCATTCTTCCGTGAGTGTGTGGCAGTGTGGGGAAGTCCGTGGGCCATCACACATACATCTATATTTATGTATATGTTTATGTATATATTTTCACGCTTTGCATGTGTTTACATGTAACTAAGCCTGCAACTACTGAACACCCACTCTGGTAGGAGGGTGTGTGTGTGGAGGGCCAAATCAGTATGGCAGAGCACCGGGAACTCCTGTGATGGCCACCCCTGACACACAATTAGTAGAAGAAGTGTATTGGGGGGCGGAGTACAGGAGGGGGGTATGTCTTCCTCAGCCTGCAAAACTGTATGATTTGTAAGGGGAGGGGGATAGTGGGTGTATGCATGTATGTGTATGCATGCATGTGCACCCCACACCATCATTCACCACCAACTTGTCCTAGCAAATATTGTAAATAAATAAAATAACACTTCCTACATGTGTGCTCTTCAACCCCCTCCTCTGTGGTAACTTCGGTCAACCACACCCTGTCTTAATTAGTAACCATGGTAGCCTCATCTCACCCTTGTGTGCAAGCAGAGGAGGGGGGGCCACTGTGTGTGTGGGGGGGTGGTGGGGGGGTGAGAAGCATGCTCTCCAGTCTGGTCCGGGAGAGCTGACCAGGGGTTCAGTGATGTACGCACAGCACACAGTGTGCACACACTCATTCTTGACAATGCACTGAGGCAACAGTTGCCACTTATAAATATAAGGCATATTTTTCAAGGACATGCTCACCAGATCTTCTCGCTGGTCACATAAATATAAAACCAGCATATGCTTTCTTTAATGACATGAATATTATTTGCCAGCGGAATAAAACCACCATGATATGAGATGTAAGACATCAAAATCCTTCTATTTTAATATAAATTCAATCCCTAATTACTCTTAAATGATACACCAAATGTGGCTGATAGTCATTTAATTGGTGCAGCAGATTTGCCTTTTTCTATTGATATAAATATTTATTGCCAGTTAATACAGGTTCACTGGATATAGCCAAAAACACATTTTCCTATAGTAAAGCCTACCAATTAATGTTCTGAAATGCATCAACGGAACACATTGTACCAACATACTCTCATTTCAGGTGTTTCCCCAACCTGCTACAATGAACCCATTTACTGTATATAATAAACCAGACAGGCTTGGACTCTCTCTTCCCACACTCTTACTTGTTAATAGGATAGGGCTAGGACCGGTTGGCTCAGTATCTCGGGATAAAATGACTGAGTGCAATATCGGTTCACGGTGCTGGCGTCCTGATTTCCCAGTGGGGCAGTACTATAAAGTCGCACATGAGTGTGCACCATCATCAGATGGTACCCATCCGGATATTACCTGACATGTTGCCAGGACGTAATACTCCATTAACCAAGGAACCATGACAGTAAAGAGGTGAACATCCATCAGTGATAGCGGACCTGCTTGTTTCATTGTCCATGATGTGCGCAACATGGGTAATTGAATGAACGAGACTGTGAATCTCAGTAGATTAGGGCACCATGGCGCCGACTATATTCTATTCTTAGAACTAATAATTTTGGCCGCTGATCGATGCGCCATCTACATGATACTTCTTGAACTCCTTACTGCACATTTAACTTTAATTACGCAGTTATATTTAAATCAGACTGTTGCCGACACCTATATTCGCTTTTTAGAACTAAAATGGTTGCCGATTGACATGCCACATATAGTGATTTCCAGTCAAAGCCGATGACGTGGCACTGGAGATCTTCACTTCGACCAGACTTTTCAAACCGAGAGGACATACTTCTTCCGGCCAGATTTGCTGTCCCACCCACCCAACTAATATGATGTATCGATAGGGTTAAGTGCCTGTAATCCTTGAAATATCTAAGGTCATCTCATCATGAAAGAGTAATGTAACAAGCTAAGATAGAAAGAATTAAAATTGCCACTTTATACAACTGTCTCCTTCTGTTTTCAATTACAGAGAGTAGACCAATATTAGCTACATCAACACGCTTTGGCAATTCTCCAACGAAGCAAGGTGCCTGCCATCCGAATTTAGAGACTTCCCCTCTCTGCTCGCCATTTATCGATTGATGAGTGTTTTTTGTTGTTGGTGTTAAAATCATTAAAACCTCGTATCAGCATCATGGTAGCGAACGTCTTGCCCTTATATATATATATATATATATATTAACGAATACTATAAAAACAAGAGTGTACAGATACATGAACAATAAGCAGTCAATACTTGTAGTTTTGCTTATTTCTGGCGGTTTTACATCCTGGCAACATCTAAGGTCATATCAGGATGGCTTCAGACTTGTGACAGTGCGCACTCATGGCGAATTTATAGTGCGGCCCCATGGGGAGACCAGGCTGCCAGCATCATGGCCTGATTCCCCACCCTGCCACATTGTCCATGATGTTCACAACACGGGTAATTTGACATTCGGACACAGCCATAGCCTCTAGCACTGAGAAGGCATTATGCTGCCACCTATCGTGAACCGGCCACACTGCCTTAAGCATTGGACACTAGCGCCGTCTATATTCACTTTCTTAAATACGAAACTTGGTTACGTAACTAATGATATTGAACTGCCGCCTGTGTACGAATTTCTGAACTAATTGCCGTCCCTGCCTATATAAGGCCAGGTTTGCCACTGAGAGCTCATATCGACACGGGCATGAGGAGGACACGGACTGAACCTTAAAATTGCCACCCGCTCTCCCCTATGTGACATTGAGGGCTAGGGTTCAAAGCTTCCTGACCTTACTTTGATTGAACATGTTGTTATTTGAATTGAACTTTCTGATGATCAAAACTTGTACTCGTGTTTAAGAAATTAAACCCAACATTATACTACTTGCTGTGTCACTGTCAAATTATCCTGACGCTCACTGAGCTAACCAGTCCTTGTCCCATCTGACTAATTCCAAGCTCCAGCCTAGGTATGGATGAGTATCAATGTTCTAAGTCATTGGGTTGACTTGGTCGGGATTCGAACTCTCGACTTTCCACACGGGAAACTATGTTAAGAGGGGACTCTGACAATGTTGGGTGGGGGCTATTAACAATGTTAGGAGAGGGTCCCTAGCAGGAGCAAGTGTCATGACAAATTGTCACGGAATGTACGGGGCTTATTACTTGTATGTGGCGTTCTCTGTGGCGGCGTGGTTAGAGTGCCTGACTTTTTTCTAGGTCAGACTCCTAATCTGACGGTCGGCGGTTCAATTCCCCGTGCCCCCAGCTCTGCCAATTTGGATTTCCACCGCTGTGTATAACTTACAGCGTCATCAAAGGCCGGTTGCTCTCATACCATGTCTATGTGGTGTGGGAGGTTAAAAATCCCTTGGGTCGGTAAAAGTGTAGGCTCGGGCTTTCTATCAACCAGCAGTGGAATGAGGAAGACCAGTCATCTATGATTGAAATTTCCCCTGCTTAAACAACTAATGGACCAAAAAAAAAAAAAAAGCTCCTGTCACTCCATCACAGTGAGGATGCAGTGTGTGAGGGCGCCGCGACCACTTATTAAACTCATCAATATAGCACGGCCCTGTATTAGCGTTATTTACATTAGACACGGCTATATTGAATGGAGCTCTGTGCCCGGAGCCGATTGACAAATTATCAGTGATTATATAATATCGATGCGGTCCCATTCATTATAAGCGATGGTTTATAACAGAGAAAGTCAATTTGTTTTCCCCTGGGATGGATGGAACGCCCCGCACACAAAAATGAAACCAGCAGTGTTGACGTAAATATTCGGTATCTCAGGGCTGTTGGTACAATGATGCATGGCAGGAATAGGTATACCCCCTTTTTCACAATTAAAATATAAGTATAAATATCGCACCTGTGGTCTGTGGCTAGTAGCAACCCCGGTTTTAACTCTGGAGCTGCCCCCACCTTTACCACTGTGGCCACCGGAGGATTACAGATCTGGTCAGTTAATTTATAATAATAATATTATAATATTATATTATATTCTTTACAAACACGCATTTATGTGATGCATAACGCATTATGCAAATATAAAGGCGTGAAGGGAATTATCATAATTATTATGATTGTTATTATTATTATTGTTATTCTGTATATTGCCACCTCATTACTATGCTCATAACTTGTGGCACCCCTAGCCAGGCGCTCGGCATTATTAGAATAGGGCAAGGAGCAGTGGAATGAGGAAGACCAATCGTCCGAGATTGAAATTTCCCCTGCTTAAACAACTAACGAACAAACAAAAAAAGAAGAAAAGTGTAATGACATTGGACCAATCAAACCTTACTTACTGGATTGAAGCTCACCTAGCCAATTATAATGGCATTCAAGGAAGGGATAGGTTTGTTTGTTATTGTTTTACCTCCTAGCAACATCTAAGGTCATATCAGGAGGGTACCGACTTGTGACTTGTGACAGTGCGCATGCATGGCAACTTTATAGTGCTGCCCCACTGGGAGACCAGGCCACCAGCACCATGACCTGATATCCCACTCAGTCCTTGGCATATCCTAACAATGCCAAGCGCCTGGCTAGGAAGCGACAAGTATACATTTTTAATCTATTGGGTTGACTCGACCAGGGTTCGAACCGACGATCCCATGGTCTACCAACACGGGAGACCGACGCTCTAACTCATTCGGCCATCCCGTGTGGATAGGTAGAATTACAAAGTTATAAGGGGTTGTCACAAGTCTTCAGATTCATTATTACTTACAGTGGGGTATGTGATGATTTCAGTGGGAAACTCCCTCACACCGGACTCCCTTAGCCTAAACTAGGTCATCACTCCCTCACCCCTCACCCCCTTCCCCTCCCCACCAGCAACCCTGAACTCGGTCATCGGTCCCTCCTGTGGGGGGTCATCGGTCCCTCGGGTGGGGGGTCATTAAGCGCGGCCTTCCACTCAGCCTCTACACTCTCACAGCACTCCCCCATCCAAACTGGATATATGCTTGGAGTTAGCCCATACTGAATTACATCAACGGAACAGATTGTACCAACACTCTCATTTCAGGTGTTTCCCCAACCTGCTTATTCCCAGCTCTGATTTATCTTAAATAACTTCCAGCCAGGAGGTTGTGTCAAGGAGTACTAAACAGATCCTTGATAAGTGCCCTGATATCACAGTTGGCTATGCAGCCTCATATCTAGATGTACAAATATACGGTCTCTCGGTCGTGATAGCCAAGCTTGGAATCATATCAATATCTCGGGCGATGGAGTTGGGGACCATTGTTATGTAATAGTGATGCAATGTGTGCCCACTCGCGGTGTGACATGGAAATAACTATATGTAAATGTTATTACGCACAGTGACCGGGATTGCGGTATGATGTCCGGATATTAAGATACTCTTACTAATTACATGAATTTCCCCTCCATGCACCAGGAAGAGTGCAAATGGAACAGGACATGTATTATTTTTTAATGTAACTGTATGACGACTACTTGTTACCACGGGACAGCTGGGTAAGCACACCCAGCCATTCTGCATACATTATGGTCACCACCTGCCCTGGGGTTGAGTGACAGGTGCCCCTCTTGGGCGCCACCCCTCCCAGGCTGCAGAGGTGTCTGATTGGCTGGCTGTGTGACCCCAGTCACTGGTGAACTCCTTGCACCTGCTTGACATACCAAGACACTCACTCTAGAGATATCAAAGGAAGCAGTTCACCTCTGAGCTGTGTATAACACTTATAGGACTTAGATTCAATGGGGTGTAGGCACTGGTTTTGACTGAACAAGCAGAAGGTATGTGGGTCTGTGCAGCAGGTTGTAAGTGAGTCAGGGTGACATGTCACTAGTAGGTGAACAAGAGTTGTAGCAATGAAGCTCAACCTTATCACTGTCAATCTTGTGTGACTTGTCTCCCTTTCTTTCTTATGAGTTGTTTCTTGGTATTTAGTGGGGGGAGACTGGCACACAGTTGTCAGGATCCTCCTGATAGTAGTGAGTATAAGTAGAGTATCTGGAAGACGACCATAAACCCAGTAATTCTTCATAGAGAAGTATCGTAGTTTAGAAAATTTGATCGGAAAATGCAGTTTTAACTTTTAAGCATTTACCACTGAATAGAAGGGGATACTAAGACAACTTAGATTAATAGAACACATTCCCGCTGAAGCCTATGATACCAGGGGTTAACGTGATTGCCACAATTAATTGGGCATGTTTTCACTTCAAATCTCTCCAATGTTAGTCATTTAAAGTTAAAGTTACTTCAAATTAAAGTAATTTAGATTGCCTCATTTTGAAGTCAACATGGATAATTCGGGGCGCGAAAGCATATACGAGCACAATGCCAACGCTTTCCCCTGGCACCACCTTATAGGTAGAGACCGAACCCCGCACCCCCAAGGCATCTAGCGAAAAATCCAGCCACCAGCACGTGGAGCTGGCCCGAGCTGCTCACTTCTCCGCAGCATCCAAACCTGTGTGGTGTGTGGAGCTGTCATGCCTTTTCTAAGCCACCCCACTATCCCATCTGAAAGACCTAAGGGCTAGGTTTGAGCATCCTGGTAGCCGACACAATTATGATGATAGACTGAACAAGACAATATACCTAGGAGATACCTCGATTCATTCAAATAATAAAACCCTTAATTACCACTTTATATACTCTGCTTTTGTGTTACCAAATTATACTAATTTATAGCGATACAACATAATGTATTTATCTAAAAGAAATGGTAGAAACTCAAAACCATCGTTACTATGCGACTTCAGTAATGTGTATTATATAACAGTTCTGATAATTGTGACCCAAGTGTAATCCTGCTCCATATGTCACCTACCTGCCACTCCACGCTACGACCACAATTAATTGGCTAACGAGCGGACCTAATTAACCAGGAATTTACTCCATTATTGCCTTCCTTTGACGTCACCTCTCAATCACCCTACTCCCCGCTACTACCTGAACTGCCAAGCAGGTGTCAAGTTGTAACAAGCTGATAATGGGCGCGGGAACTGTCTTGTCTCCTGGCTTCAAGTCGCAATACACTGTGCGATTATCCACAACCAACGTGGGTGTTTTGTCCATGTGACTAATAGGAAGTGCACTGTGTACTGCATACGCAATATGCAGTTGCTTGTTTGTTTGGGTTTTACGTTCTAGTAACATATAAGGTCAGATGAGGATGGGTACCGACTTGTGACAGTGCTCCACTGGGGGACCAGGCCAGTGGTCATCATCATCATGATGTCTGTCACGATGCGACAAAGACTGCTTTCATTACTTGACTGCCGCTCTCCATTTAGCTCTCTGCTGTGAGAGTGATGTCCATGAGTTGGTCTTAATGTCTCTCAGCTTCAGGTTTCTCTTGATGGTATCCTGGAACCAGAGATGAGGGCACCCTCTCTTTCTGTACCCAGAAGACAGTTGAGAGTAGAGGTTCTGCTTTGGTAGCCTGTCTGATGACATTCTCATGAGGTGTCCAGTCCACCGGAGATTCTTTTTGATCAGAAGATCTTCTATAGAGGGTAGCCCTGTCTGTTTGAGTATTTAATTATTTGTCACTTTGTCCTTCCAGGTTAGCCTCATGATCGAACGCAGATGTTGCATCATGAAGGCATCCAGCTTTTTCACATTTCATGAAAGCTGCCTGCAAAAGTGTTGAAGTGCTGCTGGCTTTTGCAAGTTACAAGCAGCACTCTCTCGGGGAGCAAATAGAGGTCTCACATCGGCAAGAACATGTCCAGACAGGTGCAAAAGTATTTGTCCTGCAGTGGCTGGTCGGGAGTTCCATAAATCAATCGCACTTGATTCTGCCACAGTGATATGGTTTTCTATTTAGGGTTTGCTCCCTTAGCCTTCGGTTTTGTCAAGAACCTGTACCACAAGGCAGTGGTTTACAACTCTGCAGGGCAGGGGTGTCAGTGAAAGGGGCCACTGGTAAAATGACACAATATCCCTCACATTCACATTATCCTGATACTGAACTAACCAGTTCTGGTTCTATCCTAGTAATGTTGAACACAAGGCTAGGTAGTATCAAGTATCAATAGTGTAAGTCATTAGTTTTAGTCAGCCGGACTTCACCCTCCACCCTTCCAGACAGGATCCACGGGTTCGAACCCTGGTCGAGTCAAACCAAGGACGTAAAAATTGATACTTGTTGCTTCCTAGCCAGGCATTCGGCATTATTAGGATATGGCAAGGACTAGTTGTCTCAGTGTCAGGATAATGTGACTGAGTGGGATATCAGGTCCTGGTGCTGGTGACCTGGTCTCCCAGTGGGGCAGCACTTAGAATTCGCCGATGACAGGGGTAGCTAATGACAGGTACTTCTGGATACCTTATATATGAAACATTTCCAGCAAACATAAGTAATATAATATCACTGTGCATATCAAAATGCTGAACATTAGGCACTTGTCTGAATTGAAACATGAGCAGGTTATATTTCATTGGCTTAGAATTAATTCAGTCCAGTAAAACTATTTAATAATAGCACTATTTTTAAAGTTGCATAGTCTGGTGATTTTGAGTTTTTGTAATTTTTTAGATACATATATTAGGTTGATCGTTTTAAACTATCTTACTTTATATTGACATAACTTTTATTTTAAATGGCTAACTTTGAAGTATTTTAGGTATGTCCAAACGTGCCAAATTAATCTCGGCAACCATGGCACAACTCGGACACCATCGGGTTCAACATGTTAAAATATACAGATTTTCGTGTTTGGAATTATATATTGGCAGAGAGCATTATTATCCTCGGGCGACGGAGTGGGGACCAAGGTTATGTAATAGAAAAGCAATGGATGCCCTACTCGATGTGTGACATATTAGGCTAGGTGAAATATATGCTAATACATAGTGCCCAAGATTATGATGAGATGTTCCCATATAAGAGACAGTTAATGTTTGGTGAAATGTTCCCTCTATGCACCAGTAAGGGTGCAAGTGGAGGAGAAGGACAGTTTTGATATATATATTTATTGTAACAGTCTGCAACTACCTGTTACCACATGACTGATGGGCAAGCACACCCAGCAACTCTGCATACATTATGGACACCACCTGCAGCTGGGTTGAGTGACAGCAGCCCATATTAGGGCATCGCCCTCCAGGCTGTAGAGGGTGGCTGATTGGCTGGCTGTGGGAGGCCCAGTCACCTGCACCTCTTTGCCCCACCTGACCACACAAGCCTCATTCTGATATTGATTATTCTAGGCACTCTGATCTATATGATGCTACAGGCACTACTAGAACACTCTACTCTTCTCTTGGCCAGGGACCCAGACACTCTGTCTGAGGCTCCACCTTTTCATATACAAACTGAGCTGTGTGCAACAACCATGGGACTCTGGTTCAATGGGCTGTAGGCACTGATTCCTATACATACTAAAGAGAGTACTGATGCTCTGTGTGGACAGAAGGTAAGGAGTCAGGGTGATAGGTCACTAGTAGGTGAACAGGAGTTGATGCCAATTAAGCACAACTTCTTCACTGTCAATCTTGCATGACTTGTCTTCCCTTTCTTGATGAGTTTGTTGGGGAGGGGCATCAGGTGTGAACTGACAGACAGTTGTCAGAATGCACCTGGGAAGAGTAACTGGTATTTCTGGGGCTCTGACGGCCGGGTATTCCAGTAAATATTACAAACAGTAAACAGCAGCCATTAAACTTTATCAGTCTTCCATTCTATGTGGGAACAGATGCTTAATAAGTACATCTAAGTTAGGTATGTATAATCAATTCTAGATAATAGTTTTGATTTTGAAAATGTGTTACTCCATCGGACTGTCGCTTTAAGTTTGATATATATAGCATACTTTCATCAGGTTATGCAATCCAGAAGGGATGGCCAAATGAGTTGAGCGTCCGCCTCCTCTTTTGATTGGTTGTGGGATTCAAACCACTACATTTGAACACTGACCAACTCAAACCAATGACTTAGAATTTGACGCATGTCGCCTCCTACCTTATCACTTGACTTTATTAGGATAGGGCGAGGAGCACTGAATTGAAGAAGACCATCTGTGCCTCGCCGTGAATATGGCATATGCTGCCGATACGGCGTAAAGCAACCACTAATCAATCAGTCAATTAAGACCATCTTCCCCCATTTCATCAACTAGTGTACCAAATGACAAATATTGTTTAAAGTGACACGATATTCCACTACATTATCACATAGGATATATATATATATAAATATGTAGATATATATATAAAGAGTTCAGGTGCAAAACCACGTAACCGCCATTACAAAAATGGAGATGAACATTGGAATCAAACCTTCAACAATTCATTATATTTTATTCATGCTCTTTTATTCATTTCTCCATAACCATGTGTTCATATGAAAAGTGGAATTAGTGAGAATTACAATTCTTTTACTTATAACATTTTTGGATCGGAGTTTACGTGTTTTTGCGCCTGAACTCTTCATATATATTTATATTTCACTTTTTTTTTTTTTTTGTAAATATTTTATTCATCTGAATACTTATTTTGTCAGCGCTGGGGCACTGGTCTTCCAGCCGTTGGAGTGATCGCATTTGGTCTGTACATAGTGGAAGTGGAATGTGTTGCATTGCGTGCAGCGCAACCCATTCTGAACATAAAAAGAAAGTGGGGGAGCAGCCTATGCTGCATAGTGTACAGCATAGGTAGTCAACATAGTGCAAGGTATATGCATCAAGATAGAGTGTGCAATAATTTACACTAGTGGTTAAATCATATGCTGTGTTTGTATATCAGCTAGATTTAGTTTTAATAACGGTTAGTCTCTTAATAGTGCCATGTTGTGCATGTATAGTGGTTTATATTGTGTGCATTGCTGGTTGAAGATGTAGTTATTCAGTCAGAAGTGCTCAATAACTCGTATTTGTTTCGCAGACAGCCTTGCAGTAATCCCTCTCCTCGTACCTTTGGTAACCAGACCGAGTGAGTTGAGGGTCCGTCTCCCATTTCTATTTGGTAGATCCTGGGATTCGAACCGATGGATTCAAACACTAGTCGACTCAAACCAATGACTTACAAATTGATACTTGTCACTTCTTAGCCAGGGAAATGGCATTTTCAGGATCGGGCAAGGACTAGTTGGCTCAGTGTCAGGATAATGTGACCTAGTAGGATATCCGGTCATGGTCCTGGTGGCCTGGTCTCCCACTGGGGCAGCACTATGAGATTGCCATATGTGCGCACTGTCACAAGTCGGTACCCATCCTGATATGATCTTAGTTTTTGCTAGGACATAAAACTCCAAAGCCAACCATTCGTACCTGTGGAATAAACATAGCTGCGCGTAGCCTGGTAGCAGTACTTGTGTACGTGAGGTGAGAAAGAGGTGATTGAGTAATGGTGTTTTTAAGCCGTATCGGCGCTTGAGGCCATGTTGGAGGTTTCAGTGGTGGAGGTTTCATGCGTTGCAATAATTTATGTTCCCCGTTTGATGGAAACACTAAACCAAAATGTACCTCTCGTATTCTCATAACAGCGAATGGAGGCATGACATGCCACATATAATAATGCGGAAATACACAAAAATATCGGAAGAAATTTAAGTTGCTCTCCTTTTAAAACTGAATAGTCTAATATAAACCATCCAAAGACCTATCTAGATTTAGTACTGCACATCCATTGGTGTACTCAATTGATATTTATTAGTAGATATAATGAGTACTATGTCAATTTAATAAAAAACCTATAAGTGTCGAACCTTAAGATATATAGTGTGTTGCTGTGGATCCGACATTAATCATCATCATGCTGTCTGTCGTGATGCGACAAAGACTGCTTTCATTACTTGACTGCCGCTCTCCATTTAGCTCTCTGCTGTGAGAGTGATGTCCATGAGTCGGTCTTAATGTCTGTCAGCTTCAGGTTTCTCTTGATGGTATCCTTGAACCGGAGACGAGGGCGCTCTCTCTATCTGCGACATTAATACACACAGTTTAAACAACATACTTAACTAGATGTGATACTACACATCCAACTTAAATATGGGTTAACTCAATTGATATTTATTGCTAGTTATAAGGGTCACTATGACAGCTTAATAAAACAAAACATGTGGCTTACCCAGCATTAATTACTACAATGTATCTGCATAATGCATATCAAGCACACTTGTTCCACTTTTATGGTGCTGTCACATTACGACGTTTCTCACCAATGCGCGTCGACGTGTGTCATTTTTTGGCGAAACGTGGCTAGACGTCAGGAAAAGTTACGCGCACATAAGGCGCGCATTGGTAATCGTTGATGGATGGCAATGGTCGGCAGCACACGTCATCGGATCGGCAAAGTTTTGTGCTTGCACAAATCTTTCGACAACTGACAACGACCGACAACGCGCTGGTGCCAACATTATGGCGACGTCAGAAGCACATCGACATCGCTGGAATAATGTTATGCGAACGCTAGGGACACGCCCTGCGTGCATGACGGTCGTTTCCACACATTGCACCAAACTGTTGCTTAAACAATTTGTTGTTGTTTTACATCCTAGCTACATCTAAGGTCAAATCAGGACGGCGCGCCAAAACACCCTACCAATACGTTGCGCTGACGCCGACAAGTTTGATATGTCTCGACGATTAAAAGTGATTTTGTGCATTGGCGGCACGCCGGCGAGATACGTCATAGTGTGACAGGGATATTAGTCCTGCTCCTAACCCACTAACTCATCCCATTTCGTCCTAAATTATATTTTGATGAAGTGTAGCCGTAGGTCTGTTTGGACAAGCCAGAGATGTAGGTCCCTCTAACTTATCCACGTGGGGTATTCCCTAATTACGTTATATCTTCATATTGTAATATATGTCTATGTATAACATAAGCGAATAACATCTCCTTCAGCGAGTCGGCCTGGTTGGGGGCTCTAATTCTGTCACCGTTGTCTGAAGGATAATGCGAGGCTAAGATTTGTGACACTCTAATCGGGTAATCACTTCCGTAATTAAGTGCAGAAACCGATACGATCATAATTAAGAGGAACTAATTAAAACTCTATAAAATCACGTCTATAATGCAATCGTGTCGAACCAGGACTGACCCTGGCTGATTTAAAGCTGCATAATCGGAATATAATTGTCCAACCCAAAGCACTTAGCGCAAAGCTTCACCTACTGTTGCAGTCATTTACCCTATCATACATTGGAGTTTCGTACTCCATTTCTAGACTACTAGGCTCGAATATTGGTAGAGAGAGCTGATGTCTAAGCCATGTTCTATCAATTAGTAATAACACTTTTCTTTTTCTATGGGAATTTGTTTCCCTTGACCACAAATATATGATTGTGAGCTTTCTAATTTAATGAGTGTCTATTGGAACATAATTGATTGTCTGCTTTTAGGTGTAAAAGCCATGGTTTGAACAAAAAACAAACATTTCTCACCGTGAATATGGCCTATGCTGCCAAGACGGCATAAAGCATCCACCAATCAATCAATCAATCAGCCATGTTGCTCAACATGCTGACTAAGTCAGCTTAGGCTGTTTCGGTTTAAATATTTTCAAAGTTAACCCTTTATAATAAAAATGACCAAATCCCTCAAAGTTACTGCAATACAAATCACTATCATATTAAAAATTTAAAAATTTATTTTTATTGAGGCTGTATTTATACTGTCCATAGCATATAAGCCCGGGTACCCAGGCTTGTTTTCAATGCTGGCCAGCTGTAGTGTTGGTGTTATCTTACCACACAGTGGCTGCTGATAAGGTATTTGATTGCCTGCATTTCAGCAGCAGATAGATAATTGGTTGGTATGGTTAATAGCCTATGTTAGTTTTTTTGGATTTTCTTGGTATATATGTATTTATTTTGTCTACTCTTATTACTAGACTAGCCTACTCCTATTTACATATCATAGGCTTATACGTAACTGTGTGGTATGTTATCAGGCTACTTTTGGCATGGTTACCTTCCATTGGGCATCCCACTGGTGGGCCGTGACATATCACATACCCCTTTGCAGTGCAGCTTATTGGGCTATAGCCATCAATCAACTAAATATATATATATATATAAGTATATATATATTACATGTATATATTATATATATATATTCCTATAATAGATTATACCACACATATTTATTTATTTAATTACCTAAATACTCACATGATGCAACTTTAAATTAAATGTAATATTTGGCCACTGGCATTTAAATGTCCATGTGTTCCCTGTCATAATCCAGTAGTATTTCTGAGATAGTACATTTAATCTCAAAATAATCTTGACAATACAGATACTAACATTTATTTTCCATGCTTTGCTTTGGAGATCATAATCCAGTTATGTTTCAGAGCTGGTGCTTTGAATCAACATTTTGTTATCATAGTCCGTTGCTGATGAATTTATATAGAGTGGCTTCATATTGAATGGCTTCATTAAGAATGGATTCACATAAAATGAATTCATATTGACTGGAGTCATATAAACTGACTTCATATATAATTGATTCAAATAGAATGCCTTTACCTAGAATGGCTTCTAACAGAATGGCTTCATATAGAATGGCTTCATAATGAATGGCTTCATATTGAATGGCTTCATTCAGAATGGTGTCAGACTGAATGGTTGCATATAAACTGGCTTGCTATATACTGACCTGATACATACTCGCTTCATATATACTGGCTTCATATATATTGGCTTCATATTGAATGGCTTAAAATAAAATGCCTTCATATTGAATGGCTTCATTTAGAATAGCTTCATATCAGATGGCTTCGTATGGAATTGCTTCATATAGAATGGCTCCATATAGAATGGCTTCATATTGAATGGCCTCATGTAGAATGGCTTCATATAAAATTGCTACATATTGAATGGTTTCATGTAGAATGGTCTCATGTAGAATGGCTTCATATAGAATGGCTTCATATTGAATGGATCCATATAGAATGGCTTCATATTGAATGGATCCATATAGAATGGCTTCATATTGAATGGTTTCTTGTGGATCGCAGGGCTCATAGTGTTTGGTTTCATGTAGAATGGTTTCCTCTATAATTGCGTCCTGTAGAATGGCTTCACGTGGACTGGATACATGTCGAATGGCGTCCTGTGGAATTGCCTTATAGGTTATAGGGAATGACTTGAGGTAGAATTGCTTCAGGTGAAATCCTTTCATTTCAAATGGCTTCATTTACAGTAACTTTATTCAAAATCCGTTGAAGTAGAACAGTTCCATGGAGAATAGTTTTCTCTTCAATAACTTCATTTAGAGTGGCATATTTCAAAATAACTTACTATCAAATAGCTCTTATACTGTATTGTAAAATATTCTCGATAATTTTTTTTTTTCTTTTGGTAAATATATTTATTCATCTGAATATATATTTTGTCAGCGCCGGGGCACTGGTCTTCCAGCCGTCGGAATGGTCGCATTTCATCTGTACATAGTGGATGTGGAATGTGTTGCATTGTGTGCAGCACAACCCATTCTGAACATAAAAGAAAGTGGGGGAGCAGCCTATGCTGCATAGTGTACAGCATATGTACTCAACATAGTGCAAGGTATATGCATCAAGATTGAGTGTGCAGTAATGTACACTAGTGGTTAAATCATATGCTGTGTGTGTATATCAGTTAGATTTGGTTTTAATAACGGTTAGTCTTTAAATAGTGACATGTTGTGCATGTATATTGGTTTATATTGTGTGCATTGCTGGTTGAAGATGTAGTTATTCAGTGGTGGTAATGGGTCTAAAAGTAGGGGTAGTGGGTCTCGAGTCATTGAGTTATAATAGTCATTGAGTTATAATAGTTGTATAATGGCCCACTTGCAATTCGTATAGCCTTGAAATGCATCAGCGTGAGGCTCAATGGCATGCTTCATATAAATGGATTAATTGACACTTGTCATGGAGAATAATTACAAAACGCTAAAAGCATGTATCTGCTTGTGCGGATTTCCCTCGCATTGTTTTCTTGGACCGTAGTGAAGATTAATATTTCTGCTCGGTTTGTCTTGTCTTTGATCTTTATTTATGGAATCAGTTACAGACATTAATCTTCCGGTGCCATTTCCTCAGATGGTTTGTTCAGATCACAGCAATAAATTGACTTTGTTATCTCTTTTTTTCATCTCTTCATCTTTTTGTCCCATTTCATTGAAGAACACAACACTTTGTAGTTATCGGTTACGACGGTACTGTCTTCTTGTAGACACATTTTCTACAGAAGGGCAATTGTTCAACTTCTGTGTATTTCGGGATATTGTTATTATTCATTTTTATGTTCAAGATCAACAGTTAAAATAAAATAGATTCCCTGTTTGGAGAACTTGGTTGTTTGATGTTATCTTACATCATAGCAACATTTAAGGTCATTTCAGGATGGGTACCGACTTCTGACAGTGCGCACACATGTTGACTTTATAGTGATGCTCCACTGGGAGACCAGGCCATCAGCCGCATGACCCAATACCCCACAAATGTCCTATCCTATTCATGCTGAGTGCGAGGCTGGATAGCGAAAAGTATCAATTTGATAAGTCATTGGTTTTACTCAGCCAGGGTTTCGAACTCCCGACCCTCTGCACGGGAAGCCTGTCAGGGTAAGACAAGAATCTTTTTTTTCCCACTTTCCAACTCGGGGAAGCGACTGCATTTTCTACTTGGCCGAGGGGCTAAACTACTTGCACAATCCCAAGTCAGCTAATTGAAACTGAAATCTGTTACTGCAGATCAGTAAACTAATGACTTGCGCATTCAGGCAGGTCACCGAGAACTTAACCTGCCCGACCGAGTAAATAGGTGCCTCGGGCAACCGGGCAATCCTTATTGTCATACCCTGTCTGTACTCTACCAATTCTGCCACTGCATTTGGTAAAGTTTGCTACAACCATATATAACACAGACATATCTTACCTGGATACTACTTTTATTTTAACCGGGTCGTAGGTTCAGTCCTTTGGAGTGCAGGGATAAAGTAACCTTGGCCAATTTTGTTGAGACATTCATTGTCAGGCGTTGTTTCGTAAATCCTCTCAATTGAGGGATACTCAGGAACACAGCGAAGCGCCACCCAGCGGTTTCTAAACATACTATGCTTCCACGTCATCAGTAGACGATTTGCACCACAAACCCGCGATCTGTTGGCAGCAGAAGAACCAATGTTGTGTAGCTGCTCACTCTTCAATAGCCTTTGCATATAACGTGTTATATAGAATGTCCCGTATCAACTTGTCCCCTGGTGGCAGTGGGAAGAATTAAACTTGAGAGTAGCAACTCACTGTTCATGCTTCACACAGGGGAACTGGTTTATTATTATGGATGAGTCAAGTTGAACCAATTTTCATAATTTACAAGGTACGGACGTAGAACTACACTAGATTAGTAATAGTAGTCTGTACTGACCTCAAGACAAGAAACTACATACTCAGGAAGGTGGAGATAGGGTGAGTCAAAGACCCTATAATACTAAGACGGCTCACTCCCTATCTCTCCCATGGTAATGTACATTTTGCAGTGCCACCTTGTGGTGGGTTTGATCAGCCCAGCTGCTGGTTCATGTTTCACATGTAAACACATACAATTATATTATACATGATATAGGTAAGTATGAATACAACTCAATATGAAATTGCTATGAACAAATACACATCATCATCAGCATGAGCATCATCATCGCCATCATCACACATCTGTCACATTCATATACATATTTATACATATAATATAGCAACTGTTTAACCAAGAGAAGAGCCAGTGCACCAAGTGGTGGGTTTGATCATTTTGATTACACAGTACAGGCTGTGTGAGCCAGCTTAGTATTAGAGGGTCTTTGGGTGAATGCATAAGAGAGCCATGAGAGTGTTTTCCTAAATTTCTAAATTACTGTTTTATTTATACCAGATATATCGCCTTAGGTGGTGTCACCGATTTAAGAAATATAAACCGGATGAATAAAACACATATATATAATAAAATTTGAAGCCATACAATTATATCATGCCTTCAAATTGTACTGCATAGATCACAATATATTGATGTATATGGCTTCAAAATTTATTATCTATATAGTTGAAAAGAATTCATCGAGCTGAAATGTCCACACAGCTCATCGGCCTTAATTTCAATGGGGGATTTCCAAAGAGAATCCAAATTTAGAAAGGATCATGTCGCACCATTTCAATGAAAGCTGCTCCAATTGCTTTCACTTTGAGGTGGACCTTTGGGGATATGTGAGAAGCTGATTAATAGTTATCGCCTGCAGGTCTGTTGAGAGATAAAACCTTCATAATCCATTAAAGTTTCACAATTCAAGGAAACCCCATCCCATCACATATGCCAATTTGGATTTCTAGCGCTGTGTATAACTTACAGCATCATCAAATCCCAATTACTCTCATGCGATGTTTATGTGGTGTAGGAGGTTAACAATATTTTGGGTTGATAAAAGTGTAGGCACTGGCTTTCTATCGACCAATTGTCTAATGGTCAAAACAAGACCAGTCAGACTTATCTGTGGTAGGCAGTATAAATCTTCAAGACATTCTTTTTTTAAGTCACCCACATCGATTGCGTCTTACATATCCGACTTAAGCACTGGCGCACTCATATTAAACTGTATTGCAGGTTAGTAATCCTGTGTTCTGCTCGATACAACACAAATGACAAAGAAAGCCAATGCCCAGCATTTCAGTGTGCACATCAAAATTAATTTGGTATTTTATTATTTCTGACATATTCTTCGTTAGCCATTTAAGGTTACTTTAAAGTAAAGTAAGCGAGATTCTGATGACCGACCCGATATGATTATTGAATAAACTTGGCGGAAACTTCAAACGATCGGGTCATGCAGAATTTATATTGTTTAATAGGAATGAAAATATCATGGACAAAGAAGATCACCAACAAAGAAGTTCTCAGAAAAATTAAAAATAAGAAAAGCTTGTTTGCCACTATACAGACAAAGAAACTTATTTATTTTGCCCACATCATTTGTCAAAGTTCAATATACCATACATTTTTGGAAGGGAAGGTGAATGGCAGTAGAGGGAGAGGGAGACCAAGAACATCATGGTTTACAAATATTTCACAGTGGACAGGCTTGAATTATTCACAGTCTATCAGAACAGCACACCATCAGGACAAGTGGAGAACCATTGCATCCAACCCTCGACTAGAGGACGGAACTATTGATTGATTGATTGAATAGGATTCACTCACTCTAGTGTGAAGATAATACATCAGTAATGGATCCCTGAATAAACTCTGGATCAGTGCAATCTATTTCCCCGAATGCAAAATGTACCTAAGAACACGACCGGATGTGATACCCTAAAGCTTAAGAGCGATGACTCACTTCCAGTGTGTTCAAACTCAAAGGATCTTAAAGCAATGACTTCCAAAATTGTGTCGCTTTCTGAGCTAGACTGGTGCTCGGCATTACTAAGTTTAATCAGTATCAGGATGATGTGACTGAGTGGGATCCTAGACCACGCTGCCAGTCTCCCAGTGAGAGACCACTGTGAAAGTCCCTGTGACTAGTGTGAGTGTACAGTGTCACAAATAGATACACATCCTGGTATGCCCTTAGATGTCACTAGGGCAGGAAACCCCAACAAACAAGCAAACATAGGAAGGTCACTGTTTATTTGTTTACCTTCTACTTCATTAATGGCATGTGGACAAACCCCTCCCATATCATTAAACCATTATGCCTGCAGTGGTATCCAGGTCACTGTTAATTTGTTTAAATCCCGGGAGGTTCCATCCGTTTTGCTGACAGTGTTCATCAGGTTAGTAGTCATTTGTTGACATATATTGAGGCTAAATCCATTATCTTGAGAGTGGCATTCATGTCACTACCCCCTTGCTGCTTATCTAAAAGAGTAGCCAATGTGACGGCAGCAGGTTTCCTCCAAAGAAATGTGTCAGAATGACCATATGTTTGATGTCCAATAGCCGATGATACAAAAATCAATGCGCTCTCAAGGTGTCGTTAAATTAGACAACCTTTACTTTTCATGTCACTACCTATTTCCTCTTGTGGAACAAATTAGGTGAGCCATCAATACAAGATCCAAACTTAGCAGGCCTACTTCCTAAAGGCACAGTCCAGCATGACCAGCGCAACTCAGCACGGGGTCTTTAGGGAACCAGCGAACGTCCAGTACATCTACAATAGATGGGCCGGGGAAGCAGCCACAGCACGTGTTTTACACACAGACGACAGTTTATGTGTTGTGAATGGTGACCGCTAGAAACACAATTTGTGCACTCGGAAATATTATTCCACGATATAAATAAAGCCATTCCGAAGGGTTTGTCTCCTTGTCACCTGTTGACCAGACGGGTGGCAGAATGAGTTGAGAGTCCGTCTCCCGTTTTGGTAGATCGTGGGATTCGAACCATGGGTCGAGTCAAACCAATGACTTACAAAATTGATAGTTGTTGCTTCCTAACCAGGCGCTGTGCATTATTAGGATAGGGCAAGGACTGATTGGTTCAGTGGCAGGATAATACGACTGAGTGGGATATCAGGTGATGGTGCAGGTGGCCTGGTCTCCCAGTTGGGGAGCACTATGATGCGCGGCAAGGAAGGACGAGGAGGGGAGAGTGGAATAAGATGGCATTTTATTGAGTAAATGCCCGAGGCGTTTCATGAACATACAATGAATGTGAGGTGTAATAATCAGCATACAGGTAAGGTAATATAATATCATGTATGTGCAGCTCATGCTGAGAGCGTCAAATGTCAGTGTTATCATAAAGTGTCAAATGAGGTAATGTCAGTAGTTGGCGGGAGGTGGGCCCGAGGAGCCCTCAACCCTATAGTGGAGAGTTGGTGTATAGGGATGGTGGGTGGGGAAAAAAAGAGGTGTGAGGAGCGGAGTGTGTGGAGGCAGGAGGGCGAGTGGCCGGAGGAGAGGCTGGAGGCGGTTATAAGGGAAGGAGAGGGGGGGGGTTATGTAAGAGAGAGGGGCTGGAGGACAGAGGAGGGGGGGGAGAGAGAGAGGGGGGGGGGCGCGTCCTCGCTCGCCTCGCATCAACCGCAATGCGAGCATTACGACCAAAGTCACCATGAGTGCACACTGTCACAAGTCGGTATCAGTCCTGATATGAGATGTTTGTTTGTTTTTGCTTTACGTCCTAGCAACATCTATGGTCATATCAGGACGGGGACATGACCTGATATGTTGCAAGGATGTAAAACCCCAACACAATGCCAACACACTTCTTACCTCCCAATTGACCCTCTGTACTTGGTTATATAAAAAAAAATACCCCAAGTATGCCTGTCCCAAACTGTTCAGTTACAGTGATTCCTAGGTACTAATTGCTTGTTATTTGTTGGAATCTTATAGAACCTGATACTGACGTGTGACAACCTACAATTACAGCGACATTATTGAAACAATACAATCATTGAATTTATATATATATATATATATATATATATATATATATATATATGGGTCGCTCTCCTGAAAACTGGCAAGAAGTGTCACTTGGAGAGTTAAACCTAATATTTGAATTGTTAAAATTGTGTGTTGCAAATAAAAGCTGGAAATCTCCCCTATACAGCTATGTAAAATATAAATTGATGAGATGAAAAATAATGGTGTAGTCCATGATTAAGCTATGTCTTAACTCTTATGGCAGTATAACCTGTGTTGCTCAGATGTAACACATGTTTAGGACACCACACAGTGTGCTTAATAACAATCTAAGCAGAATTAAATAATTTCATACTTAGAAGCATATTAATCATGGCATAATATACAGAATTATGTAGTGCTTATATTGATAAAAAGCAAAGGTAATTCCCAGCCATGCATTATTCACTGAATAATTAGTGTACAATATTTGTGTGGCATCCAGACACCACTGGTTACATCTGTGACGGAAATTTGTAATGTTATTTCTGAAGACATCAAATAATAATTTTTTTAATTTAAGCATGCATACATGTCAATAAATACTTCCTTTTTGATTTGGGAACTGTTTTGTTTGATATATCAATGCAATACAAGATGTTAGTAAGGATTCAACCATGTCCCATATGTCATGTCACAAATGGCTGACTGTGAAATGTTTTTTTTTGGTACAAAAACACTTCATAACAAAAAGGACCAAAGTTGCACACAGTTTATTTTATTTCTCTTATTTCTTACTTCAAATTTGAATATGAATATGAAAAGTATACTGACAAAAATAAGTAGGAAGTTTTTTTTATTGATGTTTTAAAATCCCATCCCATGCTGACCAGTTTTCAGGAGAGTGACCCATATATATGGATAGATGCCTGATTGTCATTGATGAAACAATACAAATATACATGTGCGGTGGCCGAATCGCTAGAGCGCGGGCATCGCGCGCGGAAGGTCAGGATTTCAGTTCCTGTTCGAGTCAAACTGATGACTTATAAAATTGACACTTGCCACTTCCTAGCTTGGCACTCAGGATTAATAGGATAGGGTTGGGACTAGTTAACTCAGTGTCAGGATAATGTGACTGAGTGGGATATTGGGTCCTGGTGCCGGCGCCCTGATTTCTTAGTGGGGCAACACTATAAAGTCGCCATGAGTGCACAATGTCACAAATAGGCACCAATCCTGATATGACCTTAGATGTTTCCAGGACACAAAACTCCAACAACCAACCAACCAACAACTTGGTATGTGTCCGGTAAAGACATATCTGGAAAACAGTACTGAAACATTACAAAGGTTCCGTATTCAATGTAATACATCAGGATTGCTAATTATAGCCATCACCTGCTTCTCTAACTCAGTAACGTAGTTCTAAAATAATGAGACCAGATGGGGTGGCCGAATGAGTTAGAGCGCCGTCTCCCGTGCTGGTAGATCGTGGGGTCGTGGGTTCGAACCCTGGTTGAGTCAAACCAATGACTTAACAATTGATACTTGTCTCTTCCTAGCCAAGCGCTTGGCATTATTAGGACAGGGCAAGGACTGGCGTGCTCAGTGTCAGGATACTGTGACTGAGTGGGGTACCAGGTCATGGTGCTGGTGGCCTGGTTTCCCAGTGGGACAGCACTATAAAGTTGCCATTAGTGCCCACTGTCACAAGTCGGTACCCGTCCTGATGTGACCTTAGATGTTGCTAGGACGTAAAACAATAACAAACAAACAAATCTAAAATAATGCAATGGTTATAAATAAGGAAAACTCCAACAACCAACCATGCAAATATTTGTACGAAGTGACCGCGTTCCCATAGTCGAACGGCCGCTGGTGCGCCGCAGACGGCACCCATGTTGTCCCATAAGAGACGCGGCCGGCTTTGGGGCTGACACTTGTGAAGCACGGGGTTCCGTGACGTAGTGGCCTACAGTAGCGTTTCAATGGATTCCCTGTCCGTGACCTGTCAGCTTCATCGGCGCCACTTTGTCATGATCGCTCTCCAAGCGTATTTCCCGCCAACTTCATATTGTCGTCTGCTTCGAACGCTAACAGTCGTCTGTCGACGAAATGAAACCGCGGGAAGTCTGAGCATTTGAATGTATGTAGTCTTAGGGGTTTTTTTCCCCAGTGGAATGCTGGAAAAAGAGTGCTCGAAGTGTGGCATAACATGCAGGCGTTTTACTGGAATGTTTGCTTCAAATCTATACTTTTTCACTGGAATGTTGACAAAGGAACACTGATACATCTCCACAAAACCATGGCTGTTCCACGTCATGCATGCCGTGGTCACATAGCTGTTTGACCCACGTTAGCCTCCATTACGTTCACCTACGTCCACTAACGGCTATGTGACCAGGGCTTCATTGTTTTGGTTTAGAAGATTTGAAACTTTGATCGCAGTATGGGACTTTAAATTGACTTGTCTGGCAATTACTGAAACCCTGATCTGTCAAACTGCGGATATCCTCTCCAGATTTCTTACTTAGAGGTTTCCATGACAAAAATCGCTAGCACGCTGACAGATCTGCGTTCATTGCTGCTATTAGTGATAACTGATGCCTTACTGGTGCCTCATTGGTGTTGGACTGTAATTATAGAGTGCGCCTATTTGTCTTCTTAATATTCATTATTTCGGAGTGAAAGTTGGTTGGTTGTTGGAGTTTATCTCTTGGCAACATCAAAGGTGATATTAGGACGGGTACTGACTGATGATAGTGCACACTCATGGTGACTTTATAGTGCTGTCCCACTGGGAAACCAGGTTGCTGGTACCATGACCTGATTTGCTGTTCAGTCACATTATTCTGATACTGAGCTAATCAGTCCTTGCCCTATCCTATCAATACTGAGCGCCATGTTAGGTAGCGACATGTATACATTTTATAAGTCACTTGTTTGATTCGACCGGGAACCAAACTCCCAATCTCCTCCAGCACGCGAGGCGCACACTTTACAGATTCGGCCACCACGTCTGGCCATCATTATTTCGGAGTCAAAGAGAAATGAAGGCAAATTACGGCTTAATTCACGTGAGGCGGCAATTGGTTTCTGGGACTGGTCAAGTTTCCATTATTTAGATGATTAATCATGTTCATCATTTAATTTTAAAACAACAATTATCGATGCCTGTGGTGGTGCCAGTAGCCTGAAAGAAGCTGCTTGATTAACAATGGTGTGTGAGGTTTTGAAAATTTGATCCATTTTTGGCCCTTATTTCAGTATGTGTCTGTCGTGTTCGAGCGGGTGCCTAGGGACATGCTGGGAGAGTGCTGGTTTGGGCAGGCGCAGTGTCATTACTGATTTCCGTTGTCGGACGAGAGTGGAGCCGTTAGTGACCCGCAGGTATTTTGTTTTCATTGCATGAGGCGGTTTGTTTGTGCCATTTTAGTATTGCCTTGAGACACTGTTGAAGATGCGTTAGTTAAGATGTGTGTTTATTTGTTTGTTTGTAGTAGTTTTACGTCCCAGCAACATCTAAGGTCATATCAGGATGAGTACCGACTTGTGACAGTGCACTCTTGGTGACTTTATAGTGCTGCCCCACTGGGATATCAATCTGCCAGCACCATGACCTGATATCCCACTCAGTCACATTATCCTGACACTGAGCCAGCCAGTCCTTGCTCTATCCTAATAATGCTGAGTGCCTGGCTAGGAAGCGACAATTATCAATTTTGAAGTCTTTGGTTTGACTCGACATGGGTTCGACCCCACAATCCCATGGTCTCCCAAAACAGGAGACGGACGCTCAAACTCATTTTGCTACCCCGTCTGGTCTCCTAAGGTTTTTGTTTGTTTGTTGTTGTTTTACGTCCTAGCAACATCTAAGGTTATATCAGGACGGGGTCTCCTAAGGTGAGTGTAACTATGACGCTATGATTATATAGACTGCCAGTCGTCTGCCCGGTATCCAGGACACGGATGGTGTGAATCGGTCAAAGAAATGGTGGGAATCGGTACAGCTGGTTCTACTTATAGGTAGAATGTGTAGCGTAGGACAGTCACTTTTTTTCCCACTGCCCAATCGGGCAAGTTACTACATTTTCTACTTGCCCGAGTGGCAACAATATTTGCCCAATCCCAAATCAGCCAATTGTAACTGAAATCTGCTAAGTACTGTAGATCAGAAAAATAACGAATTGCCTGTTCGGGCAGGCCACTGAGAACTTCACCTGCCTGACAAAATAACCTAGGTGCACTAGGCAACCGGGCTGTCCTTATTGTCCTACAGTTTATGTTCTCAATGCATGGACAGCTTGTGGAAATAAGTAAACTTACGTTCCAACAGATGGCGGGATCGCCATCCCGTATTATCTGAAGTGACATCCCTGACTCCATACCTGTCTCTATGGGCTAGATTTCCTGCAGGCGAAGGGTAGATGACTCCATACCTGTCTCTATGGGCTAGATTTCCTGCAGGCGAAGGGTAGATGACTCCATACCTGTCTCTATGGGCTAGATTTACTGCAGGGGAAGGGTAGATGACTCCGTACCTGTCTCTATGGGCTAGATTTCCTACAGGCGAAGGGTAGATGACTCCATACCTGTCTCTATGGGCTAGATTTACTGCAGGGGAAGGGTAGATGACTCCGTACCTGTCTCTATGGGCTAGATTTCCTGCAGGGGAAGGGTAGATGACTCAGTACCTGTCTCTATGGGCTAGATTTCCTGCAGGGGAAGGGTAGATGAATCCATACCTGTCTCTATGGGCTAGATTTCCTGCAGGGGAAGGGTAGATGACTCCGTACCTGTCTCTATGGGCTAGATTTCCTGCAGGCGAAGGGTAGATGACTCCATACCTGTCTCTATGGGCTAGATTTACTGCAGGGGAAGGGTAGATGACTCCGTACCTGTCTCTATGGGCTAGATTTCCTGCAGGCGAAGGGTAGATGACTCCATACCTGTCTCTATGGGCTAGATTTACTGCAGGGGAAGGGTAGATGACTCCGTACCTGTCTCTATGGGCTAGATTTCCTGCAGGCGAAGGGTAGATGACTCCATACCTGTCTCTATGGGCTAGATTTACTGCAGGGGAAGGGTAGCTGACTCCGTACCTGTCTCTATGGGCTAGATTTACTGCAGGGGAAGGGTAGATGACTCCGTACCTGTCTCTATGGGCTAGATTTCCTGCAGGGGAAGGGTAGATGACTCCATACCTGTCTCTATGGGCTAGATTTACTGCAGGGGAAGGGTAGATGACTCCGTACCTGTCTCTATGGGCTAGATTTACTGCAGGGGAAGGGTAGATGACTCCGTACCTGTCTCTATGGGCTAGATTTCCTGCAGGCGAAGGGTAGATGACTCCATACCTGTCTCTATGGGCTAGATTTACTGCAGGGGAAGGGTAGATGACTCCGTACCTGTCTCTATGGGCTAGATTTACTGCAGGGGAAGGGTAGATGACTCCCTACATGTCTCTATGGGCTAGATTTCCTGCAGGGGAAGCGTAGATGACTCCGTACCTGTCTCTATGGGCTAGATTTACTGCAGGGGAAGGGAAGATGACTGTGTACCTGTCTCTATGGGCTACATTTACTGTGGAGGAAGGTGAGATGACTCTGTACCTGTCTCAATGGGCTAGATTTCCTACAGGGGAAGGGAAGGTGATTCCATACCGAGGTCTAACTGACCTTGTTAATAAGCTAAGCTGCGTGTTAGATGTGACAGATATTGGAGGCTGGGTGTGCCTGTAGCCGTGCCAGTTATTGGTCTAATTATATCAGCTAGAAATTGGTAGAACCAGATAAAGAGGACCCAATGTAATGAGGTGAGGGGAGTGAGATATACTGTACCCTTATACCTTCCGGCAGCGTACTATGGGATACATATATATATAGGACGTGGTAACCGAAAATATATATATATATATATGTATATATTATTATATATATATAGGACGTGGTAAGCGAATCAGTAGGACGCAGACTTCCCTTGCAGAATGTCGGGAGTTCGAATCCCAGCCGGCCCTGGTTTCAGCTGAGTGTGCATGCTCACGCAGACATGTTCTATTACGTTTACATTTACCTATATGTGCCTGTAAAATCATGTATTGCGATATCAAGCTCATGCTCATGAATGCGATTAAAGCGCTGGGTTGGAACCTTGGCAGAGTTACACCAACAACTTACAAATTGATACATTTCACTAGCCAGCATAGTGTCATGGTGGACACCACTGACATGGACGTTGCCAACATAGGAAGTAATGTCATATTCAGCACCATGTAAGATTCTTATGTCAGAATTTCTTGGCAAACACACAGACAAAGAAAGGCATATTTGCTGATATATGTGCTCTATAATCCATTATGGGAATATAAACAAGGACACTACCGATCTTCAGTTCCCTATGTAATAGTTAGCGCTGTATCTGATCTAGCTGACCCTGAGAGTATGACATAGGCCACAGTGGTGCCCCCTGTGAGCGGCCCTGGGCACTGTATGCCAGCTGCGCCTGGCCTTAGCGCCTTCAATTATATATATATATATATATGAGACTGTCTCAAAAGGTGCTAAGCAATATGTGACAAAACTTTGTCCATTGTACCGATCAACATACTATCTGCTTATGCATTTGCTCAGGGTAAACTGATTTGTTTTTTACATGGTGTTTCATAATCCCAATAGAATACATATTGATTTGAAGCAAATGTCCTTGTGTTTTCAATGTAACCGTTTCTGTGCTGTTTTGTGTCAATCGTTACAATGGACAAACAAATTGCACTTCGTACTTATCAAATTAGAATTCTCGCTGACTGAAGAGAAGGAGGTAATGGTGAAATGGAAGCCTATCTATCTGGGTTAATGTGGCTGCGCCGTCCGGTGTAAGTATGAGGTACAACTCTTGCACCTGATTAACTGGGCTAGGGTGAATCATCACAGCTACATTGTCCGCCAAATCAATCAATCAATAGTTCCATCCTCTAGTCGAGGGTTGGATGCAATGGTTCTCCACTTGTCAAATAACCATCGTTTATTAACGTGTGTCAGTGTTGCCTAGACGAGCTCATCTGAGGAGTACCTATATATATATATGTGTGTGTGCACACATCCATATGGTAACCCGCAAAACATGGTCAATGGTTGGTGAGTTGGTTGGTTGTTGGAGTGCTATGTCCTGGCAACATCTAAGGTCATATCAGGACAGGTGTCAACTTGTGCATGCACAATCACGCTGACTTTATAGTGCAGCCCCACTGGGAAATCAGGCCACCGGCACCATGACCCGATATCCAACCCTATCACATTATCCTGACACTGAGCTAACCAGTCCTTGTCCTATCCTATTAAAGCCGACCACCAGGCTAGGAAGGGACAAGTATCAATTTGATAAGTCATCGGTTTGACTCGACAGAGGACCGAATCCCCGGTCTCCCGCACGCGCGGCTTGCGCTCTGCCGATTCGGCCAGCGTGCCCGGTATATACAGATATACGAGAGCGACGGAGGGGGGGGGGGGACCCATATAGATTTCCCTGAGAGCTGATAGGGGGGCACTCCACCACGGCGCTTATGGAGGAAATAGTGAGAAGTATATTTTCCCATATCATTTATACTTCCATAATGCGTTATACAGCACATATACCAGCGACCTGATGAGTAAGATAATAAATATATGTACACCTAGTTATAATAAATATATGTAGTCATAGACAATCAGTAAATCAGAGTGTCTATACAATCAGAGCGCAGGGTCCCTGTGCGGTAGGTCGGGAGTTCGAATCCCAGTCGAGTCAAACCGATGACTTATCAAATTGATACTTGTCGCTACCTAGCATGACGCTCGGCATAAATGCGATAGGCCAATGACTGGTTAGCAAGGTATCAGGATAATGGGACTGTTTGGGATATCGGGTCATGGTGCCAAGGACTCAGTCAAATGATCCTGAAACTGAGCCAACCAGGCATTGCCCTATCCTAATAAGGCTGAGCATCAGGCTAGGAGGGGACCAATATCAATTTTAAAGTCATCGGTTTGACTCGAAGAAGGTTCGAACCCTCACAATCTACCACAACGGGAGATAGACGCTCAACTGATTCGGCCACCCCAACTTGTCGGCATGGTGTGTGGCATGGTGTGTGATCGGAGAGGAGGTTTAAATCAAAGCTTGACGACTGAGGCACCTAGCTGAGATAAGATGAGTATGAGTGGCAGGCCCCGAGGTGCTTTGTGGCTCTCGGTGTCTCCCTCAAGGCCGAATGAGTTAGAGCATCCGTCTCCCGTGTTGGTAGATCGTGGGGTCGTAGGTGCGAACCTTGCTCGAGTGAAACCAATGACTTAAAAATTGATAATTGTCGCTTCCTAGCCTGGCACTCATCATTATTAGGATAGATCAAGGACTGGTTGGCTCAGTGTCAGGATAATGTGACTGAGTGGGATATCAGGTCATGGGGCTGGCGGCCTGGTCTTCCAGTGGGGCAGCACTATAACGTTGCCATGAGTGCACACTGTCACAAGTCGGTACCCATCCTGATATGAGCTCAGATGTTTCTAGGACGTAAAACAACAATAAACACAATACACACCCTCATGACAATGGGTGAGGGATCCATGCTTATTATTATAAAAGCATGCGCTTCATATCCATAGTCACTGGACCCGGTGGCTGAATTAGTTGAGCGCGGGCATTTTTTGTTGTTGGTTTTTAGTTGATTAAGCAGGGTACATTTCAATCGTGGACGATTGGTCTTCCTCATTTCACTGCTCCTTGCCCTATCCGAATAATTCCGAGCGACATGCTAGGAAGTGACAAGTATACATTTTTAAGTCATTGGGTTCACTCGACCAGGGTTCGAACCCACGATCCCACGATTTACCAGAATGGGAGATGGATGCTCAACTCATTCGGCCATCCCGTCTGTCACGGAATTCCCATGCAGAATTTCTATTCCCGGTCGAGTCAAACCAATGACTTGCAAAATTGATACTTGTCGCTTCCTACCCTGGCACTCAGCATTATTAGGATAGGGCAAGGACTGATTGGCTCAGTTTCAGGATATTGTGACTGAGTGGAGATATTGGTTCTTAGTGCCAGTGGCCTGATCTCTCTGTGGGGAACCACTATAAAGTTGTCATGAGTGTGCACTGTCACAAGTCGATATGACCTTAGATGTTGCTAGGACGTAAAACTCAACCAACCAATATCTCTTACTGTTATTGTTAATGCGTTCGTGTAATATTGGTTATAGATAGCTCGGCGTGTAGGTTAATTAATCTGGTTTAATTAACGAAGACATGCAGATCAGTTATGTCAACAACTAACAACAACAAAATGTATCTGAAGCCTCATTATCTTCAGATCGATTAATTACTAGTTAGAATCTACGCATTCTCTCTGGTGATATCGCAATACCCGCAGCAAAGGGCTTCGTTAAAGTGAAATCCTGTAGTTTCATTGTCTAAAACCCTCGTTACCCGGCGCGGTGGCCTAATCGGTAGAGCGCGGGGCCCCCGTGCGGAAGGTAGGGAGTTTGGTTCCCGGGCGACTCAAACCAATGACTTTAACATTGATACTTTAACATTTGTCACTTCCTAGCTTGGCACTCAGCATTAATACCGACCCACCCACGGGGAGGCTTAAGACTAACACATGTAGATATATATACAAATACATAAACAATATATACATAAACAATACCCACAGAGGATTCCGTCAAAATCCAGCAACCGGAAACGGAAATAGGCCTCTATGGGCGCCGCCATTTGTAAACTCATGTTGAATAAATAATCAAAATCCAGCAAACGGAAACGGAAATCGCTCGTCAAGCTTTGCTACACACCAAACAGGGTGGACGACAGCGATTGGCTTAACGCCTTAATGATGCACCACCGCAGAGAAGCACGTGCCAAATTGAAGAACAAGTACACTGGTCCCTCCCCACAGACCAACAACAACAACAACAACAGCCATATTCGGGTCACCCGAGTTGATAGAATTTCAAATCGAACACCGCGAGTGGAGTACACAAAATCATAAAATACTTTGCTGTAGTTATATTGGTGGGTCGGTTCTAAGCATTGCTTATTCATATTAGGATAGGGCGAGGACTGGATAGCTCAATGTCAGACTAATGTGACTGAGTGGGATATCGGGTCATGGTACCGGCGACCTATCCTTTATTCATAACTTAATCTGACCAATCCCCAAAAGGAGATCATTTTCGAAATCCTGGGGGCAGATTGGTGGGAGGGTGTAGGTGAAAAACTAACAACCGGAAACCGGGATCATATTACCCAGGGATCCCGTTCATAAACAATCATTATGACGTCACCACCACCGGGTTCCGATTTGATGTGATGATGATTGATGACTTTTGGGATCAAGATTGTTTTAAGACAACCATCATGACATCACCACCGCCAGGTTCTGAGTTTGTGTGAGATGCCGGTTGATGACATATCAAAACACGATTATTTATAGACAATCGTCATGATATCACCACTGGCAGGTTCTGATTTGGTGATTATTGATTGATGACTTACAAGCAATGTATCTGTGTTATTTTTAAATGGGGAAAGCACCTCATAAGTATTGTACTTTTGCTTTCTCCTTTTTCATGTGAAAAAGTATCAACTTGTCTGTACATTGATCCTGTGGAAATAAATATGTTATTATTATTATGATTATTAATAGACGATCGTCATGATATCACTACTCGCAGTCGCAGGTTCTGATTTGGTGATTATTGATTGATGACTTACAGAATCAGGATTATTAATAGACAATCGTCATGATATCCCTACAACTCAGGTTCTGAATTGGTGTTTATTGATTACAAGATCACACTTGTTTATCACCATGATGTCAATACTCTCAGGTGTTGAGTTAGTGTGTATTGTCTGATGACATACACTTCCAGGATCAGGGTTGTTCATAAAATATCCTCATGATGTCACTATACTCAGGTTATGAGTTTTTTGTGTTTTTTTTGGTGGGTTTTATTTATGGGGTCTTTATGCTGTCCATAACATATAAGCCTGGATGATCCGGCTTGTTTTCAATGCTGGGCAGTTTTCGGTGTGTTCTTGTCCTTATAGTTATTGTTTATGTTTAGTAATTCTATGTTAGTTTTTTTGTTTTTCTTGACAAGTTTTTTCCTAGTCTATCCTTAGACTAGCCTACTTTATTTACATATTATAGGTTTGTACGCAATAGATGGTTGGTAGGTGTTTGGTGTGTGGTTTTGTTGATATCTGCTTAGTTTTATGGCCTGGGCACCTTCCAAGAGCTGTCCAGCTGGCATGCCCCGCTTGGTCACAGTTCAGTGGTGGTTTCCTGGTTTTACCTTGCACAGATATTTTTTATATGTTTTTAGGTCAGGAATTTGTCTTTCCTTTACCGTTTGGGTGCTCCAGACTTTGACAGTCATTCCTAGTGTACTTCTTTCATGTGCTTTGATGTGGCTTCTGGTTTGTGTTAGTATTGGTGCATTGTTTGCTCTGGTGTTCCTTTGTGACTGGGTTAGGTACCTTTGTGGCTGGGTTAGGCATCTTCTTTCTCGACTATACCGAAATGCCAGTGTTTTTAGGTGTATTATTCTCCTGTTCTCTAATAATTTTACTTTGGTTTTTTTTGTGGACGTTGTAGGTTGGGTGCAGTATGTCCACCATAAGGCAGGTCTTTATGGCTCTGCTTTGTAGTATTTTCAGATTTTTTAGCAGTTCCTGTTTCGCACCCATATAGATGACATCCCCGTATCGAAGTAGGGGAGCACCATTCCTTTAAAGACTTTTATTGACATTTCTTGGGTCATGTAGTTTCTTAGCTTTGCAAATAACCATAGCTTGTGGTTTATTTGTTGGATGAATTTTGTTATACATAGGTGGTAGTTTAGCTGGCTGTCCAGCTCTAGGCCTAGGTATTTATAGTGTTTGGTTCCATAGTTTGCAGTGCAGGTTGCTTTCTGGCATTATGTTATGCGAGAAAAGAACTGTCTTGGATTTTTGTTCATTTGTGGTTATTTTGTTAGACTCACACCAGTCATCTAGTTTTAGTAGGAGCTTGTTTAGTTTAGTTGTATTACCTCTTATGTGCTTCCTTCTGCATATATGACGGTGTGATGTGCATACAGCTGGAGGTGCTCTGTTTCAAGCCACTTTTCTAGGTTATTTATGTAGATTAAAAAGAGTAGTGGTCCCAGGACTGATTCATTGGGTACACCACACATGACAGGTTGGTGGTCTGATAGTGTAATGTTTACTTTAGCTTTTTGTTGTCTGACTTTTAAGTAGCATTTTATCCAATTTATAGAGTTAGATTGGATGCCCATGTGGTTTAACTTTTGCAGTAATATACTGTGGTCTACCATGTCAAAAGCTTTGCTGAAGTCAATGAAAGCTGCTCCAACTAATTGTTTCTGGTTCATTGAGGCCAGTGTGTCGTTTGTTAGGCTGCAGTTTCCTAAAGCCTCCTTGTCTTTTGTTTAGTTTATTGTTTTTTCCAGGTTTTCATTTATGTGCCTGCTTTTCAATTAGCTTGCCTGGGGTTTGCAGAATTGATATTGGTCTATATTGTTTTGCTTGTCACCACTTTTGAAGATGAGGGTAATAGCTACAATCTTCTAGGCTTTCATGAATTGTCCCTGGTCAAAGGAGATGTTGCATAGGTCCATCATTGTGTCACGGATTGTTTGGAGTGCATCCCTCAGTATTTTGGTGTGGATTCCATCTATCCCACTTGTTTTGTTTGTGTCTTTCCTGTTTATGAGGTCCGTTATTTCTTTTATATTGGCTTTGCAGGTGGGGATTGTCTCTTTAATTTCTTCTGACTTATTTTCCCAGTTTCTTGTGAATTTTTGTGATAGTTTTGGTCCCACTGTGGTAAAGTGGGTGTTTAGTTTCTTGGATATGTCTCTATTTGTGAGCACCTTTCCTTCGTTGTCCTGGAAGTTTATGTAGCATTGTTTATTGTTTTGGAGGAATAGCAGATTTTATATTTTTCCAGAATTTATTTGTGTCACTTCCCCAGTCCTCGTCTTGCTTTACTATGTATTTCTTTTCTGCTGTTTTTACTGCTTTGAGTGAACTGTTTCTGGGTATTTTATAGGTTATTTTATCGTCTAGGTTGTTGGTGCATTTTGCAGTGTCACCCAGTTTTCTCTTCGTACTAATTAGTGCCATCTAACAATGTTTTTATTCCTGTTATGATGTTGTTCCAGTAGGTGTTAACATTGTCTCCGTTTTTTGTGATGTTGTTTATGTTTTGTTCAGATGCTTTTTTAGTTTTTCTACTGAGTAGTTTTTCAGGGGCCTGCCGATCTTGTATTCTAAGTGGTTTACGTTTTTCAGCTTTTTCCTGGTTATATGCACTAGCTCGTGATCACTTATTCCCCAGCTCCTAGTGCCCCATTTTGAGGCATGGTTGGTGTTGGTTAGTATTAGGTTGATTGTTGTGTTGTTGTTGCTTAGCCTGGTGCTTTCAGTTATTAGTTGCTGTAGTCCTAGGATTTTTATGGTGGTTTGTAACATTAGTGTGTCTTTGTCGTTGCTGTTATAGTTTATATTGAAATCCCCTCGTACAAAGATTTCAGCATTTGTTATTTTTCGTACTGTATTTATACTTTTCTCTAGAACTTCGAGGAACACATCTATGTTTCCTGATGGTGGTCTATAGAAATATCCAATTCCCTACAAAACTATCAGTCACTTTGCACATACATAGGCTGCACATACATAGGCTGCCACATTTATTTTCATATAAGGGGGATCCCTCACGAGATGGATTAATTGATTATTTTTAATTGCATGCCTCTCAAGGGCCATTATTCGCTGCGCACAAGAAGGCTAGGGGACCAGGTCAATTTGTTGTCAAAGATTCTAGACTACATCAATAAGAAAAGCCAGAACAACTATCTGTATCATTAACATGGGGGGTTTGCGATCTCCAGGGGGGATATGTGATTTACAGGGTTTGCGATTTCCTAGGAAATCACAAGTGGGGGTTTGCGATTTACAGGGTTTGCGATTTCCTGCTACACCGGGATGTCAGCACCATGAAGATTTCGTGGGGACATGATCAACACATGGAAGTTCCTGAATGCTGAGTATAATGTGGATGAGGCCTTGCTATTCAGACGCATACAGGGAAGCAATACCAGAGGTCACTCCAAGAAGCTTTTCAAGCCAAGGTACAACAGCTCACTCAGAGGGGCCTTCTTTTCACAGCGAGTGATAAACATGTGGAATGAGCTACCGGAAGAAGCGGTGGAAGCAGCTACCATGAATAAATTCAAGAATGCGCTGGACAGGGCCTGGGCCAGAGAAACATTCCTGTACGATTTCGAGGCTGCATACCATTAGAGCTGAGAGCTACGAGTTTTGTATAGGCTACCACAAGCCTGCATCAAAGAAGAGGATAATAATAATAATAATGACCTGATAGCCCACTCAGTCACATTATCCTGACAATGAGCCCACCTGTCCATGCCCTATCCTAATAATGTCGAGCGCCTGGCTAGGAAGCAACAAGTATCAATGTTTAAGTCATTGGTTTGACTCGACCAGGGTTCGAACCCGTGGGTTCGTGGGTTCGAATCCCACGATTTACTAAAGCAGGAAACGGACCCTCAACTCATTCGGCTATCCCGTCTGGTGAAGTTCAGGTGTTATATACCAACCATGGGACCGACTTTAAGTGGTATATTTAGGGAGGTGGTCGGTTAATATCGTTACCATGGTATTGTTGGGACCCAAATAAAGTGATCGATATAGGGGAGCGGTCGATCTGTGGAGGGGTCGGTATAGAGAGTCTACTTTATATATATATATATATATATATATATATATATATGTGTGTGATGTATAACATATTATGTGAGTATAAAGATTTGCAAGGTAATATTACTTATTATTATTGTTATCCTCCGTAAGATACAACACTGGACCGGTGGCGCCATCTCGCCCACTTTGCCTCCCCCGGATGTTGACCAGTGTCAGTCGCACTGGAGGATATATATAAGCATAGTAAAACCTCAAAGTGTGCCTTGCGAATAAGGAATGAATTTATAAGAATACCGGTGCAATTTTCTACCCCTCAAATAACCATTCCGAACTGTCATATATTAAAACATGTCCATGTAGTAATATCTGAATTAGTAAATGTAGTAATAGTCTCAACTCAAATCATATACTAACCATGCCTTTTGTTGTGCAGGTCTTTCTATTTCATGAGATAGAGGTAAGATGAAAACAAAATCAAGATCTCTTGAATTGTACATGTTAAATTTAACATGGGTAATTCACGGGCGGGGATGAGACGGCGACACTGGGCTACCAGGCGCAAGCCTCCTCCACCCCCACCAATTCGGGTTCGAACCCGGGACCCCCCACGTTGGGCACCGCCCTGCTCCCCACACCCCTCCTCCCCTCACCCCCGGCCACCCCTCCATAATGGACTCGCCTAAGTCGGCGACCGAACGGACACTGAGCTGCTCGCCACTCAGCGACCACCCGCCATCCAGTCAACCACGCCTTAAATTTACTCAGCAACGCCACTAAGGCACGCCACGAAACGTAACGAAACGCAACGAAACGAAACGTCAAGACTCACGAAGATGCCAGCCACAAGGAAGTCAAACCGCAACGTGCAACCAAAACGTCTGAACACTCAACCAAAACAACGGGGACGCCCGAGAGGAGCCGCAAATATGAACACCGCAGTGAGTCAACCGACATTGATCACACCGACTCGCGGCGCCAAGCGAAGGCAGAGCACGGAGGAAGTCGTTGACGGACAAAACATAGAAATAGACCCCCCAATAGAAGACACGATGCTACAAGCAATCCAAAACGTCATGCCCGCACAGATAAGGGATCTAAAGGACGATCTCATGACTCGGATGGAAGCGTTGGAAACAAGGGCAGAGACAGGGAGGCGTGCAGACGGCGTGACCCAGTTAGGTAGCGTCCCCACGCCCCGCGAAAGTTTTGGCGGGAACACAGCCAGCGTGGCCGCCACAGCCACAACGGCCAGACCACTGAGCGCGCCAATGGGAACGACCCACATGAGCATGACGCAGCCGACGGCGAACACGATCCAGATGTACACCGACGCAACAAGTAGGCAACCCTTCCCCGTGATGCAGTTCACCCAGCCGTTCAACAACGACCAAGCCACCAACAACTACACCGCAGGCCAACAACACATGCAGCAGAACGACCAAAGTAACGACGAGAGGACCGAAGCGATCAATGAACTGCTAGCAGCCGCGGGGACAGCGATCGGCAAAAAGAGAGGTAAAGTCAGCTTGCTCCCCCATACTTACGTGATCAGAGGCGAAAAGAAAGAGAAAGTAGGACTGGGCGAGGCGACATGGGCTGAATACATAGCAGCGCTCTCCAGAATGGCAAGTGAAATAACCACACCGAACAGCTGGAGACAGCCGATAGCTAGTCACATACACCAGCTAGCTAACATGGCCACAACGTGGGAGTGGGACACATGTCGAAGCTGGTCGGAGCTTGTGTTCTCTATGATCGAAGACGGGCGGCTACCGCACGTCTGGACGGACAGCTACGCCATAAAAGACGTGCAACGAGACGCCATCGCAGTAGGCTCAAGGCTCGGAGCAGACAGAACATGCAACCACCACTGTAACCATCGCCAGTCAGCGGTTAGCAGCAACCCACAACCCCAGACAACAACAAACCCAATATGAATATAGAAACGACTTTAACCGGGAAGTGGATGGAAAACCGTTGCAACATATGGAACTGGGGAACCGAGTGCACGTTCCCAGCATCACACGGCGACATGCCAGACAGGAAGGCGCATGTCTGTGCATGGTGCGCTAATAAATACAGGCGGGCAAACGGTCACAAGGAAATGAACTGTCTCAATAAAAAACGTTTCCTGGAGAGGAAGCCACCACAGCAAGCCCAGGAGAATGCAGCGAACACAGTCACACCCACACAACAGCAACCACAGGGTTTTTAGACACTGGCTCCTCAAAGGAAGCAGCCGATGCGGAGGAGCCAGTAAACTACGGACGAAGCCAAGGCAAACAAAAAATGGCGTGGGATAGAACAAATCACGAGGAAAACAAGGGAGCAAGAACCCTCACCCCACACGACATAACTACCATCGCGACCAAACTACACGCAAGAACTCGGTCACTACCATACAACTTAAGAAGCACCACAGAAAGATACAGAACAGAGAGGACGCTGCCAACGATACAGGCGGTAAAACCCAGGAGGCGGGCCTCCATAGCAACCGCCGCTGAGAGAAAAGACAAGATGGCGACCGACGCCACCGGTTCCCGCCAAATAGTAGAGCGCGGGAAACCAGACGCCAATGAAAACGCAGGATCGACGCCACGTGGCACCAAACCCACCCAACCTAAAAACCAAGCCCACAACATACATGACCAAGGAAGAAAAAACGTCCCCGAATGCAACAACGACCAAGACAAGGACAAGAACGCAAACCCCAAACAAAAAGACGACACCAGGCAGAACGAAGATGAAACAAGCGGCACACGCCATAGCGAAACGACAGATGGCGCCACCACAGAGGGTGACACAGCTACCCAGCAGGCGGCTGACGCGGGCCACAGCCACCAGACACCAGACGGGGAGGACGCAGACAGTGACGGTAGCATACTCAACCACAACAAACAGAGGAACACAAACAACAACGGGGAAGCCAAACAAACCTGCACAACAGGAGCAGAAACGAACGGGGACGTGAGATACGGCGCGACTACCGACGATGAAACGTGGGACGCGGCGGCATTTACCCTCCCCCCTCCAAACCCACACCAATACAGAACGACCGTTAACGAGATATGGCCATACCCAAAGCAGGATATATGGGAAGCACACAAGACCTTCAGGGACACGTACAACACAATAAGAGACACGGCGCTACCCAACCACCTAGGAGCCCGCATACCAGTCCCATCGGCACTGAATATACCAGAGTGGAGGAGCATGCTGACAGAATATCATGATAATATAATAGTGGACTACTTGGAGTTCGGATGGCCGGTGGACTACACCGCACGACAGCCGCCAAAACCAACATCAACGAACCACGCTAGAGAAAAACATCAACTCGAGGCTATCAGAGACTACATCCAGACTGAGATAGGGCATGGTGCAATCATCGGTCCGTTCAACGAGCCACCATTTGGCCCATGGAGCCAGACTAGCCCACTCATGACAAGGCCAAAGAAAAACTCTACCAAGCTACACGTGATAGTGGACCTCACATGGCCAAGAGGAAACAGTGTCAATGCCGGGATAAGAAGGGGCTACTACCAGGGCGCGCCTTCAACCTACACCCTACCAAACGTAATGGATGCGGCCGACGAGGTGGCGAGGATTGGCCAAGATGCATATATATGGACAGCCGACCTCGCAAGGGCATACCGACAGCTGAGGACCTGCCCATTGTCAACACCACTGCTAGGCATATCCCTGGAAGGAAAGTACTACATCGACACAGCACCACCATTCGGCTGCAGGACGTCATCCCTCACATGCGCACGCACCACCGGGGCGCTGGTGTACCTACTAAGGAAAAATGGCCATTTCGTCCATTGCTACCTGGACGATTTCGTCGGGGTGGCCCCCACAAAAGAAGACGCACAGGCAGCCTATGATGACGTCAAAGCATTAGCTGACAGGTTAGGCCTCGAACTGGCCCCCACAAAATGTACGCCGCCAACAAAGACACTCGAATGGCTGGGCTTCAAGATATCCTCCGAGGATATGCGAGTCACGATACCCGACGATAAGATGGACGACGTAATGGAAGAATGTGCATTATGGATGAGCAGGGCCACCACCACACGCAGGGAGATACAGAGGCTCGCAGGAAAACTCCACCACATCGCTCGATGCGTGGAGCCGGCACGAAGATTCATGTCAAGAATATTCGAAGCCCTCAGAGAAGCCCCCTATAAGGGCAGGCAGCCGGTCACCATCGGTCTCAGGGCGGACATCAAATGGTTCTTAGCGTTTGCCCGGAGGTCAAACCGGCTCATCCTACTGCAGAAAGAAAAACGCAAAGAATGGCTCATAGAATGCGACTCCTCACTCCGCGGGGCAGGAGCCTACTCCCCAAAGAGCTTCTACGGACATGAGTACGACGAGGAGACCATCGCGAAGACCACCAACATTGCCCACCTCGAAGCCCTGAACTTGATAGTCGCCATCAAAACACTCGCCCCAGAACAACCAGAGGACTACAACATTGTCGTCAACACGGAATATGAAGCCAGCCAGAAAGTACTCTCCTCCGGCGCAGGCAGTGACATGGTCTTGACGGCCTGTGCCAGGGAGATCTGGCTGTTCGCTGCAACCAGGTCTTGCCAGATCGAAATACGGCACAAAGCTGGCAGAGATCTCGTCCTCGCTGACGCCCTGAGCAGACGCGCATTTGATAAAGGTGCAAGCCTCATAGCCCAGTCCGCTTGTAACAGGTTGGGCCTCACTGAAATTCATGCATCTTTCAATAACATCTTAACCGAGGGACTATAGGGTAACCTGGCAAGCTCGCTAAATTGCACCTCTCTTCCCAGGTTACCCGGACGAGACGCACAGGAAGATCCTACGAGTGTACCTTGCTGGGCTGGCGCCGGGGACCTGGAAGAACAAAGCCGCACAATTCAAGAAATACACCAACTTCGCGGCGGCAAATGGCTTCAACCCAGCCATACCAGGGCAGTACGACATCCTCGCATATATATCCCACCTCCACGAGACCCTGGCGTCGCCGGGTGCGGCACTGAACTACATAAGCGGTGCGAGAACGAGCGTCCAGCTCCTGGGAGGGAGCCCAAACCAGTTTGACACTTACCAGACTGGACTCATGAAAAGGGGGATCCAGAGGGCATCCCAACACATCCCGAGGCCGGCCCCCCCCCTAACACCAACCGACCTCGCCGGGGTTGTTCGTTACCTGCGTGGTGCGGGCCAGGCCGCAGACGTCCTGGTTGCGGCCCTCCTTCTCGGATACGCGACCCTTCTCAGGCAGGGGAACATCCTAACCACACCCGGGCCGGGAGGCGACAGACATACTCTCCGGGCACGGGACATCCAGACGGACCAAAGGGGCTTGAGGGTAATAGTGAACACCACCAAGACGCGATGGAGGGTGGGGCAACCCTTCACCATCCTTGTCCCGGCCCTGCCGGGCTCTGGACTATGCCCCCTCGCGGCCTGGCTCAGGTACCGGGACGGGCAAAGCCCGCCACCAGACGGCCCCGCTTTCCTCCTACCGGCGGGCGGTCCTCTCCCACCAGCATGCCTACAGAGGGCCCTTAAAATGGCACTTAAGGGCATCGGCGTGCCCAACACCGAGGGGTACACCCTCCATAGCCTCCGGAGGGGAGGGGCACAGGCATGCCAGGCTGAAGGGCGACCGGTGCCCGACATCATGGCACTGGGGGCCTGGTCCTCAGGCGCGGTACGTGCCTATCTCCGCCCAGCGGCACCGCCCGAACCCTACCATTAATTGGTTGTAGGATTCGGGTAAATGCTGGCCTGGTCATCGGTCTTTGTCTGGGCCGGGAAGAGCATCACCTTCCCCCATTGAGGGCGGGAAACCTGGCACGAACAATTGACGCCGAACCTCCGCTGCGACCCTTCAGCAAGGACACTTTCTGGCACCATAGCCGACTCATAGTACATTAAGTGATTAGCCCTAACATTGTAGATCCATTGTTCTATGATTACTGACTAGCCTGTTACTAGATTATTATTCATCAAATAAACGCCATTATAACCAGTCGAGTCTCCGCCTTAGTGAATTGTACATGTTAAATTTAACATGGGTAATTCACGGGCGGGGATGAGACGGCGACACTGGGCTACCAGGCGCAAGCCTCCTCCACCCCCACCAATTCGGGTTCGAACCCGGGACCCCCCACGTTGGGCACCGCCCTGCTCCCCACACCCCTCCTCCCCTCACCCCCGGCCACCCCTCCATAATGGACTCGCCTAAGTCGGCGACCGAACGGACACTGAGCTGCTCGCCACTCAGCGACCACCCGCCATCCAGTCAACCACGCCTTAAATTTACCCCACCCACCCACACCAATGAGATGGGTTTGAGCCGGGAGGGTTGTAGGATTCGGGTAAATGCTGGCCTGGTCATCGGTCTTTGTCTGGGCCGGGAAGAGCATCACCTTCCCCCATTGAGGGCGGGAAACCTGGCACGAACAATTGACGCCGAACCTCCGCTGCGACCCTTCAGCAAGGACACTTTCTGGCACCATAGCCGACTCATAGTACATTAAGTGATTAGCCCTAACATTGTAGATCCATTGTTCTATGATTACTGACTAGCCTGTTACTAGATTATTATTCATCAAATAAACGCCATTATAACCAGTCGAGTCTCCGCCTTAGTGAATTATTGTAATCTGGCCTAAAGACACACCTCGTTGTGATAGTTATTTTTCTCATCATCCTTTAATCAATCCTTCTGCACTATTTATATTTACCCAAAGTTGTTAATATCTCATATAATAGTTTATAATAGTTTATTTGACATTGCTTTAAGACGCAACTTTTTAAATGTGTATGAACATTATTATGATTTGTCGATTGTCTATTGCTCTATATGTAAGTCTGTCGGAATATAGGCCTACGCATCGCAGGTTATGTATAGCATGTAGCAACTCCATAGTCCCATAAAAATAACCCTGCGCTACCCCGCATTGCATCATGGGGGAATGGCGCCCTGGTTAGTCTACTCATGTTTTGCTGGGTTCAGGTTGCCTACCCTGATTTGTATTGCGAAGCTGGTGCGTATCCGTAGGAGACAGGCGGCAAGCCCCACTGGGATTATCAATTGTGGGCATTAGGAGCGATGGGCGGCGGGGAGGAGGTGGGGTTGCGGCGGCGGGGGGTGGGGGCGCGGGGGGTGGGGGGGGGGGGGGGGGGGGGCGGGAAGGCGCCGGTAAAGACCCCTGATGGGGTGCGTGGAATTGACCGCTGGTGACGGAGGGGCGGGGCGGGGGTGGGAGGAGGGCGGGGGAGGAGGCAGGAGGACGGGGGATTGAGGGGACAGGGATGGGGGATCGGGGGCGGGGGGACAGGAATGGGGAAAGAGGAACGGGAGGACAGGGAGACAGGAGAGGGGCGCGGGGAGGCGGGGGATGGAGGACTATGGGCGGTGGGCAGGAGGGGAAGGCGGGGGGACGGGGCGGGGCGAGGGACGGGGGGAAAGGAGGACCGGGGACAAGGATGGGGTGAATGGGGGACAGGGGTAGAGGAAGGGGGACGGGGTACCGAGGGACCGGATACAGGAGGCGGAGGACGGGGTATGGAAGACGGGGGACAGGGTTGGGGGGGGGGGGGGTGGATAACGGACGGTTGGGAATGGGGGGGGGGCGGGGATACGGCTGGAGAGGAGATGAGCGGATGGCGTATGGTCGGTCAGGGAAAACCGGAAGTGGCGCAGTTGACAGCAGCTGGACGTTGCAGGGTCTGTTAGGAATGCCACATTGCAGAGGTCTTCCGGGTCGGGGTTGTGGGTGGGGATGTAGGTGTGAGTGTGGGTGTGGGTGTGGGTGGGAGAAGGATGGGGTGCGGGACAAGGGGGAGGAGGAGAGGGGTGGGTGGAAGAAAGATGTCGGAGGGGGAAAGGCATTGGTTGGTTAGGCGTGCAAGGAACATATATAGGTATATATATAATGTGTGTATATATAATACATTTAATATATATATATATGTACACGCCCAATATATATATGTATATCTGTATATATGTTGGTTGCTTTTTGGAGTTTTACGTCCTGGCAACCTCTGAGGTAATACAAACTTGTGGCAGTGCACACTCCTGGGGCCTTTATAGTGCTGCCCCACTCGGAGACCAGGCCGCCAGCACCATGATCTGATATCGCACTCAGTCACATTATCATGACATCAAGCCAACCAGTGTTTGCCGAGCGCCTGGCTATGAAGCGACAAGTATCCATTTTCTGAGCCATTGGTTTGACTCGGCCGGGAATTGAACTCTTGACCTTCCGCAGGGTATATATATAAGAAAGGGTCTGATGGAAAGGTTTTAATGGTGAGTATTGGGAGGGAAGTCACGCGAGGGGCGTGGACATTGGGGAGATGTCGGGGAGGAGGGAGGAGGAAATGGGTGGTGGAGGAAGTGAGGAGGAGAGCTCATTAGGGACGGGGTGGACCGGAGGATTGCTACACGGGGCGAGGGAACTAGCAGACTGGGACTCTGGAGCAGGGGGCATGCAGAGAAACTAGGGGACTAAGTCGTTATAGGCGCTAATGGAGAAAGGGCCTTAACACAAGAAGCAGGGTGTTAAAATATACGGATTTTCGGTTCGGAATTATGTATTGGCAGAGAGCATTATTATTCTTGGGCAAAGGAGTGTGGACAAGGTTATGTAATCTAAAAGCAATGGTGCCCCACTTACATTATGACATGATATAAGCTATGTGAAATATATGTTCATACATGATGCCTAAGATTATGAAGAGATGTTCCTATATAAGAGAGAGTTCATGTTTGGTGAAATGTTCCTCTGCATCCATAAAGAATGCAATTGGACAAAAAGGACATTTTTAATATATATATATATATATATATATATATATATATATTTGTAACTGTCTGCAACTACCTGTCACTATCGGACCTATGGCCAAGCACACCAGCCATTCCACATTCCTTAGGGCCACACCTTGCAGGCTGGGTTGGGTGGCAACTCCCCTTATTAGGGCATTGCACTGACCAGTCTTTAGGGGGGGTGTATGATTGGCTGGCTGTGGGAGGTCCCATCACCTGACTCCCTTGATCACCTGACCACACAAGTCTCATTGTAATTAATTATTCAAGAAACTTCTCCAGACACACTGGAGATATCACTCTACTCCTGGCTCTTGAGTGAGACACACATCCTCTAGAGCAGGACCCCAGCCACTCTGTCTGATGTTACGAAAATTCATCTATCCAAATTGAGCTATGTGCAACAACCAGAAGACTCTGGTTCAATGTGGCTGTAGGCACTGACCCCTAGATACAAGAGAGGTAATGAGACTCTGTGGTGGCAACAGGTAAGGGGTCAGGGGGATAGGTCACTAGTTGGTGAACAGGAGTTGATGCCATTAAAGCACAACATCTTCACTCTCATTCTTTCGTGACTTGTCTTCTTTTCTTCCTTGTGAGTTTGTTGATGGGTTTGTTTAAGCGTTATTGAAGGGAGGCATCAAGGGCGAAATGAAGGGGGAGAGTTTATGATGTTATCTGGGGCTCTGACCGGCTGAGTAACCCAGAAATACTATAAGGGGAAGCTTAGGGCGGTGAAAAAAGGTGGTATGGGACAGCAGGAAGTGGATCAAAAGGAAGGAGATGATGCCGGGAGAGATGAGAGAAACAGACCAGAGGCTGTATTTACACTGTCCATACCATATAACCCCGGGTACCCAGCCTTGTTTTCAATGCTAACCAGTTGTAGTGTTGGTGTTATCTTACCACACAGTAGCTGCTGCTAAGGTATTTGATTGCCTGCATTTCAGTAGCAGATATATAATTGCTTGGTATGTTTGTTGTTGTTTTACGTCCTAGCAACATATAAGGTCATATCAGGACAGATACCGACTTGTGACAGTGCGCACTCTCATGGCGACTTTATAGTGCTGCCCCACTGGAATACCAGGCCACCAGCACCATGACCTGATATCCCACTCAGTCACATTATCCTGACACTGAGCCAACCAGTCCTTGTCCTATCCTAATGATGCCAAGCGCCAGGCTAGGAAGCAACAAGTATCAATTTTAAATTCATTGATTTGACTCGACCAGGGTTCGAACCCACGACCCCACGATCTACCAACACAGGAGACGGACGCTCTAACTCATTCGGCCATCTCGTCTGGTCGCTTGGTATGGTTAGTAGCCTATGTTAGTTTTTATGGATTTTCTTGGCATATATGTATTTTATTTTGTTCTACTCTTATTACTAGACAAGCCTACTCCTATTTACATATCATAGGCTTGTACGTAGCTGTGTGGTGTGTTATCTGGCTACTTTTGGCATGGTTACCTTCCATTGGGCATCCTGCTGGTGGGCCGTGACATATCACATGCCCCTGAAGAGTACAGACAGAGGCAGAGGAAGGAGTGCAAGTTGGAACAAGGGCATGTGTCTTAGGGACAGAAGGAGATGGTTGAGACTCATACCAGGGGGGACAAATACATTGAGTTACACTCACCGTCATATGTGAAATGTCACATACATAGGCAGTTCTATGTAGCTTGATTACGTCATGGAGGCTATATGGTTTAATGGTTGGGATGCTCAACTTTGGAATAACCACAATTCATGATGAGGCAAGGAGTGGTGTAATAGTGATTTTATACACAGTATCATAACCAGACAAGGCAAGGTGGATCAATATAACTCAAGCACTCAACCCTACAAATATCAACAATCTTAAGTAAGTTGTAGGGTGGGTGGTGGGAAAAAAGGTAGTCGGCCCAACTTTGCTGGTTCGTATCCAGGCGTGAAATGAGTTAGTTTGAACCCTGAGGCGGTGGTGACATCAGATGGCCTGGAGGAGTAAATTTGCACTAGGCGGCGCCACAATCGAGAGGTTTTGAGTTCAGTGCCTAGATGGTAGCATGGCTAAGCCGATAGGTGGCAGCAACAGTGTGTGTAGCAGTAGTGTAGATTCGAACAACTCCTTGCCGGGCCAAGAATGGTAACATGTACAATGTAGGTCCATAGACCAGCTCACAATGGTCACCTCTACAATACAAACAACCATGTACTGAGAAGCTACTTCAAAAAGCCAACCTGTGGCATTCTCTGTGGCGGAGTGGTTAGAGTGTCTGACTTTTTTCTAGGTCAGACTCCTAATCTGAGGGTCGGCGGTTCGATTCCCCGTGCCCCCAGCTCTGCCAATTTGGATTTCCACTGCTGTGTATAACTTACAGCATCATCAAAGGCCGGTTGCTCTCGTCCCATGTCTATGTGGTGTGGGAGGTTAAAAATCCCTTGGGTCGGTAAAGGTGTAGGCTCGGGCTTTCTATCGACCAGCAGTGGAATGAGGAAGACCAGTCATCTATGACTGAAATTTCCCCTGCTTAAACAACTAATGGACCAAAAAACACAAAAAACCTTCACTGGAATTGGGTGATTGGATCGTTAGTTCCACAAGCCACCACTAGGAGCAGTGGATATTTAGGATGGGCGTAAATGGTAAAATATACATGGCAGTCAGTGAGCGAATCCATATTCATCTGGGTCCCAAGCTTCGGATATCTGCCACCAGGGGACACCCTCGAATAGTAGCGACCTACTAGTTCAGTACCCGCTGACTCAGCTGGAAATGTTTCTAGCTGGGTCTTACTAAAGTACATAATTAATAAATAATAACCCACTTACAATGTATAGGCCCCACCTGAGATTACCATGCAAATCACTTCAACCACGAATGCCCACACTACAAGAACGTTGTGATTGGGCAGACCGGTCACATGACCTATATATTTAAAGGACGGTTATATTTACGTAAAACATTCACCCCCACCCACAGTACGGGGACGGAGGAATGACAACTATATCTAAATCCGAGAAAAAAACAGTTTCCATATGAATCAACAGTGAATAAGAGGTTGAGCTTCTGGTTCCTGCATCTATTGTTTGTATATGTTGAAGTAGAGTTGATGAATGGGAGAGAATGCAGCAAAAGAAGATAGTGGCCCCAGAATGCTCTGGATTCAACTTTTCAAGTTCATTAATCTACATGTTTTTGTTTGTATCAATTATTCATCCCAAAGTAGTAGGGTGTGATAGATAAGCATTGAACCATACATTTAGCACCTTAGACCGCAAATTCATACAGATATATCTATAACCCAGCTTCCTGACACCTTTTCTAATGGGTTGTTTAGCAGCCATGTCCTGGAGGCAGTGCAATAGGAGTAACTGGGTTAGACTATTTTGAGGAAAAAGTTGTTTTATTTAACGACGCTTCTAGAGCACATATACTTTTATCATCAGCTATTGGATGTCAAACATATGATCATTCTGACATATTTCTTTGGAAGAACCCCACTGCCCCCACATAGCTTACTTTTTCTGATAACCAGCAAGGGGTCTTTTATATGCACTTTCCCACAGACAGGACAGCACATACCACAGCCTTTGATGAACCAGTTGTGGACCACTGGTTGGAATGGAAAATAGCCCAAACTGCAATTGTGTCGACTGAGCAGGATCGATCGGATGACCCACACCTTCACAGGTGGACACGCTACCGCCTGATCTACATCCCACACCACTATTTTGAGGAGGGCAAAGAGTTTCCAGTTGTTCAAAACAACTAACTCACACTCCATTCCAGCGAACCATTAAATGCTATGTTAATTAATTGCATGTGCTTTAGGCAGGCTCGGAGATATCAGGTCATGGTGCTGGTGGATGGGTATTCCAGTGGCGCAGCACTATTAAGTCGCCATGAGTGCGCACTGTCACAAGTCGGTACCTGTCCTGACATTACCTTAGATGTTTGCAGGACATAATACTCCAGTAGCCAATCAATCGTCAATCGCAATGCACCAGAGCTGCCCACCACCAGTTCTTCCCCACACTTGGCCAATCCGCCTCCTGCCACCTGACTGACCAGTACGCTCCTTTAATCGACGTGTCATTTCTTTAACTTCTCTGCGCTGCTCTTAAACTTCATATAGGATACACATTCCAAGTTATCCTTAATGATGCTACTTAGGGTCGAAGCCGAGTAGTTGATGAATATGTCAAATGAAGCAAGCTGATTTCATTGCTCCTAATGTGGGTGAAGATATGTAGTACTGCTATTATATTGACAGGTAATGATATCCGTAAACAATGTAATGTAATAGCAGTACTACATATCTTCACCCACATTAGGAGCAATGAAATCAGCTTGCTTCATTATAATCCATGTTTTGTTACCGTCTCTTCTCCAAACTTTATAACCGAATGTTGCGAAGTATGAGAGTAGTTCAGGTAGAACTTACCAAACTTGAAAGTAGTACCATCAATCAGTGCACCTGGGGAGAGGAAGGGTATATTTATACAGGTAATAAGACACACTGAATAGGCTTCACCTTCACTTCAACTGATATTAGGATTTCCGCCATTTTCGGAGCATGTAATTAGTTTAAAGTAAGTATTCCCTCACCCAAATAACAGAAGCAAATCAAGAGTATCATTTGGGGTGAATGCCAGTAATATCGACAGCTTGACCACAGAGACCCTCATACCATGATTGGGCCATTATTTATATTCTGTTGTCAAGGACAACAACAATGAGTATGGTTTGGTGCAAGAAATCATCTGGCTGGACCCATAAAAAGGCTTACCAATCATTTATTAAGTGAACATTTCAAATGAAAAGAGGTGGTTACAGCAGTCTACATCCACATTTGGCCAGTCCCAGAATAAAGCAGGCCTACGTGCATACATTTGAGCAGGTGTCCAGGTCACTCAGCAGTGCCTAAACCAGCACGTAAGCAAAGGTAGAGAACTACCAACAAATACAACAGAGGAACAACATAGAACAAAACAGCAGTGGTGAAGCATGTAACGCTGCAGCCGAAATAATATTGGCATAATATATTATAACAATTCCCACTTTGCTGTTTTATAAAATAAGCTCTGTGCAACATATCTCATAGGCGGGAAGGAGTGAGTGAAGGGGGGGTGGGGTGGGGGGAGGGTGGGGGGAGGTAAAGACGCGTCTATAAAACTTACGAAAACAGGGCGGTGGATTTATAAGCTAAACAAATATTACAAAAGGTTTGTTCACATCTTTGAAGATTTGTAACTGGAATGTTAGTAAATGGCTGCGGGCCTATAAAAGAACAGGATTCATTTTCTGAGGCAGATGATGCAGCGAGTCTGTTGTGGTAGTTGTTTGAGTAATTTAAGTTTTAATGTCCGTTAGAACAAAGCCCCATTATTGAAGTTCTGGGAAATAATTTTATTATTTAGAAACAAAAAACACCAGTTGAAAAGTACCTTGAAATGTCTTTTTCATTGGGTCACCCTATTGCGTTCAAGCTAGAGCTGGCATCATGGACATATTTGGTTGTTGGAGTTTTACGTCCTAGCAACATCTAAGATCATATCAGGATGGGTATCGAGATGTGACAGTGCACACACATGGTGAGTTTATAGTGCTCCCTCACTGGGAGACCAGACCACCAGCACCACGCCCTAATATCCCACTCAGTCACATTATCCTGGCATTGAGCCATATAGTCCTTGTCCTTTCCTAATAATGCCGAGCACCTGGTTAGGAAGCGACATGTATCAATTTGTACGTCATCGGTTTGACTCGACCAGGGTTCGGATCCCACGATGTAACAAAACGGGAGACGAACACTCAACTCATTCGGCCATCCTGTCTGGTCATCATGGAAATATGCTGTATTGGATCAGTTGCAACAACTAAAATAATTATGAACCCGATTTCCACGTCACACATGGGGCTTTTCGGGTTATTTACAACTGAGCGTTACATGTACAGGGATGAAACATCTCCGGCACTTCGAGAGCTGTGGAATTATGCTACAATATTGTCTAATATATAACATAATATGATCTAATAATAATGTCAAACATATAGCAACATTTGAGATAATAATATTGTCAAATATTTAGCAAAATATGATATAATAATACTGTCAAATATCTACAAAATACGATATAATAATATTGTCAAATATATAGCAAAATATGATATAATAATGTCAAGTAGATAACAAATTATGATATAATATTATCAAATATATAATAACATATGATATAATAATGCTGTCAAATATATAACAAAAACACGATATAATAACATGATGAACGATATTGTCAAAGGTACGACAAAATATTAAAAATATGATATTACGCTCATCATCATGCTGTCGGTCACCATGCGACAAAGACTGCTTTCATTACTTGACTGCCACTCTCCATTTAGCTCTCTGCTGTGAGAATGATGTCCATGAGTCGGTCTTATTGTCTCTCAGCTTCAGGTTTCTCTTGATGGTATCCTTGATATTATGCGACCCGTTATGAAACTTGCGTCAAATATATGGCAACAAGTAAAACTAATGTATAACATAATTTTAAGAAAATGAGGTAGTGCATTGGTAGTCAAAGGATTGGTTAGACAACAACACAAGTTTAGTATCGCTGGTCAATAGAGCGATAGTGTTGCGTTGCATGGCAACATTATACGTCAGTTCCGGTTCAGGCCGTCAACAGACGTTGGCATCTCCTGTGTGTCTGGACCGCCCAGACATTACACTTCCTGTTCCCCGCAGGCCGTGTGTCACGACGGCTTCATCACCGCAGTCACGCTTACCTGTATTACCCGTAGTATGGGAGGTTTGTTTTGTTGGGGTTTTATGTCCTAGCAACATATACGTTCATATCAGGATGTGTACCGGCTTGCGACAGTGCACATGAGTTCACAGAATATGTTGCACCTTATTCAGCTACCTTTAACATCAGTACCTGTCACTGCCACCAGGGGGCCGGTTGGTAATGGAAATCATCAATGAGGCCTTATAGTGCTGCCGCAGCGGGAGACCAGGCCTCCATTATCACGACCTGATATCCCACTCAGTCACATTATCCTGACACTGAGCTAACCAGTCCTTTCCCTATACTAATAATGCAGAGAGTCTGGCTAGGAAGCAACAAGTATCAATTGTGTAACTCATTGGTTTCTCTTGGCCGGGTTTTCAAGCTCCCAACTTTTCAGATGGGAAGCCTGCGCTCTACCGATTCGGCTGTACTGAGGTGGTTGGCTGTACTGCATTGCATTGATTAGTATTGATGGTGTTTATTAAGTTTGTAAGTTTTCATAAACCATTGTTGGGGTTCTGTGAGTTTTAGGGTTTGGAGTTATGCAGAAAGGAATGAGTGAAATGTGGGTTTATCTGTTGTTATTACATTCGTTAATTGAGCAGGGCACATTTTAATCTTGGAGAATTGGTCTTCCTCAATCCACATCTCATTTCCAAATACTGCTAATCTAAAAGCCCGTGTTAGGTAGTGACAAGTTTACACTTTAAAGTCATTGCTTTGACTCAAGCGAGGTTCTAACCCTATGACCATGTATACCATTCATATTAACACTGACAACATCGCGTCGCAGCAGGCCCTCACATCTGGAACCGGCAAGGATGCGACCATCTGTGCTTGCACTCACAAGATCTCATTGTTCGCCCACCACACAAGCACCGAGGATGTAATAAGACACAAGGCCCGAGTCGCCCCCGCGGCAAGGCATCTGACTGAGGCGTCCATGGCAGACAATGAGCTGCAAAGTGTTCTGCTAAACACAGCTCTCTCAATCAATCAATAGTTCCGTTCTCTAGTCGAGGGTTGGATGAAATGGTTCTCCACTTGTCCTGACAGTGTGATGTTCTAATAGACTGTGAATAATTCAAGCCTGTCCACTGTGAAATATTTGTAAACCATGATGTTCTTGGTCTCCCTCTCCCTCTACTGCCATTCACCTTCCCTTCCAAAAATGTATGGTATATTGAACTTTGACAAATGATGTGGGCAAAATAAATAAGTTTCTTTGTCTGTATAGTGGCAAACAAGCATTTCGTTTTTCTTAAATTTAAATTTTAAATTGTATTTTTGTTATTCTAACCTAATCAAAAAATTAAATCATCTGCCTTTTTTCTCCAAGGTTGCTCCACTCTATACCACCGATGCCTAATGGATCTCCTGAGGCAGGGATTGTCAACAAAGACATGGAGGAATAAACAGGCCCACTCGATGAAATACATTGAATACATGAAAGATCACCTGGCGCTTCCGATGGCGCCCACTCAGTATGACATTATCTCCTACATATCGGACCTGAGTGTCCAGCTGAGCTCCACAGGTGCAGTCATGAACTATATCAGTGGCGCCCGCACCTGCGTGATGGCCCTTGGTGGTAATGCGGCCAGCTTTGATACCTACTTAGTGTTATTGGCCAAACGAGGTGTCCACCGAGCCTCCCGACATGTCCTGGCTCAGGCACCCCCTCTAACACCCATGGATCAAATCAAAGTTTTGGACTAGCTAAGAAAGGCCAGGCCAAACGGACCCGTCCTCTCTTCAGCCCTCATTATTGGCTATGTGAGACTATTTCGCCAGAGCAATCTTCTGGTGACCATGGGCACGCAGCACGATGCTCACACACGCCAGGAAAAAGACATCACCCCCTCGAACGACGGACTTAACATACGCATCTGGACTTCAAAGACGTCCTAGGGCTCCTCCGCCCGACAGGACAATCTCGGTTGCCAGAGTGACTGGGTCACCCTACTGTCCGGTGCGGGCATGGGCTCGCTACGCCGCCAGCACCGGTTCCGACCCCGATGGACCGGCATTCATCGGCATCGATAGGTCACCCATCATGGCCAAGCCGCTGACCGATGTTCTCAGACATGCCCTGTCCGCAGTGAGCCACAAACACCAGCCGCCTTCACTCTCCATAGCCTCCGCAGGGTAGGCGCCCAGGCATGCTCGTACCATGGAGTCCCCCTACAGAACATCAAGACACTCGGTCACTGGACCTCTGAAGCCATGCACAGTTATGTTCCCAAGAATTCCAACTCTTCGGCTACGGCCAAGCTATCAAAGTTACTTGATTATAAGCGTGCCTAAGCCTCATCGACATCACATAACTACCCAAGAGACTGTACTGATGAAAAAGAACTAAAATTGTAATAAAGAGTCATATATTTGCTTTGTTCATGTTTCTAATTGTCAGTGATGCTAAGGCATCATGGGTAATTGGACGCGCGAATACAGCCAAGCGCCAGTAACTAAGGCGGCTCCGATATGTCTCCGACTAGTGGCTCCTTACTGGACTAACCTGAACTATAATAGCTAGTGGGTTTTCGGCACTTCCACACACGATCGCCCAGTAAACAAGGCGACTGCGGCTCCACCTATATCGTATTCTTGTACTAAATTATGCCACCTTTCGGGCAAAACCCTTAATCTCGGCTATAAAAGAGACTGCTCGCTTAGATATTTCACTTTCGACATGGGAGCCATGCAGACAACAACTCCGTTAAATTTTGATCCCACCCACCCCACAATGAGAAGGGGATATAGAGTTATAAGCATGCCTAAGCCTCATCGACATCACATAACTAACTACCCAAGAGACTGTACTGATGGAAGAACTAACATTGTAATAAAGAGCCATAACTATATTTGTTGTGTTTGTGTTTTTAATTATCAAAGAATTCAGAAATTCCTGGCACTCCACCCAATTTGTCATCAGTGGTGGCGTTGTCTTAGACGAGAGAGCTGACTGACATCATGCTGCAAGTAGAATCACTGGTAACAGTGTACAGCGTCAAAGCTGCACCAGTCCACAGTCCGATCACAGCATACCATTATTTAAACCGAAGCACTTGACTTCATCTGATCCTGTATTTCCAACTTAGATACTGGCGCGCTTATTCATCATGTATTGCTTCATGAGCCGTGGTCACACATACATTGTTAGGCCGACTTAGATGAGGCGAACTCCATGAGTCGAACTAGCGGCACATTCACACATACAGAGTTTTCAAAGTGTGTCTCATTCAGACACGTGCATTGAAGCGGCTCAGATCGATGTGTTACGTCCTAGCAAGATATAAGGTCATATCAGGATGGGTATCCACACATACATACATCCAGACATACATCCACAGGTACATCCACATGCCGCACATACATCCAAACGTACATACATACAAACAACATACCTAACAAAGAGATGGGCAGAGTAGGACGGTCCAAACAAGTGGTTCAACCACTATCAAAAGCAACTACCTGTAAGCAAGCAGTCTCCATATGAGATATGAAGAAATGGGATGGTCCAAACATGTAGTAAGGTCCAAACATGTGTTCTAACCACTATGCAAGAAACTACCTGTTAGGAAGCAGTCTCCATCCATGTGTTTAAGCCACCTCAACTAAACCAGTTATGTTCACACATGCCACTTAGGCCAACTCAAGCTAGTTCGCCTCATCTAATCTACCTCGCGAAGCGGTTAACTTGAGGTGAACTAGTTGAGTCGACTCAGCCCTAATTCACCTGAGAGGAGCGTTCACACATGTGATCTGAGTTGACTTAGATCAAGCAAACTAGTTGAGGCGACCTAAGGCCCGTGTGTGAACGGGGCTATGGATGGAGTGAGTATTAAGTCAATTCTAATAGGCCCGCCAGTGGTGCAAGTCATCCTACCATGTCCAGCATTTCAGTGGGCACACTATGTTTATGTTACCCTTTTTTCACTTTAATACATCCAGCCTTAGCCATTTTTGTTTGTTTGGTACATTAGTTGTTTAAACAGGGAACATTTCAATCATGGACAATTGGTCTTCCTCATTCCACTGCTCCTTGCCCTATCCTAATATAGTAATAATGCCGAGCGCCTGACTAGGAGGGGACAAGTTTCAATTTTTAAGTTATCGGTTTGACTCAACCAGGATTTGAATCCACTATGCCACGATCTACCAACATGGGAGACGGACTCTCTAACTCATTTGGCCATCCCGTCTGGCCATTATTAATTAAAGGTAATCCAAAGTAAAGTAGATGAGAGTGATCAACCTAATAAATATAAGGAAAAAACACAAATGATGAAAACTATGCGATTATGTAACATTATCACTTCTTACGTCATTGTTCTCCCAGTTGGCAGGAAAAATCATTGTAATTCTACTGCATACTTTTACTTTGTTAGTTTGTAATCGGAATCTACGCTTCTGACATGTTTGACTCGGCCAGAATTCAAACGACGCCATTCTCCACGGGAAACCAGCGTTCTTACCAATGAAATGTGAAACTTCTCTGCTGTGTATTTATGTATCCACCAGATATGCCCTGTTTGTGAAAGTGCTTTGCATTTATGAAAGGTCCCCTATCGAACTAAGTGAATATTGGATCACGCGAATACAGCCAAGACAATGACGACAAACAGTAACGAGTGGCTTTCGACTTATAACAAATATGTCAGAACCATTGTGAAAAGTAGCAGGAATAGATTGTTGTTTTTATCATATCGACAGCTTTCAACAATTTTGTGAAATCATGCAGAAATGTGTAAGTCCCAGAAGGCAGTGGAGAACATGGACAAGTGGAGCAAACTAGTTGCAATGTCATCTCTGGTGTCCCCAACGAGCCTCACCTTTAAGGGATCGATGATGATGGTGATGATGATGGTGACGATGACGATGATATAACATACTTACAACTTGGATAAGAAAGTTGATGTGCCGAGGCATTTATATTTACATGAGAAAAACTCCCCAGTGAGTCTTGAGGAAAGACCATGTGACATAAGCTGTAATTCCAAATAAGAGGTCGAGATGGTGGAATGGGTAGAGCACTCGCTCCTTACACGGGAGGTTATTGGATCAATGCCAGACTGAGTCAAAACAAGGAATTATACAATTATCGCCACCTTGCTTGATGATGTTCGGCATTACTAGCTCATTGTCAGGATAATGTGACTGAGTGAGCTAGGACACACAACTCAAAGAGACAAACTCATACTCCATGAGAAAATTTAAATTACAAATTCTCATAAGAATTCCGTTTTTGTTCTCCCCTTGCGCAGATAGACAGAAACTGCAGCCTCAGATTATTATATGGCAGATTGTGACGTCACTGGATAGAAACACTTGTCAACGTGGCGGATGTTGCACCGCCAAGGTGACATTGCTCCTATATGCAGTAATTTAACTCCTGCAGCACTGTGACGTTGTAAAGTCCAATGCTCGAATCTGTGGCCGTGTAGCCAGGCTATGGTGAAATCAATACAGACAAAGAGAAAGGAAGAGTATAAAGTGTAAAAAAGAAGAGAGAGTCCAGCCCTCTGGTTTATTATTTATATGGTTACACAGGTTCATTGTAGAGTATCACCCCAGCCCTTTCCCCCAATGGGAAACAAGTATCTTTGGCCCTACCAATAGGGATCCAGCATTCCTGGTCCCCATGGATACCAGTGGTCTGCCCATCACCACAAACTGTATGGCCCCATGGCCACCACCAACCTTGACCTTTGAGTGTGGTGATCCCTATTCCAGCAGAGGGGATATGCCCTGAGTGCACTCAGATCCAGACCTGCTTGCACCACTATGTCTATTTACATCCCACTCAGGCACCACCAACCCATACATGTTTAACTGTCGGGCTATTCCACCCCCGCTTAAGGCGAGCCTTCGCGTTAATTTATATAATTATTTCCATGTGAATTTCCTGGGCCTGCCGCGGGCAGCCACGGCCTCTCGTCCTGTCTGCAGGTAGTCCGTGCCGTCGTTGTCATTCCCGGGCTAAGGTCGACCAGCCAGAGTATCATCTAAATACGGGTTTTTGCCCTTCTCGCATTTATCGGCCTAAAGCAATTACTTAGTTATTTCAACTAGCTGGCTGTCCTCCCCCCCCCCCTTTCGGTGTATTTTAATATGTTTATATTAATCCAGAACTAAGCAGACACGCTAGTGTTGCTGCCACTGTCGCTGTGAATCAGCCTAAGTTACTGTCATATTTTAGCCAAAAGAACTCTACGTTAATTCCGTTAATATGTCTGTTATAATCTTCCCGCAGATGGGTTAAGTAGCTGCATAAGGCCTATTAGGCATAAGGCCCTTAATTATATATATTATATATCCTCTGATATCAAAAAAAGAACATACCAGCACCCACAGCTAAGTACCAATATACTTTGCTTTACTGTTGATGTGTGTGTATGTGTGATTTATAATGTCTAAATGACTCAAAACCACTGTTGAGTTGAGTGAACTGATAGATTCCCCTATTATCACTCACCAGCTGTCACTCACCAGCACACACCAGGGCTCCAAACTATGAGTATCACAAACTTTTCATAAAATACCACTAACCAACATTTAAAGCACCAGAAATACGCACAAAGGAGGAACAAAATTTAAGCAGGCAGAAATGACTGTTTAAAAAAATAAAATAAAATAAAATAAAATAAAATTTAAATTTAAAATTTAAAAGAATGGTGGGAAACGACCAAAACCCCGAATATGTCGCAAACAAAATTTATTCACTAGACTAATCTTACCTAGTACAGGGTACTAAAATCAAACAAAACAAGGAGGATCAACCTCACAATAGTGTGTCAGCCTTTAGAAATGACGGGAAAAGGCGAAAACACATCTACTGAGGTGGAAGCCAAGGATTGCCAGGATAATGGAGGCCAACAACTAGTCAAGGAAGACATAATAAAGCTGGTAATTCAAACAGTAAAGGAGGAACTGGAAAAGGCAAACAAAAAATGTGTGGACGAAAATAATGGCACAAACAACACGGAAATTGTCTACAGAAACAACAAAACTAAGGGAAATGACTGCAAAACCAAACTAGAAGCGTTACAAGTAGCATATGACACGCTACAGATAGAATGCGCATGGTACAAGGCAGAATACGAAAAAAACCCAGAAAAAACAGACCAATGAAAATGTAAGCAAAAATGCCAACACCAGGACAATGCCCACGGATAAAAAGAAGCCTCAAACGGAAGCGATCCAAAATCAGGCAATCAAACCAAAAACTGGGGAAAAAAAACTCAGTGTCATAGTCCACGGCATTCCCGAAAAAGAAAATGAAAGCATTCAGGAAACAATCACTGACATGCTAAAAGAAGCGGACTGTGACTTTGGCTGGACAGTAGTGACTAAGGCCTTCCGTCTAGGAAAAAAACCCAAAAAAGAAACAACACCAAAAAAACACCCTGGCAATACTGAGCAGGCTGAAAAAAAAAGCCAAGGTGGGGAAACAAAAGAACAAGAAATCCAGGCCACAGAGAAAGTCCAAACCAGGCCGAGGAGTATAAAAATCCAGCTGGAGAAAGAGTCGCAAAAAAAAGAACTCTTCCAGAAGAAAAAAACACTCCAGGCCAAAAAAGACTACAACAAAGTCACAATAAGACCAGTAAGGACAGAAACGGAAATGCTGAGTGAAAAAACAGTACAACAAATGTACACACTTGCACTCGAGACCAAAAGTGACAAAATAAAATCGATCAAAATGAAAGGGTGTAACATAGAAATAAATGGGAAAACCTACACACCCAAGGAGTTCGGAGAGATTGAGATTCAAGAGATCACACCAGAAAAGGGTGCAACAAGGGAACACCCCTGGGGAGTGTCGTTCCAAGGCCACAACTCCCCCTTTAGTAACCTGTACAAATGCGAAGTCACAGGAAAGGATGGGAAAAAGTACACCTCGGCCGAGCAATACTACTGCTCAATAATGGCCAAATATCACGATAAACATGACATAATGAGAATGATCGAAAACACGGACAACCCGTACACAATAAAAGCAATGGCCAAAAAAATATGGAGATCACCAGAATGGTGCAAAACAAATGAAAAAGTGCTGGAGGATATCGTCCACGCAAAATTCACACAAAACATAGAGCTAAAAGAAAAGCTAATAAATGCCCCTGGAAATGCATTCAGGGAATGCACAAAGTGCCCATACTGGGGCTCAGGAAGGTACCTGGACAGCGCCAGTGAAGGAGAAACGATAAAACCAGGTTACAAAAATAAAATGGGGGACATCCTCCAAAAAGTCAAGGAAACCCTGACAAATGCCAACAAATAAAAAGGAAAAAATATAAATAAGGAATAAACAAAACTATACAAATGTTCAGATCGGGGAGAACTGGGAAAGGAACCAGGGCTCCAAACCATGAATATCACAAATTTACTATCTCACTAACACGCTTTACTAAAAATATGCCATCCTCCACACAAAACAGGTAATAAGTGCAGTGACTTACACAACTACCCACCAGAGGGAGATGCGTGTGCTGCATGCACCAGCACCCCCCCCCCCCCCACCACACACACACAAACTCAATCTAACTAAAACTAAAAAGTAAAATTCGCGAAATCAAGCAACCACTCACCGAAAAGCACAAATATATATGGTAGAAGAAATTGAATGCAAGCTGGGGAGGGGCACACACTTTGCCCACCTAAACTGCCAGAGTGCATCCAACAAAATCGACACAATAAAAATACACCTAAAAAGAGAAAATCTCGACATACTGGCACTGTCAGAAACATGGTTCACTGACAACCACAAAAACAACACCCTCAACATAGATGGATATAGGCTTGTACGCAATGATAGGCAGCAAAATAACACACTAAACCAAACAAAAAAGGGTGGAGGTGTTGCCCTTTACTGCAAAGACACCAAAATTCTAGATCCTGAAGCACTAATAACAGCTAACTTATCAAATGAACACACAGAACTACTATGGTGCCTAATAAAAAATGAAAAGCAAGCAAATATAGCCATAGCAAGCCTCTACAGACCTCCATCAGGGGAAATTGAACTCTTCATTGAAGCCCTAGAGAAGAGCATAAACACCATAAAAAAACTGACAAAGGCAGAAATCTTCATACTAGGAGACTTTAATGTAAATTACAACAGCAATGATAAAAACAAACTAATGCTGCAAACCACAATCAAAATCTTAGGCCTACAACAGCTCATCACTGAAAAAACAAGGCTCAGTAAAAATAGCACCACAATTGACCTAATACTAACCAACTCAAACCACGCCACTAAATGGGGCACCAGGAGCTGGGGTATAAGTGATCATGAGCTAATATATGTAACAAGGAAAAAACTAAAAAGCACAAATCACTATGAGTATAAGATGGGCAGGTCCCTAAAAAACTACTCAGAAGATGCATTAAAAAATCATCTGCACCAAAACATAAACAACATCACACAAAACAGAGATGATGTTAATATCTATTGGGGCAACATCATCGCAGAAATAAGAAAATCAGCTGACGAGATGTGCCCCATTAAGAAAATAAAAATACAAAAAAACCAGGACCCCTGGGTAGACAATGACCTGCTAACGCTCATCATAGCCAAAAGTAAACTGGGTAATAAAGCAAAGCTCACAGAAACTATAGAAGACAAACTGGCCTACCATATTGCCAGAAACCACTCTCTCAAAGCTGTGAGAACAGCAAAAAAGAAATACATAATAAAGCAGGACAGAGACTGGGGAAGCAATACAAACAGATTCTGGAAGAATGTAGACCTATTATTCCCCAAAAATAACAAAGAAGAGCACACAACCTTCCAAGATAACGAAGGGACAATACTCTCAGACAAAGATGCAGCAAACAAACTGAACACGCACTTTGCCACAATAGGACAAACGCTGTCAGGAAAATTTAAAAAAAGGTGGGAAAATAGATCAGGAACTGTGCAGAATGAAATCCCCACCTGCAAAACAGATATAATAGAAGTAAAAAAACTAATAAATGACATAGACACAAATAAACCAAGTGGAATAGACGAAATACCAACCAAAATGCTGAAAGAGGCACTCCAAGCCATCCCAGCCACTATAGTCGACCTATTCAACATCTCCTTTGAACAGGGGCATTTTATCTCAGCCTGGAAAATGGCAACCATTACCCCTATCCACAAAAGTGGAGACAAACAAAACATGGGAAACTACAGGCCAATATCGATTCTTCAAACCCCAGGCAAGCTCATTGAAAAAGTGCTACATAGACACATAAATGAACACCTGGAAAAAAACAATATACTAAACGAAAGACAAGGAGGTTTCAGGAAACTGCACTCCACATCTAAAACAATAGCTAACCTAACAAATGACATATTGGCGTCAATGAACCAAAAACAATTAGTTGGAGCAGCCTTCATTGACTTCAGCAAAGCATTCGATACAGTAGACCATAACATACTATTGGAAAAACTAGAATCCATGGGCATAAAATCCAACACTATGGACTGGATAAAATGCTACCTGAAAGACAGGCAACAGAGAACAAAAATAAACAATACACTATCAGACAACCAACCTGTCACATGTGGTGTACCCCAAGGGTCAGTGCTAGGGCCACTGCTCTTTATAATCTACATAAACGATCTTGAAAAATGGTTACAAACCGAATGCCTCCAACTATATGCAGATGACACAGTCATATATGCAAACGGCACCACAGAAGAGGAGGTAATAACTAAACTAAACAAGCTCCTACTAAAACTGGATGAGTGGTGTGAGTCCAACAAAATAACCATCAACACAAGCAAGTCAAAAACAGTTCTCTTCTCGCATAAACAAATGCCAGAAAGAAAACTACACTGTAAGCTAGGAAGCCAAACACTAGAAAATGTAGACCATTACAAATACCTAGGCCTTGAGTTGGACAGCCAACTAAACTACAACCTATGTATAAACAAAATTGTCCAAAAGGTAAACCACAAACTGTGGCTATTTGCAAAGCTAAGAGACTACATGACACAAGAAATGTCAATAAAAATCTTCAAGGGCATGGTGCTACCCTATTTTGACTATGGAGATGTAAACTACATGGGTGCAAAGAAAGAACTTCTAAAAAAACTGCAAACACTACAGAACAGAGCCCTGAAAATCTGCCTCAGAGTAGACAAGCTGCACCCCACCTATGACATACACAAAAGAACCAAAGTAAAATTGCTAGAAAATAGGAGAATAATTCATCTGAAAACATTAGCATACAGCTATAGTCAAGACAATAAACTCCTAACAAAACCACAAAGGGCAACTAGAGCAAATAATGCGCCACTACTAAAGCAGACCAGAAGCCAAATAAAAGCTCACGAGAGAAGCACGCTAGAAATGGCTGCCAAGGTGTGGAATGCCCAAACAGTAAAGGAACGACAAATTCCTGACCTAAAAACATACAAAAAATATCTGTGCAAAATAAGGCTAGGAACCCCCAACTAAGCTGCACCGCAAAGGGGCAGGTGATACATGTCACGGCCCACCAGCGAGACGCCCAATGGAAGGTAACCATACCAAAAGCACCCAGATAACACACCTCACAGCTGCGTACAAGCCTATGATATGTAAATAGGAGTAGGCTAGTCTAGAAATAAGAGTAGAAAAAATAAAGCACATATATGCCAAGAAAATCCAAAAAAATTAACATAGACTACTATAGTACTAACCAGACCAACCAACTATCTATCTGCTACTGAAATACAGGCAATCAAATACCTTATCAGCAGCTACTGTGTGATAAGACAACACCAACACTACAGCTGGCCAGCATTGAAAACAAGCCTGAATACCCAGGCTTATATGCTATGGACAGTATAAATACAGCCTCAATGAAAAAAAAATATATATATATATAAAATATAAAGCAATCGCTTATCAAGTTTGACCATAGTGGTTAATCTACAATAAGAAGTCTGGAGAATAGTAAGGAATGCAAGGAACGTTCCAATTTACCTTTCCAAGAGCTCACGGCTTTATTCTTAACCAAAACTAACAGAATATTGTAGCAACATGTCGTATATGAACTATTACTTCCCCTCCCATAAGATTAAGTTTAAACAAGTTTAGAATTTCGACAATAAGAGCCTAAATCTCGGCTAAAACATGAATGAACACATGCATGAACACGTCCGATGGGTCTGGCTCCGAATGCCCGACCTCCTTTCGCTACCAGAAGAGTCGCCATTGTCGTCTCCTAGCAATGCTTTACGGCCAGAAACCCGGGGCATCGCAAATGTTGGCAATTGTGGGTCTGCCATGGCGAGTAGCCCGCATTTTCAAATGCGGGTTAATCGGCCCAAGCTCGCAAATGTCACAAGGCGAGTAGTCTCACCCACTTCACTTATATATATATATATATATACATGCGCCTGGTCACGCACACCGATCAGAAATAGAACGTTTGCATTCCCCCCTATGCTGAATATCAGAATATTTTACAAGGCATCCTTCTACGGGCAGTTTCCAAAAATCCCTTCTGCTGTGCTAGAATCCCAACTATCATACTTAGAGCTGGATAGTCCGATGAAAATATCAACTTTTCAAAACCAAAACAATTATCTAGATTTGATTCTACATATCCAACTTAGATACTTGTAAACTTATTAAGCATTAGTTGTTGCATAGAATTTCTTAGAACATGTTACTGCTGAAGCCTGTGGTGTCAGAGTCGTTGTGTGCTTGCCAGAACTAATTTTTAATGTTTATACTTGAAATAGCTCAAACGTAGGTATCAGAGTTGGTGTGTGCTTGCCAGAACTAATTTTTAATGTTTATACTTGAAATAGCTCAAACGTAGGTATCAGAGTTGGTGTGTGCTTGCCAGAACTAATTTTAAATGTTTACACTTCAAATAGCTCAAACGTAAGTATCAGAGTTGTTGTGTGCTTGCCAGAACTAATTTGAAATGTTTACACTTCAAATAGCTCAAACGTAGGTGTCAGAGTCGTTGTGTGCTTGCCAGAACTAATTTTAAATGTTTACACTTCAAATAGCTCAAACGTAGGTGTCAGAGTTGTGTGCTTGCCAGAACTAATTTTAAATGTTTACACTTCAAATAGATCAAACGTAGGTGTCAGAGTTGTTGTGTCTTGCCAGAACTAATTTTAAATGTTTACACTTCAAATAGCTCAAACATAGGTATCAGAGTTGTTGTGTGCTTACCAGAACTAATTTTAAATGTTTACACTTCAAATAGCTCAAACATAGGCATCAGAGTTGTTGTGTGCTTGCCAGAACTAATTTTAAATGTTTACAATTCAAATAGCTCAAAGGTAGGTATCAGAGTTGTTGTGCGCTTGCCAGAACTAATGTTTAATGTTTACACTTCAAATAGCTCAAACGTAGGTATCAGAGTTGTTGTGTGCTTGCCATAACTACTTTTAAATTTTAACACTTCAAATAGCTCAAACCCAGGTGGTAGAGTTGTTGTGTGCTTGCCAGAACTAATTTTAAATGTTTACACTTCAAATAGCTCAAACGCTAGCCATTTCAAATAAAAGTTACTTCAAACTAAAGTAAGGTAAATTATAACGATCAATCTAATGTATGTATCTCAGAAAATAGCATAAACTCGAAACCATCGGACTATTCATCTATAGGGTTAGTAATCTCTAGAAGAAACAATATATTACATACACAAGGGAGGTTCGACACAATACAATGTTCGGCCTGTGAAGAAGATCAGTCGGCAGTGATTTTGCAAAGGTCTGGGGATATCGTCGTTTGGCCGCAGCACCAGAACTGGCAAGATAACGCAACCTCTTCGCGCACTTTTCTCTCCGTGCTGGGTAAACTGTGATGATCGTCTGCTCAGACCTGCAATGTCAATCTCCTTGTGAAAATTAAATAACATCTCGTGAAGGAGAAGACTGAATTTTGTATTAGCGTTTTCCTCTTTAAATTGACTTTTATGTACGGGGACTGGCAACAATATGGTCAAGTCGGTCTGGTGATTCAATAAATTAAGTATGTACATGAAGACTTTATATATCTATCGATTTATCTATATATATATCTAGCTAGGTAGCTATATGGCTATATAGCTATCTGGCTATCTAGCTATCGATATATCTATCTATCGAGATATATATCTAGCTATCTGGATATCTAGATATCTGACTGTCCAGCTATCTAGCTATCTATCTATGTACATCTAATTATATATCGAATTATCTATCTATATCTATATATAAATATATGTTTCTTGCAGAAACGATCAATGAGCTCATAAAGCATTGAAATACATATGAATATCATTGTTATTTATATTCACACAAACAACCTATATAGGACATACTCCTGATTTTCAACAGATTACCAATATGTGATGATTGCACTCCATGAGGCCTAATTAATTCGATTCTGACCAATAATAAGCAGAAGTAATTCTATCGCTAATGAGATAGACACCTGACGACTGGGATAAGTCAGACGATTGACATGGGATTGGCATCTTTGTAGACATCTGCATGAATAGTTGAATGTGTGTAGAAGGGACGGCGGGGGTGAGGAGGTCTGTGTGAGGGGAGGGCAGGGACTAGGGAAAGGGGCTGTGGGGCTGTGGGGGATGTGGATAGGAGGGGACGACAGGGGGCTGGCGTCAGGGACTGCGTGGGGAAGGGTTGCTTGAGGTGAGGAGGGGAGTGGTCGGGGAGGACGGACTGGAGAAGGAGGCCTAGGAGGGGGAATGCTGGAGGTGTGGATCGGGTGGAGGGACAGGGAAGGGCAGAAGCTGGGAAAGGAGGATTGGGAGGGGAGATGTAGACATATGGATAGGAACGGGGAGGGGCCGGGGAAGGGGAGTATGGGAAGGGGAGGGGGGGCTGTGGGAGGTGAAAAGAGGAGGGAAGGGACTGGAAAGAAAAGAGGCTGGGGATCATCTGCGGAATGGGTGGGGCAAAAGGGGCACTGGAAGGAGCGCATAGGACGGAAGGGGGCGTGCGAGGAGAGGGAGGACTGGGGTGGGTTGTTGGAGTTTTACGTCCTAGCCACATCTAAGGGCATACCAGGATGGGTACCGACTTGTGGCAGTGCATACTCATGGCGACTTTATAGTGCTGCCCCACTGGGAGACCAGGACGCCAGCACCATGACCCGATATCCCACTCAGTCGCATTATCCTGACATTGAGCTGACCAGTCCTTGCCCTATCCTATTAATTCCGACACCAGGCTAGGAAGTGGGAAGTATCAATTGTATAAGTCAGTGATTTGACTCGACCGGGAACCGAACTCCCGAGCTCACTCACGCGAGGCCCACGCTCTACCGATTCAGCCACCGCGCCCGGTGGGAGGACTGGGGAGTTGGAGTTGGCGATATGGGGGTAGAGGAGGAGGAGGAGGAGGTGGCGCAGTCACGTGATTACAATGCCAGTCATTGCTGATGCTGTGAGGGAAGTGGGGGTTAGCATAGAAAGTGAAACTTCTCTCGTGTATATTTGTCCTTCACGTGGCCACAGGCTGAAGCAATCTCCTTTCCTTGTCAGGTCTCCTGTCAACATCAGTGAATATTATATATTTCTGGTCATGACAAATATTATATTTGGTTTTTCATCGATTAAAAGAAATAAAGCAAGTTTTTTTTATGCCAGAACGGTGGTGACAATTAACATTTGTGCTCTCTTTATAAATGTTGTGATTGGTTTGCCCAAAGAAAAAGTTGGCAACATGTCAGACACCAATGAGAATGAACGATAAAGAACAGTGGCGAAAAGTAACACTTTCAGTATTTATATATATATATATATATATATATTATATATACTGTTTTTGTTGTATGCGTATAAAATTAGCAATATGCCAGAGCCCAGTGAGCAAGAAGGAACATTGATCTATGAAGGAACTCAAGTATGTTCTCTGATAAACCAGGCCCAGACGCACACCTCTAGTGATAGTTGCACTATCTCCCCCACCCGCACCCCCACCCTCCACCAGTCTACCCACACCCCCACACTCCCAACCACCCCACCCCCACACACACACACTCCACACGTGAAGTGCATAGCCAACACAATTGCGTCTCGGCTCGACGTTTTTACCATTGCTGAATAGACGAGATCACCATTCCGAGTGCGCATGCGCTGAAAACGGCGCTGGCAGCAAAGCTAGGGCTTACGGTCATTGAGTTTGACGGTACACGTGGGGCAAAACTTCGATTTTATTCAAAATTAATAAAAATGCATAACAATTTGGCACAAACATGGATGGATGGATGCAATATAATAATATAATGAATATGTTTAAGACACAACTCTCCATAATTAAGCATTTTGAGCTAAGAAACATACAATTTCAGTCACTTAACAGGCTGATGTTTACATCACCATTGATTAGACATAAGTAATTCAATCTAAATGCACATGGTATAAGATGTGCTGGTTAGATTGATTTAAATGCAATGCTAGAGAAAAGATTAACATCTTACTTTATTATATATATTTGGTATTCTATATTTCAAACAAGAGCTGAGATGAGCTGAAACTAGCACATTTCATAGCTGCACCCAGTGTCTTAACATTAGCCATGTGCTTTGTGGGGGTTTGTATATCTTCCGTGCATCCCACAATGCACCGTCTGGCTGGAATGGCGATGTAGTCTATTGAAATTGCTGCGTCCCATTGTCATGTAACTTCCTTCCTCCATCTCCCTCTTTCTCTCCATCGTCTACATCCTCTTACTCGTTCCTCTTTGCTCCTTGCTCCATCAGTCTCCATCCCAACCTTCTCCTCCATTGTCCACTTCTCCTCTCCTATACCTCATCATCTACCACTACCTCTTCTCTCCTCCTCCCATCTGCACCTCCGTCTCCTCTCTACTTCCTTCTACTCTTTCCGGCCCTCTCCTACCGCATCCTCTTCTCTCCTCCTCTCTCCTCTCTCTTATACCTCCTCCTCTACCACTACCTCTTCTCTCCTCCCTCCTCGACACCCTGTCTCCTTCCTCCTTCTCCCTCTTACTCTCTCCTCTCTCCCACTCTCTACCATTGTATCATATCCTCTCCTCATTTCTCCTCCTCTCTCTTATACCTCCTCCTCTGCCACTACCTCTTTTCTCCTCCCTCCTCGACACCCTCTCTTCAAATTAAGGGAGATACAGCAAAGGTTATGGGTAATGCAAGTGACTGAAGTCTCCTGATTTCTTATGTAAATTCTATTCAAAAAGCGAAATTAGCCATTAATTCAAAACTCTTCAAAAATATGACTGAACTAGATGATGACTTTTTTTAGATTGAGCAGTGTAAACGATCAATTCACTTAGATATCCCATTGCAACTTGGTTTCTTGGTTTTAAATACCACTAAGTTGGTTCTTCCACAATGGTATTACTGCTTTCTAATTAAATTCATTGATAGAAGCGACTTTGAATTCACCCATTGTGACACGGATAGTTTGTATATGTCGATTTCTGGGTAAGATCTGATCTATGTTGTGAAACCATCGACAAAGAAAGAGTTTTTGAGTATGCTTTTTGGTCATTGTAATGATCATGGTTACTTTAAATGGGAGAATGGATTCTATTTACCTACAGATTGTTGACAGAAACATTGAGAACATAATAAATGTGAGATCGGAATCTTTAAGAAAGAGTATACAGCAAGTACTTCCTATTGTTTGAATTCTAAAACATGTCTGCTTATAAAGGAAGTTGATGGTGGGGGGAGAGAGTGGAGTGAACACCTATGAAAAGGGGTCATGTAAATCCATTAATACAAGATGTTTAATGAAGAATCATACTTCTGCTGAAGGGTTTTATGCAGATGCGTTATTTAGAAATGAGAGCGGATCGGTTATAAATACAGGGTTCAGAGCTCATCACAATGTGGTTTGGACATATAAGGAACAACAAACAGGTTTTTACTTTTCTATACATTAAGAGACATGTGATGAAAAACGAGATAGACACACTTCCATTGGAAATGTCTCTCACACCATGGACAAATTACAACTCTTTCATTATACCTTTAACTAGCCGTCTGTCTAATGATTTTCCACTGAAACTTGACAACTTTGGAAAATCCTTTGAATGTTGTTGGCAGTTATTCTATTATGAGAAGGCTCTGTTCCATAGTAGTTAATCTATTGCTGCTCGCATTGTAACCTCACATCGCACCAAAGCAAAGTTTTTAGCAAGAAATATCATGTCATCATCATCATCTTCATCATCATTGATGCAAACAAAAAGAAAAAAAAGCATGAAGTGGTGTGCGAGAGAGAAAGATGGTTGCAATACTAAACATGAAATTAATGAAAATCAGAAGTAGAGTATTGAGAGAGCTTAATTCACTGCCCTCAGCGGTTACGATTATTCATCCGGGTGATCGATATGATAAAATGTGGACTGCGGGAATCGGACATGGAAAATCAGAACTTTCCAATCCAGCAGAGATGAATGGACATATTTTCATTGGACGTTTTTGACTTACACTTAAATTTCCACATTCATCAACATCATCCTCATAATCATCACCTTTGTCAACTTTATTCCAACCTATTTCCTTACATGCACGACGTGAAGCTCACAACCCCAGCATCCCCCATGCGATTAACATCTCAGCGTATACATAATTATCTCCTTCACCTCCCTCACCACCATTAGCATCCTCATCACCATCAGGTATTATCGGGTAGAGGCCAGGACTAGGAATTCAAAACGTCTTGGTTTTTCAATACGCCTTAAGAAACTAATACAGTTTTCATATAGAAGCAAATAGAGGTCACCTGTCACAGTCTACAAGTTTTTTTAATATTGATTAGGGAATCTAGCAAAATATAACATTAGAAAGGGCTTAAACAGCTCTTTGCAGTTTCAATGTTGAAGAAAACAAATTCCCATGAATAGTATCTCCATAATTCAATTGAAATTACATTAAAATAAAGAGATAATCTTATTTTCTCTATAACAGTGTGGTGCTTGCACTCGGGAATTAGTCATTTTTATTGGGGAACCATCATGCTATGTTCTAATAATTACTTTTCTTACAATCAAAATCCCAGGCATAGTTAATGAAAAATAACCAGGAATATGAACAAATCATGATGCATGGCATCATATAAACAATTACTCTAATATACACACAGGCAGATGTGTTCTTGTATTAGCAGTCTACACAAGGATGGCCACTTGAGGTGGGTGTAGGTGTGGTTGTGGAGTGGGATTTGTATATCTGTGTGGTATAATCATCACACAGTGTATGTGTATGTATATCTATATGTATGCACAACATATGCACACATATCTGCGCATATATACATATTTGCATGCATATATACCCAGTTATATGCATATAGATGCATATATGCATATATATACACATATATGCACATAATATAGGCATATATATGCATATATACTCATATATATGCATATGTATGCGTATATGCATATATACCCATGCATATGCATACAATTCCATATACGCATATATATATATACACATATGCACTTAATATACACATAATTATGAGTCAGGCTCCCAAAAATAGGCCCATCGGGGAAAGTTGTCGGCGTTGAATGGCATAATTATAGTTTAGCATTGACAGAGGTGTTGGAAAGGTATTAAACGTGGAGAAAATACAACAACCCTATTTGTTTCTAGGATAATTTAATATGAAACAAAGAAATGCACTACACTTTAAGAATTGCGATGCTGACATCTTAAGCTCACCACCAATTGGCCCATTTTCGTGAGGCCGACTCATATTCATATATACACAAATATATGCACATATACGCATATATATTATTATTAAGCTATGAACATACCAGACGTGGGCATCACTCGAGCATACAATTTTTCCGCTTGACACGTGATGCAGCTTGGCTTTTGACCGAATATACCTGACTTTGCACAGCCTTGCCAACTTTGCACGACCTTGCCGACTTTTCACGACTTTAGCTGACTTTTCCCAACTTTAGCCGACTTTTCTCAATTTTAGTAGATTTTCCCCCACTAGACCTTAGCGGACTCGACTTTAGCAGACTCGACTTTAGCGGACTCGACTTTAGCAGACTCGACTTTAGCGGACTCTGCTTTAGCTGACTCGGCTTTAGCGGACTCAGCTTCAGCTGACTCGGCTTTAGCGGACTCAGCTTTAGCTGACTCGACTTTAGCAGACTCTACTTTAACAGACTCAAATTTAGCAGACTCAAATTTAGCAGACTCGACTTTAGCAGGCTCGATTTTAGCAGACTCGAATTTAGCCGACTCGACTTTAGCCGACTCGACTTTAGCCGATTCGAATTTACCCGACTCGATTTTACCTGACTTGACTCGAGTCGGGTGAAGTCGGGTCGGGTAAAGTTGGGCCAGGTGAAGTCGAGTCCGGTGAAGTCCAGACCAGTGAAGTCGAGTCGGGTAAAGTTGGGTCGGGTAAAATTCGGTTGGGTAAAAGTCAGGTAAATTTGGGTCGGGTAAAGTGTGGTTGGGTAAAATCAAGTACGGTAAACTTGGGTCGGGTAAAGTGGGGTCGGGTAAAGTACGGTCGTGTGAAGTTGAGCCGGGTCAAGTAAGGTCGAGTGAAGTCAAGTCGAGGAGGGTGAAGTCGGGTGGGGTGAGCTTGTTTTGGGTAAAGTTGGGTAAATTCGGGTCGGGTGAAGTCGGGTCAGGTGCATATTCATTAATATTATTAATATTAATATTTATGCATTTTAAACAAATTATTGATACATTTTTTGTTACGTCTTCCGATTCCAAGATTCGAACCAGGTACCCTCTGATCTTGAGACCAATACTCTCCCATCTGAGCTACAGAGGAACTGCAACCCAAAATGGTCCAACTGGTGCCAGAATGCTGGGAGGTCCTGAAAGCATGTGAATAACGAGCAAACAATATGGCTAGGAATAATATGAACAACATTCAATAGTAAGGATAATAAATAAATACATTTTACAATAAATTCAATAACATGTTAATATATATTACCACACCATCATTCATTCATGACTGACCAGTATGGTGTGGCTAGAGGTGGGCTGGTGGGGGGGGGGGGTGGCTTGCAGACCAGTGTTGCTGTGTGGCCATTGTCTTACTTCGTGTGTGTGGGGGGGGGGGGGGATATTGGGTGGGGCAACCCGTACCCTGGCCTATATGGCTATCAGGGTTACACCAACACAACTGTCTAACTGAAAAACGTAGGGTGCATGTGGGTCATGGTACCAGTACAGCATATACTGGGAGCTCCCCGCCCCCGACACACACACACCTTGTGGGCAACAGAGTGAAAGGGTGTGTTGTGGAAGTGAATTTGGTAAAGGGGGGGGGGGCGGTATGGGGCTGGGGGGAGTGTGTTATTTCTATAATAACCAGAAATGATGGAACACAATTGTGCATGTTGCGGCAGCAACATGGGTAATTAGGGATGCGGGACCGAACTCCCCCACCCTTGGACTCTATGGATGACCTTAGCGCAACCTATGTTTACAAAGCCTCACTAGCTCCCTAACCTGCCGCCTGGCAGATCGTGCACGTTCTGGCCAATGGCGGAGCCTGAGCAGCTCACTCCGACCAGTGCACCCAAACCTGCCGCGTCACCACTGGAGCTTTGTTGTCTTTTCTAGCCATCCCACCCACCCATCTAACATATGACAGGGCTGAGCACGTGGTACAAGAACATCATACTCTGAACATTACTCAATTGCAACTAAGAATACCATCACTTAAGAAAATAAACTACCACTTTATACCAGTTTGTGTCTCGCATTTGAATTATGTCTTTTTTTTAAAATTGTGTATGACACTGAAAATTCTACCATCTTATATATAATGTTTAATCTACATGAGTAATAAGTATATGCAACTCATCTAGAAAGCTGTTGTATAATAAACTGCATATTTGTGTACATAGATGTATATATATGTTTATATATGTATATCATGATTTAGTCATAATTATTGTGTCACATATGTGTGTGTGTGTGTGGGGGGGGGGGGGGGTACCAGGTGCAGGAACCCCTACCTTGCCCTATTTGGCTGACAGGGTTACACCAATACAACTGTCTAAAGCCGTGTTTACACGGCCGAGTTAAATCGCTTCATATAAATCGCCTTGCCTAGTTCGGCTCACATTCGCCGTGTAAACGCACCACTGAAGCGGATTAGGGCTGATTCGCTTCATATGATTCGCTTTATATAAACCACTTGTCAAGGTAGTTTATATGAATCGATTCAGCTGGTTCCTGGGCGGCGATAGTGTAAAATAGCAGTACTCGCCGGCTACAGGCTCACCACTAAGGCTGCTGGTTCCCGGCGCCGACACACTTTCAAACTTGGTCCGTGTAAACGCGCCACTACATCGCTTCATATAAATTGATTTGCCTAATTTGCTTCACAAGTGCCCGTGTAAACACGGCTTAACTGAAAAACTTAGGGTGGATGTGTGTCATGGTCATTGAGGCATGTACTTATATGCAAATATATGCGGATATGCACATATATACACATACATATGCATATATGCGTATATATAAGCGTATGTATGTGTATATACGTCTCTGAACATTATATATGTGCATATATGCATATATAGGCACATATATCCACATATATGCGTGTATATGTATATAATTATGCATGTATATGCTTAGAAACGTACCATTATATATACATATATATATATATATATGCATGCATATGCAAATATACTTATATGCATATATATGCGTATATATGCGTATATATACACGTATATATGTGTATATATATGTATATACACATATATATGTATATATATGCACATATATGCACATATATGCACATATAATTTTGCATATACAGTAAAACCTCCCGGTACCTACCCCTCCACAGATCGACCACTCCCGTATATCGATCACTTAATTTGGGTCCCAGCAATACCAGTGTAAGGATAATCTAACTCTCTACACCGACCACCTCCCTAAATGGACCAATTAAAGTCGGTCGAATGGTCGGTCGATTTACAGAGGTTTTACTGTATATGCATATATATATATATATATATATATATGTGTGCATATATATATATATACATATATATAGACATGGTCTATATATATATATGTCGGTGTCTATGCACATACACATATAATGTGTGGTGGATATACCAAACAGAGAGAAACCCCACTCTGCATCCACACCCACACCCACACCCACACCCACACCCACACCGACCTCCAGTGGCCATCCTTGTGTAGACGGCTAAAACAACAACCCATCTGCCTGCGTGTATATTAATAGCTTATATGATGCCAAACATCATGATTGTTAATATTGTTGGTTATTTCTCCTTAACTATGTCCAGGATTTTGATTCTAAGAAAAATAGACCATGGTGGTTCACTCGTAAATATGACTAATTCCAGAATACAAGCAACACAATATTATAAGCAAAATATGATTATCTCTTTATTTTAATGTAGTTTTAATTGAATATTATGAACATACTATTCACAGGAGCATTATCTTTGTACTCCAGTGGGGAGGTAGGCCGATGGTATCGAGGAATTTGTTTTTCTATTATCTTACCACGATCTACATCATTGCAGTATGTGCAACTGTTGTATTTATTATCATAAGTTTGGTCAACAAATTTTGAAAGCAAATATCGCGCCTGCAGCACAAACTCCCAGTCCGGATCTGTGTCACCCCGGTAGAAAGCCTCTACAAATACCCGACAAGGTCTCAATTGCGCGGTAACATTGGCAATTTTGTGCAAACAACTACAAGTACCCTTGAAGCAGCTCAGCGTTACAGCAAACGTGCAACTATCCTTAAAGTCTGAATGTTTATCGTAGGCTGTAATGACATATCCTGAACTAATATTAGCGACATTTAACCATACTGAGTTGATAGGAACCCTGCAATTAGCAATCACGTTTTCAAAGCACCGGCTGTTTACTGCAGGAGCTTGTAGCAGAGTAGGTGAAGCACACCCTTCCAACTTCGTACACAACGTATAATTACTACCATATTCTACCTCAAGGTCATTCCTAATTATTTTTGGAGTTATAATTAATTAATTTTCGGATGTAACATAGCTTTTAGACTTTAATTTTAACCACTTCTTACGCTCTCATTCTTTTCGACAACCATTGCGATTGTGACTCCGACTACCGCATTTAGAACACCAGTGACCGAAGTCGCATGTTTGTTCATCCCTGGTGCAACCCTGCTCGCCATTCTAGGCGAAACACGTTTTTTTGCCGTTCCGAGTGAACAGACGACTCGACGCGTTAGAAGACGTAGTCCCCTTTTTTGTGTCCTTAATGTTCTCGAACGCATAATGCCTAAGTGCGAGCTCACTGTTACCACCAGAAAAAACCTCAAAACCACCTTTCTGTGCTAACCGCAGTGTCATATGCTACATGAGCGGCATTTGTAAATTGATTAAACTTAGCCTTAGAACACATATAACCAATGTGTTTAATTACCGCGTGGTGCGCCTCAATGTCCTTATACTCAGGAGCGTCCAGAAACCATGTGCACGTAGCCTCAACTATCTCGTACACGTTCAATTTTTTAACTTGCTTACTGTCACATGTGTGGTGTTTCAAGGACCACTTACGTCTCCGTCGTCTCTCCTTGCTAGGCGTCCTGCTGCCCGAGCTGGACGACGAAGACCTGCGACCATGCCGACACCGGCGCCCATGCCTCAACTTGCTGTCCAGCAGACTTGATGTCCAGCAGCCTGAGTTTCCTTCGCTCCAACGTCTCTACCTGGTCCTTCAAAGCGTGCTCCTTGTCCGCCAAGGTAGACGCTACCGCACCCCTTGTCGCACCACGCACCTCCTTCTTCACCTCCCCAGCCATGTCACCCGCCTGCATTTATATGTGCTCTGCACCCGCCAGAGGGTTTGCCCCAGTCGCCCTCTTGGTAGTTGTCACCAAACGCACCAGGCACAACTCATTCACCGGCAACTTATGTTTCTTGCCGCAGGGCCCACAATAGTCAGTGATATGCTGCATGAAGTCGGTGCGCAGAGCGAAGCTGGGCAAAAACCAGACTTCATTAGTCGCGTCAAGTGCAGCTGGAGACCGAATGACCAGCTTGGTGCACCGGGCAGCAGCAGGCGGCTTGCATACAGCACTGGGAGCCCCCCTGGTGTGTCGAACCCGGGAACCATAATAGTGTTACTTAAGGCCCTGTCACACTACGACGTAACGACGTCAACGTAGGGAGAACGTGAAGAATGTTGAACTTCTCGGCGTAGTATGCAAATTTGGGCACAAGTTGAACATGGATGCAGCGTAGTGGACGAGATCATAACGTCGGTAAAGCGTAGTGATACCGTCATTCAACGAGAGAGGACAACGGCATTACGCTCACGGAATGTTATGAACGTTTTTCCATCGCCAGAAGAACGTTACGTAATGTTACATACGTCATGAGACATTGAATGTATGTTCTCCAGACATTCTCCTGATGTTCTCCTGACGTTCTCCTGACATTCCCATTATGCCGCGTGGGCATTTGCACTCTGTTTAATGTGGGTCAACGTAGTGGAATGTAGTTGAACGTAGTGAGCAGCGTTTGCCTAACGTCCGTTTAACGTCATTGACATTCGCTGAACGTGAACAGAACATACAGCGAACGTAAACCCTTATGTTCGAGCTACGTCAAAAGTTTTGAACATGTCCAAAACCTCGACGTAACTCAACGTAACACGATGTAATGTGATGTAGCTCGACGTCAGTCTACTGTCATTCTGACGTCATCAAAACATAATCCAATGTACGTCAACGTAATGACACAAAATCACCATGTTAGGCTCACATTCGCTTGTTACGTCGTAGTGTGACAGGGGTATAAGAAGTAGCATAGCCGGATCCCTCCTTGCCTTACAGCTGCATACAGGCGTGTATACGGTTATATATGCATATTGAAGTCGGTATGATAATAAATATATATTGTGTGTATACATAGTAGTAGATGTCTTTAGCGAAACTGTAATCTGCGAGTATTTGCCATGAGTGGACACTTTTTGAGCAGACAAACTGCGTTACCCATCCAGATTCTGTTGATGGTGTTGCGCGAATTCGGTCAGTATATCTTTCTGTCGTGTCCGTGACAGTCCGGGATGTGTCCGGTTGATATTCGGTCCATCCATATGTCGTCTGGTTATTGTCCGGTTATTGTCCGGTTATCATCCGGTGGCTATCCGTTCATGTCCATTTCATGTCCGTTTCATGTCCGTTTCATGTCCGTTTCATGTCCATTTCATGTATGTTTCATGTACGTTTGTCCAGAATCCGTTGACACGATAGCGCAACATTTCGACACATTTCGATACATTTTTATACCGAAGACCACCGTACTAGACAATTCTTTGTCCGGTTTATGTCCGTTGCTCAATCCGGTAAGGTGTGAGAGTCGCTTTACCTCCTACACACATAAGCAGGGTGGGAGGCCCAGCATGCACTGTGGCGATACCCGTCTACTAGAGGGTGCCATGGTCCACTCCCTCAGCATATATATATATATATATATATATATATATATATACATATATATACATACCTATATATCTACAAAAGAAATATTATGTATGATGTATTATGCGAGTATAAATGTACGAAATGGAACCTGTCATCTATACCTGTCCTAACAACTTACCAACCTGTATCGGTGGCGCCACCATCGCCTCCCATCCCACTTTTGCAGACCTGTTTCAGTCACAGCAGAGGAATTTATATATATATATATATGATGTATTATTGTACGCTCCGTTCACAATAACAAGACAAGACATTTGATATAATATAGTTGGAGAGTAATTTCTCTAGCTGGTACCTCTAAAGGCCCCTCTGTTTATTCATGAAGCACATTTCCTGCAAATACTGGTGCGGGCATCTGCATATACTGGTGCGGGCATCCGCATTTGAACCAAGTTGAAGCCCGGGGCGCGTCTGCCGCCAGATGCAGGCTGCCAGCTAGGCATGCCCGACTTCAAAGCAGCACAGTGCTGCACAAACACATAGAATACACTGTCCCACCAGACCATGCTACCAACTACTAACCGACACTTTGCTGAATAATATATGCATCACTAGTTACCCGCCATATAAGAAAATTATGCGAGTATAAACACGTGGAAGGGAATTGCTGTTATTACGCCTTATTACTTGCTACGCAATGTCCCTATTACCTGCTATAAAATGGCATACTCTGTGTCTGGCGCCACCATCGACACGACCGGTGGTGCCACCACAAACGCTAATCTGAACCGGAGACGCACTTCTGTACCACTGTATCACATAAATAGAGATGTTTGCACAAGCTGATAACTGCCCTGCTTCGCATATGATCCAGACTCGGACAGGATGATTCCTGTTTGCACATTCCCCAAGCACACAGACACAAAGAATAACCCAATAAAAAGAAAGCAGCCTGGCAATCAGTCAGCTCTGTGCACAGTTAGTGGATTCGCTGGGAGCTACTGAACAGTTGGGCTTTGATATGGCCGGTCTCTATTTCCACAGGCCTTCACAGGAACATGTGCATGTTTATAGCTATTAGGGCCGCTAGAGATATAATAATTTGCTTTAAGGTATGTTGATAATGATATAGTATGTAAATATACTAATTGAATATGACACATTTGTGGAAGTTAGAAGCATTTACCAAATGTTATCAATCAATGATGACTGTGGTTCAGGTTTGCGCAAAACAGACGGGATGGCCGATTGAATTGAGTGTTCATCTCCTCTTTTGGTAGATTATGGGATTCGAACCCATGGGTTTGAACCCTGGTCGACTAAAAACAATGACTTAAACATGTATGCTTGTCGTTTCCTAGCCAGAATAGGGCAAGGATTGGTTAGCTAAGTGTCAGGATAATGTGACTGATTGGGATGACAGAGTTGAAAGAGACGAAGGTGATGGGATGAAGGAGATGAAGGACATGAGGGAGATGAAAGAGGTGGAAGGGATGAAGGAGGTAAAGACATGAAGGAGGTGAGATGAAGGAGATGAAGGACATGGAAATGAAGGGGATGAAGTACATGAAGGAGAAGGATATGAAGGCAATGGAGATGAAGGAGATGAAGATGAAGGAGATGGAGATGAAAGAGATGAAGGAGAAGTAGATGAATTACATGAAGGATGTGGAGATGAAGGAGATGATGGAGATGGGGGATATGAAGGAGACGGGGATGAAGAAGATGAAGGAGATGAGGCTGAAGCAGAAGGAGATGAAGGAGATGGAAGACAGGCAGGAGATGAAGGAGAAGGAGATGAAGAAGGCGAAGTAGATAGAGGAGATGACTGAGATATAGATGGGAAGGAAAGCACAAGAGTGAGATGAAGGAGATGGAGATGAAGGGGGCAACAAAGAAGAAGGGAATGAAGGAAATGAGGGAGAATGAAGAGAGGAAGGTGATGCATGACATGACGGAGAAGGAGATGAAGGAGAGGCAGATGAAGGAGATGGAAGGCAGGCGGGAGATGAAGGAGATGAAGATGAAGGAGGCGAAGTAGATAGAGGAGATGAAGGAGATATATATGGGAAGGTAAACAGAAGAGGGAGATGAAGGAGATGGAGATGAAGGAGACAAAGATGATGTAGGAGGCAACAAAGAAGAAGGGAATGAAGGAAATGAGGGAGAAGAAAGAGAGGAAGGAAGCACAAAAACGTTGTGTTGACCGATTTGAATAGGATCTTTGAAAGTATCCATCATTCTGCTATAGGGTGCATAGCATTGGTCGTAATGCGAAGCATTACGTTTGATGCGAGGGAAGGGAGAGACCCTCCCCCGCCGTTGTGGCGCTGCCTGCTCACCTCGGCCGAGCCCCGGCTCGCCCCCCCCCCCCCTCTTTCACCCACCTTCTTTGTTCTGGCGCTCACGCCTCACCCGACGCCCGCTGCTCGCCACATCTCACCCTCCCCCGGGCCCTCAGCATTCGCACCTCACCGCCTGTCGCCCCTCCTCCTCCCTTATAAGGCCGCCCGCCGGCTCTCCTCAGGCACTCACCTCCCTGCCGTCCTCCGCTACTCTCACTTTTCCTGTTTGGGCCTACACCTCGGACCGCTGACGCACACCAGCATCCACCAACCATGCCTCAAGGGAAAGGACGAGGACGGAAGGGCTCCCGGGCCGCCCCCCGGACCCCGGGGCCCTCTACGTCGCCCGGGAGGGTCGAGTCACCATCACCCGTCTCGGTCTCCCCCCCGGCGCCCTCGGACCTTTCCTCGGGCGCCGAGACCTCCTCAGTGCTGGAGGCTATCCAGCGCATGCAGCTGGAGCACCGGCAGGCCAACGAGGAGCACCGGCAGGCCAACACCGAGCACCGGCAGGCCACTGCTGACCTCCACGCCCGGATCGACCACATCAGCGCCAACGGGACCCGGCCCGCGCCAGAGGCGCCCCCGCCGGCCGCACCAACGCCTCGGGCACCTGCCACCGCCGCGGCCCGACCCGCCGCCGCCCCCCCAGGCGGCCCTCCCCGGAACGACACACGCGGAGTACGGGAGGTACCGCCACATCTTGCCCCAACTGCAGCCCTGCACATCGCCGGCCTACCAGGGGGAGGAGACCCGCCACAACCCCGCCTCCACGGCCGACGCCGTCAGGGAAATCCTGGCATCCGCCGAGGCGCGGCATTCAACCAGACGCCAAGGCATCCCATCCAACTACATCTTCCCCTCCGATCTGGTGAGGCGAGGTCCCGAGAAGAAGCCAGTGAAGAGGGGGGAGGCGACCAAGGACGAATACGCCCTCGCCCTCCTCACCCTCATCGACCACCCGGATTTCCCCGCCCACTCCGCCCCGGGACTCCACCATCATATCCTATCTATCTGTCGTGATAACCTCCTCTATCCCTGGACGACCGTCCGCCACTATTCTGAGGCGGTCTTTACCGCGATCGCGGACGGTACCCTCCCCCATGGCTGGCACGACCCAGTGGCCATAAACCTCCTCAGACTGGAGTCCCTCGCCATGCCTCCCCACTCCACCACCACCCAACTCCCCTCCCTCGACCCTGCAATGCCCCGCCCCCAGTTCCGCGGCCACACCGACACACGCGTGGCCTACAGCAAGGAGACCCACGGCCCACTCTGTTATGCCTGGAACCGGGACCCCCAACTCCTGCACCCACGCAGCCCCGGGGGAGGTCCACGGCCAGGGGGTCTCCAGACAGCTCCACGCATGCGCATACTGCGCCAATGTCCGGAGGGTACTAACCAGGCACAGCGAGGACGCCTGCCTGGCCAAGCGCGCCCGGGCAGCGGCTCCCGCCTCGCCGGATTTTTGAGGAGCCGGCACCTCCAGCCCGGCACGGAGGCCCCAGACCGGCCCACCCACCCTATCAAAGCCGCCCACCACACTGCTACCAGCCCTCCGTGCCACAGTTTGGGCAGCCAGTCGCCTTTTGATGATTGCGCATGTGTTTTAATGAGCAAAAGTGGCGCGGCCCGAACTTTCACCTGTAGATATTGTTATGGTGGGGTCGTGGGAGTGGTAGTGGTGGGTGAGGGTGGTGCGATTAGAGGTGGGGTTGGGGGTGTGAGTGGAGGTGGGGGTGGAGTGGGTGATCAAATAACCAACTCGATATCCATGGCTTCAGGTGTGCCTTCCTGTAGTGTCCTTAAAGCTACCAATACACTCCACGATCTTTTTATTTTTTTATATTGAGGCTGTATTTATACTGTCCATAGCATGTAAGCCCAGGTACCCAGGCTTGTTTTCAATGCTGGCCAGCTGTAGTGTTGGTGTTGTCTTACCAAGCAGTAGCTGCTGATAAATTATTTGATTGTCTGCATTTCAGTAGCAGATAGATAGTCTGTTGGTACGTTTAGTAGCCTATGTTCGTCTTTTGGGCCCTCTTGGCATTGTATTTTTGTTCTATTCTTATTTCTATGTTAGTTGTTTTCTTAAGGTTCTATGTTAGTGTTTTGGGGTTTTCTTGGGAAGAGTTTTCCGCTTTTTTCTACTTAATTCTATACTAGCCTATTTTATTTACATGTCCACAGGCCTGTACGTAATAGGTGGTTGAGTTATGTTTCTTTGAATTTGATTTGATTTATATTGGTGTTGGATATGTTATCTGGCTTTTATATTTCCGGTTATCCCGCCCTGGGCTGTCCAGTTGGTGATCTGTACAATATCGGCCAATGATTGGGATCTACATCTCGTACTTACGAGAGTTAGCCGAAGTTGGAAATACCGCATATACTACATGTGTGTTTTTTGTGTGTGTAATGGGTTTTTTCTTGGAAAGGGGGGGGGGGGGTAAGTATGTTTGTTCTGCTGAATTGTTTTTTTATGTTAGCACAGAACCACTGGTCTTTCGGCCATTTTTAAAATGTTGTTTGTTTGTCCAAGGATGAATGGATTTTGTTTGATTAGTTTATGTTAAGGCAGGGCATTGCCTACTAGGAGGTAGATCCGTTAATTAAATGAAATTGAATCGGAAAGTGTTATTTAATATAAGATCACCAGCAATAATATTGTCTGATTTGTTTGTTGTAATTCTAGATTGAATTAAACAAAAGAATACTTTGCCATATCTTGGATCTAAAAAGGCAATTGGTTGGATAGATGCTTAAATTTTGTGGAGATATTTATTATTTAGATGTTGAAGTTTGAAAGCCAGAGAAATAGACAGAAGTAGGAAACGTGGAATTTGATTGGCTGGGCATGAGAGGCGTTGTGATTGGGTAGCTGAATCGGTAGAGCGCAGGCCTCCCGTGCGGAACGTCAGGAGTTCAAATCCTGGTTGAGTCAAACCAATGACTTACAAAATTGATACTTATCACTTCCTAGCCAGGCGCTTGGCATTATTAGGATAGGGCAAGGACTGGTTGGCTCAGTGTCAGAATAATGGTGCTGGTGACCTGGTCTCCCAGAGGAGCAGCACTATAAAGTCGAAATGAGTATACACTTTCACAAATCGATCCCCGTACTTATATGATCTTAGATGTTGCCAGTACGTAAGACTCCAACAACCAATAAACCAATATTCTAGCAACCCATGCACTCCTAGCCCTCTCCATCACTAAAGGCCCTGTCACACCTCACCGGATATGGGGAAATAGACAGAAAACGAACAACGTCCGGTTTGTGTCCGTACAAGTTTTGAACATGCACAAAACTAACAATGGATGCTGCCAGATTGACATCTACGGTTCTTGTCCAGTTTGATTTTGCTTCGTCCATTGGCTATCCATTCATGTCCATTTCATGTCCATTTCATGTCCTTTCGTAGACCCGATGTCGCAAAACTTTGACACATCTCAATACATTTTGATACTTATCACCACCGGACTAGACAATTCTGTCCATTGCTCAATGCGGCATAGTGTGACAGGCACTTAATACTCCGACCACGCCTGCTTCTCTTCCCTGCGTAGTAGCCCTTTTAAGAGTGCTCAAGTGACACATGTCAATCATAACTAACCGTGTACCTGTGTACCGGTGTTAATTAACATAGCGTGCACACTATCTCCACTACATTTTCTTTTCATTACATTCAATGATTAAAGTTACATAGTCCATGGTTTTGCATTTCTGTCATTTTATGATATAAAAATAGTAGGTTATTTATTATTATCTACCGCACTTTAGCTTGAAATAACTGTTATTCAAAATTACTAACTTCAGAGATATCTGAAGTGTAAAAATGCTAAATTAATTTTAGCATGCTTGTCAAAACTCTGATTCCATAGGTTTCAACGGTAACAAGTTCCATTACATTGCCTTAGTATGCCCTTCTATGTAACGCCAAATAGTTACTATGTGGACCAGTATCTAATACCCCTTGTCACACTACGACATAACAAGCCAACGTAAGCCTGATGTCCTCACATTTCATCATTACGTTGACGTATGTTGGGTTACGTTATGATGACGTCAGAATGATGTTAGACTGACGTCGAGCTACGTCACATTACGCTGTGTTACATAGGTGCAAGTCAAGGTTTTGAACCTGTTCAAAACTTTTGACGTAACTTGAACGTAACGGTTTACGTTCGCCATATGTTCTGTACACGTTCGGCCAACGTCAATGACATTAGACGGACGATAGTCAAACGTTGCTCACTACGTTCCACTACGTTGACCCACATTAAAGCCAGTGGAAATGTCCACGCGGCATAATGGGAACGTCAGGAGAACGTACGCCGAACGTATGCCAAACGTATGTCCAACATATGTTCAGCATTTCGCCACCATGTCATGATGTATGTAATGTCACGTAACGTAGTTCTGGCGATGGAATAACGTACATAACGTTCCGTGAGCGTAATGACGTTGTCCTCTCTCATTGAATGATGCTATCACTACGCTTTACCGACATTACTCTCTCGTCAACTATGCTGCATCCACATTCAACTTGTGCCCAAATTTGCATACTACGCCGAGAAGTTCAAAGTTGTTCACGTTCTCCCGATGCTGACGTCGTTACGTTGTAGTGTGACAGGGCCTTAAGTTAGATACGTGGGTTCAAGTCTAGATAGCCGTTTCCCTTTCACAAATTTGAAGCTTTAATCGAATTATGCACCTTTAAAGTTTAATCAGAGGGAAATTTCAATCGTGGGCAATTGCTCTTCCCCATTCCAATTCAGGATGCGACACATGACTACTTAGTATGGAGTTTATTAATCTAGAAAGGAGAACACATACAGGTAAAGTTCAATATGAGGTCAATAACAATAAGGTAGTAAGTTCGAATCTCTGTGTGAACCGGGCACTCAACCCACATGTCACAGTCTGAAAGTAGGGCCGGGTGGGGTGATGAGAAAAGGCGAGAGGTGGTCTCGGGTCGGCATCTGGAGGTGAAGTGCCGTCTGGAGAGGCGGGAGGGCGGAAATGACGTCACAGGGGCGTGGGTTGGGTACAAGTGGGGACTACCAGTGCACAGTGCGGGGGGCACCATCTGCAGTTGATTCCCGGCCCCCTATAGTTAAAAGGGGGAACTAAGGTATAGGTTGGGAGAGGGGGTAGCGGTTGGAGGCAGGAGTCCCATGTCGATCCCGAATTACCCATGTTGCCTATGCAACATGACCAATGTTCATTGCCCTATACTAGTTATGCCGAGCGCCAGGGTAGGTAGCGAGAAGTACCAATGTTGTTTAAGTCATTGGTTTCACTCGGCCAGGGTTTGAACCCTTTTCATCTGTTCATCGCATCTGTTCATTACCACCAGTACGGTATAATGTAAAGCACACAACTGAAGATTTTAGTTTAAAGCAAATAAAACAAAACATATAAAACAATCTCTCCAACACTTCCCTCATTTTTAAATATCCGGCGGCCTGATTTCCCTGTGGGGCAGCACTGCCCACTGTCGCCAGTCGGTACCCATTCTGATATGACCTTAGATGTTACCAGGACGTAACAATCCAACAACCAAATCTACAGCACTATCTCACCGATATTGGTCAATGTATTCTGACCCCTAGACACTTAAACAAGTATTTGCTCAAGTTCGCCATCAGGGATCTTTGGGAAGGGGGGGTGGGTGATGAGGGGACAGGCGGGGGGGGTTAGCTTTTGTCACACATCAGGAAATTACTTTTCTACCTTGGCAGCACGCGGTAACTCAGCCCTGTCGTCTTGTCTAATTGGATATTGAAAATGAATCTGGCACAGAAATGCGTTTAGAGAAGTTAAATGGCCATATTAGTAATGTGTGGGTGTGGGTGTGACGGGTGAGTCACACGTGAGTGCTGATAGGTCTTTAGGGCGTGTATAATATGCGAACACATAAGAAACTGCTTTAAGCTAGGATTCCTTACACGTGGTATGTGGCATGCGAATGCAAATGCGAATGCGGCATGCGGCATGCGGCATGTGGCATGCGGCATGCGAACGGGTTGGGTCCTTTCACCCACACCCACACCCACACCCACACATAGTGTCAGGTTTCTCTACCACTGTTTTCTATGGCAAACGCAGCAGCATTCGCATTTGCATACCGCACCAATTGCTACATGGACCGATGTAGTTGCCGCATTCGCATTCGCATTCGCATTTGCATTTGCATTTGCATTTGGATTCACATTTGCATTCGCATTCGCATTCGGACACATGGAATCACCCCCATTGACTTAGATGCTTTCTGATTTTTTGCCGCATTCACATTCGCATTCGCATTCGCATGCTGCATACCTCGTGTAAGGAATGTAGCCTTAACACACATCAGGAAATTACTTTTCTACCTTGGCAACACGCGGTAACTCAGCCCTGTCGTCTTGTCTAATTGGACATTGAAAATGAATCTGGCACAGAAATGCGTTTAGAGAAGTTAAATGGCCATATTAGTAATGTGTGGGTGTGGGTGTGACGGGTGAGTCACACGTGAGTGCTGATAGGTCTTTAGGGCGTGTATAATATGCGAACACATAAGAAACTGCTTTAAGCTAGGATTCCTTACACGTGGTATGTGGCATGCAAATGCAAATGCAAATGCGGCATGTGGCATGCGGCATGTGGCATGCGGCATGCGAACGGGTTGGGTCCTTTCACCCACACCAACACCCACACCCACACATAGTGTCAGGTTTCTCTACCACTGTTTTCTATGGCAAACGCAGCAGCATTCGCATTTGCATACCGCACCAATTGCTACATGGACCGATGTAGTTGCCGCATTCGCATTCGCATTCGCATTCGCATTTGCATTTGGATTCACATTTGCATTCGCATTCGCATTCGGACACATGGAATCACCCCCATTGACTTAGATGCTTTCTGATTTTTTGCCGCATTCACATTCGCATTCGCATTCGCATGCCACATACCTCGTGTAAGGAATGTAGCCTTAAGTGAGACTAAGTCAGCTGTGGTATTTTTGTAAACATTAATTCATCAGAAAATACAGTTTTCTTTTTTATCCAGCGCTGAGGCGCTGGTCTCCCGATATTTAAACTGTGTATTTCTGTGTTTGTATGGATTCAGACACTTACTTGCAGCTTTCAACTGGGCGTAGAATTAAATTAAGCATGCAGTTATATTGCTTGCTGGTGAATTGTACATGGTTCATGATTCCACTCGTTGTTTAAGCCCAAGTCACACCTACCCGGACGAGCACCAGATTTTTAGCCGGACCACCCCCGGACCACTCCCCCAGACTCCCGGACAGCCCCGGATAAAATCGCTATTTTTGCCTCGCTCTCATGCTTCTCACACCTACCCAGACGAGCGATGGACTACTAGCCCAGATCACCCTGGATGAGCCCCAGACAACCCCCAGACTACCCAGATGAGTCCCGGACAACGCCCGGACGAGCCCTGGACAACCCCCGGATGATAACTCGAAATGCGGGACTCATCCTGTGGTAGTCCGTGAGTAATACGTGGTCATCCGTGGTTATCTGTCGTTATCCATGGTTAATCCGTGGTCATCCAGCCTGTCCAGGTCTTATCCGGGCAATTCGGGAGTGGTCCGTGGCTCTGTCAGGGCTAGTCCGGGCTAAACCGGGGCTAAAACATAGCTCTTCCGGTTTGAAAATGACCCGGACTGGACGGGAGACTGACTATCCCCATACCACCCCCAGACTACCCGGACCACCCCCAGATTACACCCAGATGATGCCGGATCGAGCCCGGATTGCAATATTCCCTGGATCACCCCTGATGTTTAAACATTTTCAAACATCCGGGGCAGACCCTGGATGAGGCCAGACCAGCCACGGATCACCAAGGATCACCAAGGACCACCAAGGACCAGCCAGGGATGAGCCATGGATCGCCACAGATCGCCACGGACCATGCCAGATCACGGGTTGGGGCAACGTATTGGTAGCGTGCGGCCGACGTTGTGGTAAAATGTTGGCGCGCCGTCCTGATATGACCTTAGATGTTGGTAGGATGAAAAACAACAAAAAACAACCTTTTGGCACAACGTGTGGGAACGAGCCTCATGCACACGCGGTGTGTGCTTAACGTTCGCATAATGATCTTCCAGCGAATTTAACGTGTCTCGACGTCCTCCTAATGTCCCCATAAGTTTGGCACCCACACATTGGCACACGTCGAAAGTTTTGTGCAAGCGCAAAACTTTCAACGTGCCACGACACACGCCACTGTTCCTCGCTGACCATCACCGTCCATCAACGTGTACCAATGCGCGCCTAACGCGCGTGTCACACTTCCAGACATCTCCCGACATTTCGCCAAAAAATTACACACGTCGACGAGTTGGCGAGAAACGTTGTAATGGGACAGTACCATAACTACTTCAAAATTGTATCAAAGATAGTTGTTGCTTTCATTTGAAATATATCTGGCCATTTCAGCGTTTCATGTAAATGTCAATGTAGACAGCTGAATATGATTAACAATACTGACATAATAGATACCACTAACTTGTCGCTATGAACATTACTATTGCTGGTGACATGGCATTAAGCCATCATCAATTAATCAATCAATTTTCAATGCCACAAACTGTTCTAATTGTATGCTGTGTAGCCCAATGTTTTGGTACAACAGGCATGATTCAAATAATTTAATTACATGTACCAAACAAATGTAAATTAATGAAAATAACTGCAGCACACAATCATTTTATTTTTTATTAGACTAGAACTGGGTATTGGAGGTTGCAATAAATATCGCCATAGAGAAGAGGTCATCATCATTGAGATGTTTCCGGAGAATCCATAGGAAATATGCAACATGTGACATTATTGAAATGTAGTACAGGTACCGGAACAAATAGCTGGCAAGCTTGCGACCGGAAGTGGCCCGGATTTCTGGGGTTTTCCGCTTTTGTGGAGAAAGCCTGAATTTATACATAAAATATAAAACAAACAATGAAAAGTAAAGAACTAAATTGTATTTAACCAATTAAAAAAATAGCTGGTTTTCTGGTAATTGCAGATTTCTGGAAACCTGATAAGAGGTTTGGTACCTGTACTTTTCGGTACCTGTACTTTGAAAATTGTCAAAGCCAAGTAAAAAGGAAATATGATAGCCATTGCATGGGTGAAATCAATGTTTGCAGCCAATAATCTTGAGTTTCTCTCCATTGTCTCCTGGCAACATCGAAGGTCATATCAGGATGGGTACCTACATGTACTTGTGACAGTGCACGCTCATGGCAACTTTATAGTGCTGCCCCCCCGGGAGACCAGGCCTCTGGCAGCATGACCCAATTTCCTACTCGGTCACATTGTCCGGATACTGCGCTAACCAGTCCTTGCCCTATACTACTAATGCTGAAAGCTAGCCTAGGCAGCGACAAGTATAAATTGTGTAAGTCATTGCATTGACTCAGCTGGGATTCAAAACTGTGAGCCTACACTCTAATGGGGCTGTCACACTACGACGTAACGACGTCAACGTAGGGAGAACGTGAAGAACGTTGAACTTCTTGGCGTAGTATGCAAATTTGGGCACAAGTTGAACGTGGATGCAGCGTAGTGGACGAGAACGTAACGTTGGTAAAGCGTAGTGATACCGTCAGTCACGAGAGAGGACAACGTCACTACGCTCACGGAACGTTATGAACGTTATTTCATCGCCAGAAGAACGTTACATGACGTTAGCTATGTAATGAGACGTTGAACGTACGTTGAATGCACGTTCTCCTGACGTTCTCCTGACGTTCTCCTGACGTTCTCCTGACGTTTTCCTGACGTTCTCCTGACGTTCCCATTAAGCCTCGTAGGCTTTTGCACTTGGTTTAATGTGGGTCAACGTAGTGGAACGTAGTGGAACGTAGTTGAACGTAGTGAGCAGCGTTGAAATAACGTCCATTTAACGTCATTGACGTTCACTGAACGTGAACAGAACGTACGGCGAACGTAAACCCTTACGTTCGACCTACGTCCAAAGTTTTGAACATGTCCAAAACCTTGACGTAACTCGACGTAACACGACGTAATGTGACGTAGCTCGACGTCATTCTAATGTCATTTTGACGTCATCATGACGTAACCCAACGTCATGACGAAAAATGATCACGTTAGGCTCACGTTGGCTCGTCACGTCGTAGTGTGACAGGGGTATAACGGATGCGGCCACCTCGACCACTGCAGCCACTGTGTCCATAACACCTGTCTGTAAACACCTAACTCATCATGTAAGCTGATCACTCCTGAACCCGGAACCTTTTACCCAGATACATGCGATGCCCCTTTGACCCCTTTGACCTTTGCTACTTCCTCCATTGGCCTCGTTCTGACAATGGCGATGTGTCTTCGCACCTGTATTCATGGGCGGCTTGGTGTGATTTACACGTGCCGCCATTGGGACTTATACTTCAGCACAAACTGCCCATAGTTAAAGCTGCATAACCTCTATTTTCTTTAAAAAATGAAGAAACACCGATCAGGTTTATTTGTTTAATTCCAGACATAAGTAGTATAATAGTAGTAGTTTATTTTAAGGTTGCGAGTTCGAATCTAGTGTCTGGCCTCCGCCCAGGCTGTGATGGAATTTGTATGGTCATTGAAGGGTTCTGTGTGGCTCAGCCCTAGGAGGGTTCTAATACTGCTAGGGCACGTGACATGGTGATTTGAGGTGACTAGCTACACACCAGGCATTGGTTCGGGTGCTGTCTGGGTAGGGTGTACCTCTGGGATTTAATCGGTTAACACTTGTGCACATAATTGATTGTCTGCTTTTACATGTAAAAGCAATGGTTTGAACAAAAAACAAACATTTCTCACCAGGAATATGGCCTATGCTGCCGACACGGCATAAAGCAACCACCAATCAATCAATCAATCTTGTGATTCGATCGCATGAGGGTTCTGCTGGGACCTGATAGGTGAGGCAGTAGTGTCTTGTTGAGTAGTGCCGGTGTAGCAGGAAATCGCAAATCCCTGGACATCACACACCCCGGGGTTTGCGATTTCCTAGGAAATCACAAAACCGCCCTGGAAATCGCAAACCCTCATGCTTTGTAGCATTTACCACCCCAAGCATGGCAGCTATATGTTTGATTTTGAACTTCTACCAGATCTGGGGTGATAAAATGGATTCAAGGAAGGTCAAGATGGATTAATCCTAGTGAAAACATCTTTGCCATAGTCCAGTTTGTGATGCGCGAGAAGGAAGAACAGAGGCGGAGGTGGGAAAAACTGAGGCGTTTATTGAGACGCCTCGGGCAAATACAGAGACAGTGATAAGGACAAAAACATATGAGAAACAGTAAGGTAAATGGTACAAGCAGGGCAGCAGAGGAGGTAACAGGCTGAGGAAGCAGAGAGCAATAAGAGGGGCTCATGAGGAGCAACAGGCTCGTGAGGAGCAATACAGTAAGGGGCTCATGAGGAGCAGAGGATAAATAGAGGAGGGGCTCAGAAGGAGCAGTGTCAGATTGGTAGAGGGGGGGCCGAGGAGCCCTCCGCCAAAGAGTAAGGAGAGGGCTCGAGGCGCGCCCGAGGCGGGGGCGCGGGGCGCCCGAAGCGGGGCCCGGAGAGGCAGGCCTGGTTGAGAAGAGGGTCCGGGGCCTACGTGGAGGGGGAGCGGGCGGCCAAAAAAGGGAGGCCCGCTCCTGAGGCCTTGGGGGAGGAGGTCCGGCGAGGGTCGAGCAGGGGGGCAGCGAACTCCTCAGGGCTGGGCTGGGTGGGTCTCTCGTGAGGCTGGGCTGAGTCGTCTGAGGTGTGAGGTGCGAGGTGATGATCCTCGGCTTCTTCTGGGCGGTGTTTCGATCGGTGTTCGCTGGGTGGCCGTCGGTGGGCGTCGCGGGGCTGTCGGGAATGGTTGGGATGAGGTGCCGGCCTAGGCCCCCCTGCTCGACCCTCGCCGGACCTCCTGCTCGACCCTCGCCGGAGTTGGGTGGGTGGGTGGGTGGAGAAGAAAAAGGGCAGAGAGGTGGAAGGCGGCTGGAGGCTGAGTGCCTGAGGGAGGCCGGCGGGCGGCCTTATAAGGGGGAAGGTGAGCAGTGGCAGGAGGGCGTGAGTCGCTCAGGGCCGGGGGAGGGCGGGGGTGAGCAGCGGGCGTCGCGCGAGGCGCGAGTGCTGGGAGAGCGCGGGTAGCGGGGGGGGGGGGGGGGGGGGGGAGTCGCTCTGTCTTCCCTCGCATCAAACGAGGGAGCAGTGGCAGGAGGGCGTGAGAGGCTCAGGGCCGGGGGAGGGGGAGGGTGAGGCGCGAGGCGCGAGGGCTGGGTGACAGCGCGGGTAGCGGGGGGGGAGGGGGGGGGAGTCGCTCTCCCTTCCCTCGCATCAAACGAAATGCTTCGCATTACGACCAATTCTGACCGCACATGCACTGAAAATAGTAGCCTGGTCCCCTGGCCTTTATTCACGTCAGTGTCATGTTGGATAATGATACAGATAGTTAGTTGTACTGCCTTTTCTTAATGATATGTGGCATGTAACTAGTTACGCATATATTATTCAGCAAAGTGTTGGTTATTCGTTGGTAGCACGGTCCAGTGGGACAGTGTATTCTATGTGTTTGTGCGGCACTGTGCTGCTTTGCCTAACTGGCAGCCCACACCCGGCTGCAGCAGCTCGTCAGGCTTCAACTTGGTTCAAATGCAGATGCCCACACCAGTATATGCAGATCCCCACACCAGTATCTGCCTCCAGTCAGCAGGAAATTTGCTTCATGAATAAACGGAGGGGCATTTAGAGGTACCAGCCAGAGGAATTACTCATCCAACTATATTATGTCAAATATCTTGTCTTGTTATTGTGAACGGAGCATACAATAATAGTCTAGTATCTTTGACAAAAATTGACCTGTTCCCCTATCCTTCTTGTGAGTGAACGCAGTGAATTGGCCCTTGCTGTGACAGGCATGAAATTAAAAATAATCAATTATTCCATCTTGTGAGGGATCCCCTTATATACAAATAAATTTGGCTTTATCATGCTTACATAAATACAATTTTTACAATAGACCAGTTCGTAATTCCAGTGTCAGGGTGCATTGTGGGAATTTTAAAAGCAAAACAAAGCTGCACAAAGCACATGTGCTTGCTTTAAGACTGCCAAACATGGGGGATTTGCCATGTCCAGGGGGGATATGTGATTTGCTAGGAAATCGCAAACCCCCCATGCCCATATCTGGTATGGGGTTTGCGATTTACTAGGAAATCACAAGTGGGGGTTTGCGATTTACAGGGTTTGCGATTTCCTGCTACACCGGGCACTATTGTACAGAATGTTATCAGGTGGTGCCAGGAGGCAGGCATCCATGGTTATGAGATTGAATGGAGTGGGCGTTTTTCGCACATCAATTAATAGTATAAAAATGATACGTCATCAGAGTTTGTTTTATTTATGATACTTTATATTTATCACTGAACTCTTAGTTACACAAATGAATTTGCTGATGGATTGATGTGCATACATAACTGGGACGCTACACATGCATCTTTCTCTATTTTATGACTGCGCAGAAAATGTATGCAGTAGCTAAACCAAGGGAAGCCCCCTTCAACATAACTGGAGTTTGGTGCTCACCTAATAATAGTAATATATGATCTAGTTATTGGTATTTGGCAAAGCCAATGACAGCAACTTCTCATTATCATTGTTCTGTATATTTATCCTAAGCTGATAATTTCATTGAATCGCCAATCTCCCAAGCACAGGAGCTAAAGAAATGATTTGTTGTTCCGTTCTATTTATATTGTATATAGATACAGATATAGATACAGTTTGTATATCGCATAATCAAATAAGTTTGTTTCTCCTCAAAAGTGAAGTGCCTTCCTAAATGTGGTTTTGCATACTAGAGTAAAATCTCTCTAAATCGACCGACCATGGGACCGACTTGATATAGTAGATTTGGGGAGGTGCTCGGTTTAGGAAGCTTTTGATTTCGTTACAATGGTAATGTATGAGCAATCGTTTGGGAGCCAAATAAAGCGATCGATATAGGGGAGTGGTCGATCTGTGGAGGTGGCTGGTTAGAGAGGTGTTACTGTAATTCATTTCTGCCAATAGAGACAGGGTCAGTACGATTGTTATTGTTTCATATGAAATAACACTGCCATACACGTAACACCCCTATCACACCAAACTATTTCTCAAACCGTCCGACCCCATTCTAAAACGGGCTGTAGTCACGGTAGAATGTGGCTGCAAGACAATTTTGGGCATGCGCAAAGTTCTGGAGCACCATTCCGTTCTAGCCATCCATTCTGTTCGTAAACAGACTGTAACAAGTTGCTACTACATCCATTCCATTCGCAGCCAGTTTGAGCCCGTTCAGCAACATTTTCAAGACAGTAGTGAGAACTAGTTTGGTGTGATAGGGGTATTAGATCATTCAAATCATGGTCTGCTAAATCTGAATTGTCGGCTAGAATGAGGCGGGCTTCACCACTGTCCCACCAAGGGGTGACCAGTCTAACATTTTGACAGCAAAACGCCCTTCTGTAGTACATCGGAACTGATAGAACCAGTGACCCGGAGAAGTCTACGGAAGATAAACCACCGTGTTCAGATTCCCTCACCGCCACCGACCAATCAGAAGAGCCCTACTAAAACCGGCACGGGATGATCGTGACGGCGCACTGCTGCATGGGTGAGCGACTGCATCTGCTAAGGGTAATCAATGTTTTTAATGTCTTAGCGGTATGCGCAGAGTGGGAAATCCATAGGCTACACTGAAGCACCAGATGAGGTACTCCGGCAGTAGGAGGTGCGGGGATATGTGAGGGTTATCTGACAGAGGATTATCTGACATAAAGGTATTAGCATGGCACCAGACGCTGATCGATTTCCAATAAAAAGTAATCCATGAAAGGAAGTTCAAAGGGATTGTCGCAGAGAAATGATATAGCTTTGCATAATCACAGATGATAGTATGAAGGGTGGGGTTAGTTCTTTTAGGTGTTTTTTTTGTTCAGCTAAAAATAAAATATCACTTGATTAACATCTTTGTTTCAGCATCGAAGCGCTGGTCTTCCGGAGGTATGACTATATAAAATAATCATTCTATGGATGAGATGATGAGTTGGTATGAATAATATAGACAATAACAGGTAACTAACTATCAGGCTGCATTACTATTGCGGCAATCTTATTAGTATTTGTAGACTGAGGGATAGATGCGACTTTACAATCATTCATTGATTTGCTGATCATACCTGTGAGGAGACATTAATACTATGGGTATGACTCGCTCTTATGGTTGGTAATGGATTTTGTAGATAATGGTTGCAGTATACATTTAAATTGTTTTGGTCAACTCCACCGCTCTCTGCTAAGTTAATACCAGATTTGTAACATTGACTTTCATTACTTTCCAGTTAGTTATGGGGGGGGGGGGGGGGTCGTGACCTAGAGGTCACTGGCTGCGGGACTGCAGCATTGTTATCAGTTTCCACTCACTGGCCGTAATCGCTTAACATGACCCGGGCGACTCAGGTCATCTGAGTTGTCAGAATTTCAAATAGAACACCGCGAGTGGAGTCGACAAATACACGTGCCGTGTGCAAAACAACCCGACCCCAGTAACCCACCTATTGGCTGGTGTTTGCAGGAGCGATGACGTCACATTTGCGCTGGTACCATCCTGCAGGATAACAGCCACCGATACCAGTCATACATATTTATTTTGGTAATAACATAGATTAATGAAATGGAAATATCACTAAACTATGCCATCATAAAAATATTTAAATCATATTTTGCTGTAATTATATCGGCTATTCAAAAACAAAAAAAAGGGCCACCATTTTTTTCACCCCGAGCGTGCAGAAGCGTATTTGATTATTCAACCCGAGTCTGCAGGATGTGCGCATGCGCCAAAAAGTGGCTCAGGTCGATTAGTCGATTAATCAATTACGCCCACTGAGGCCTGTTTATTCGCAGTGAATTGGTTCGCTTGTTGGTGTTTGTATAGTGATGCGCCACTAGGATACCACCCCAATGGTATTATGCATCAATATCCCACTCAGTCGCAGTATACTGACACAGAGCCAACTAGTCTTCCTCCTATCCTAGTAATGCTCATCATTAGGCAAGCTAGCAACAATTAGCAAGTTTGTAAACATTGGGTTTGACTTAGCAAAGAATTGACACATCACATCGTCATTCAAGGTACAAAGTCCGATAGTATTGTATTTCTGCAATTTTCTGTTACAGCAATATATTAAGTGATCATTGTACGCTACTTGACTTTAGCTAAGAGCAACTTTTATTCCAAATGACCAGCATTGACGAGATTTGAAATGAAAACTTGCAGAATACATAATGTGTGCACCCTGTGTAATGTAAAGGACGTCTGAACACAATGAGTTCTGTACTGTAACTAACTTTATTTAGAACGTTCTGTAGTGACCTCACTCTGTGCCACACTGGGGGTGTTCGGATAACAACACAACTGGAAGACACATACATTACATCTCCCTTTCAATGGAACAGAGGAACAAAATTCAATGGTAACATTTTGTATATATAAACTACCATCGATAGCAACAGGTCCTTCTTGTGTTATTATAACTAATGTCATAACGCCATATCCCCCTCTTTAAAATAATTCCTATCCATAACAGAATGGTACCAGGTATTGCGAGGATAAAATGCCATGCTCAAATTTACTAACATTCCAGAACAATGTAAATGGCATTGTACATGAAGACCTAATACATATAGAGATATTATACATACTATGTTTAAGAAGAGAACCATGAAACATGTAAATGGGAAACTATCGAATGTAGCCCATCATACAAAAACACGACCCATAAGTAATACAACGAATACATAGTCAGGGTCAGTTGTCACTTCTTAAATGTAGACTTATTTTGTCTCTTCTTCATATGACCTGAACAATGAGCGTATTATTACGTAACGTTGTATGCAATTCATAACTGAACATAACAAGGCACTTGCTAGGCAGAACAGAAAGTGGCATAGCAACAACAGTAAACGACTTATATAACTTATGAGATTCAAATATTCAATATAGTATTTCATGCACAACATTTCCCAAAATGTTCAAATTAAACTCATGCTTCATATAACAATTTCATCCGTGAACATTTCGTCATATTTTTTTTTTTTTTTGTTCGTTTATAAAAGCATTGAGTCAAAATTCATTTGATAACATCTTTGACATGCAAGACAACTTAAAAACATGTATAAACATAAACATACAAAATGCATACACAGCTGGCTGCATGTGTCGTTTCTTATGTTATCATGCGTTGTGTCCATTCATTGTTCGAACTTAAGTATGTGACGTTACCACTTATTGTACAGCTTTTCCAGCATGTTACTTATTTAACTATAACAATTTCAACCGTGAACATTCTTTTATGTTTGCTTAATAAGCATTGAGTCAACATATATAGTCAAGAACATCCATGACATGAAGAGCAACTAAACATAGCATTTATAAAAACATACAAAATGCATACTCAGTTGACTTCATGTGTCGTTTCTTATGTTTGCATGAGTTGTGTCCATTCTTTGTTTGACCTGAACTATGTGTCGTTATTAATTATTGTACTGCTTTTCTGGCATGTCAGTTATTTAATTATAACAATTGCATCAGTGAACATTTTTGTTTGTTTGTTTAATAAGTATTGAGTGAATATTTATTGGATAACATCTATGACATGTAAGACAATTTAAAGCATTTACAAAACATCACCAAAAAGCATACTCAGTTACCTTCATGTGCCATTTCCTATGTGTGAATGTGTTCTGTAAAGTCTTTGTTTGACCTCAAATGTGTGATGTTCTTCATGTATTGTCATGGTAACATACTGTAACAATTTAAAGTTGCACAGTCTAACCAAACCATTCCTAATTCAAAACGTCACAATCGACATACTATGTCTTTGTTTGCATTCTTTGACCTTTTCCACATATATATATTTCTATTGCATATAGATATATTTATTAAATATATTTATATAAATTATTTTATTTTAATGCATATGACAATAAATTCAACGTTACAAATATCAGTATATCCGGTAGATTCTGCATATTCGCTTACTCTGGTTTCTATATAACCAATATTTTACACAAATGGATATTTTACACAATTAATTCGTCATCCACAGGCCTTGTCATTGTGAAATTGTTGTGACATACTTCATTCAATTCTGACATCCGACAATATAGTGGTCATGATATCCACTTTAAAAAATTTTAAATATATATTTAGTTGGTTAATATAATATATATTGCTATTCGTTCACCATGGGAACGGTGTGCACCAATAGGAATTCCACCTGCATACGACACATATAACACATATATGCATGTAGGTACTATGTTTCATATGATACAACATTTTAGTTTTATATCTCCATCATTAACAACAAGCCCATAGCATAGCAATCTTATGATGGAACAAAATACCAATATTATGGTGACACACTCAAATTATTACAGCCTGCATGAAATAATTTATATCGATATAGATACTCTAGCAGGATATCATATCGTATATTGTGTTACAAATAAGGTCTACACCTGAGTATGCAGCTTTAACCAAGCAGACGGCCAACCGCTACTTTGTCGCATACACATACTTGAACCACATTCTTTCATGACGTGGCCCCACGCTGCTTGGGGGCGTTCGGATATCAGCATACCTATATTTTCATGTCGATGTTAAAGATTTAATTATGCAGAAATAGAAGTTCCTTTACCTTGAATTGTCTCATGTTTCATCTTATGTCAATTCATATATGATATTAAGTCACACTTCATGTCTATCACATGCCTCCATTGGCATAGCGTTTGGTGCTTGCTTCCTGGCGCTCCAACTCAATTCTCGAGGAATCTCGGTACCTTGCCTGTTGTAGCTTGCCCGACGTCCTGCGCGTCTTTATTCTGGTCATCTTCATTATCGCCGACTGTCCCTGTCGACGTCCTGCACATCTGTGCTTCGTAGCATCCGTGCATCTGTGTCCATGCCTCTTAGGCATCCGTGCATCTGTGTCCATCTTCTCAGGCATCTGTGCATCGTATTGTCATTTATTCATTCCAAGCATTGTCGTGACGTCCTGCGCGTCCTCATTCCGGCTGTTTTCATTAGAGCCGTTCGTTTCTACCGACGATCCGTATATCCGTGCTTCTTGGCACCTGTGTAGTCGTGTATGTGCCTCTAGGCATCCGTGCATCCTTGTGCCATCTTTCCAGGCATCTGTGCAACGTCTTGTCACTCGTTACAATAAAGTCTGTGCAGGTTTTGTTGGCGCCCGGGGAGTGGCTGCCCGGCGTGCTGCCGCTACGTCAACACAAAGTTCAAACAAGTGGTACCTTCTCTATGACCAGGGTGTCGATCCTGGTAAAATGAACTTGTATTATATGTTGGTTTGTGCCCGGGGTGTCGTGGCCCGGTATCCACCGGAAGCAATGGGCCTGAAAGCACCATTGCCTCCACATCTGACACCATGTAATGTAAAGGACGTCTGAACACAATGAGTTCTGTACTGTAACTAACTTTATTTAGAACGTTCTGTAGTGACCTCACTCTGTGCCACACTGGGGGTGTTCGGATAACAACACAACTGGAAGACACATACATTAATTGCGGGGATCTGATAGGCTGCCATAACCTGAAGCAGTGGCAGTTTGAATTACTCTGATGTACTATTTATTCTAGTAAGTGTTGAATTATAATCAGTATCTAAAGTGCAGATATCGGATCAAATGTAGGTAAATTGGTTTTGGAAATGTTATGCTTTCATCGAATTATGTAACTTTAATTGGTGTTTAAAACAACAATCTCATATTGAAGTAGGAAGTGTGTTCACATTGAAAACCTAGCTCTCATGTAGGTTAGTAAGTAAGTGATCCTGAAAAATAGCAGGTCCACAGTGTAAGATCAATGACAGGTCACGACCCACCCCTGGTGATGATGTGGAGTGGAGGGGGGAGGGGGTGCTGGGAAGGGAGGGGGCGGAGAGCAAGGAGGGGGTGCGGATGACGGATGGAGATGGGGGCGGGGTGGATGGGTGATGGGGAGCGGAGTGTGGGTGAGAAAGGTGAGCAAGGAGGCGGAGGGGGAAGGTGTAGCGGAATTGGGGAAGTGGGTGAGGGAAGTGGAAAGGCGTTGTGGGCAGCTAGAAGGTGGCGGGAAAACCCAGTGTCTCCAGCCAAAGGTCGTCTGCTCACAGCGTTAACCTTGGAAACACCACGAGCACCCGCAGGAATTGATGGTGAAGGAGTGTCCGTGGTGCTGGTGATAGGCGGGGGAGGGGGGGGCGGGGTGGCGAGTGGAAGCGCGGTGTATGCTGGGAGAAAAGGGTGAATGCAGTCTATTGTGTTAAAGCGGGAAGATGCATGACTCATAAGGTCCCGCAATAGAGTAACGGTCATTACTCACTCCCTGGCCTACAAGTTGGGTGTGTGGAGGTGGTGGGGGGTGAGGAGGGGTGGGAAAGGGTAGGGAGGGGTGTCTACTTTACATCGTTTGGGACTCGGAAGGTGGGGGTGGGGCACTCACTCCAGTTTGATGTTTGTTTGTTTATTGTTTTACGTACTAGCAACATCTAAAGCTATGATTCCATATATGCGGTATGCGGCATGCCTTTCGCATTCGCACCGATTGGTCCATTGAGCGATCCACATTGCTGTACACGCATTCGCATTAGTATTCGCATTCACATTCGCATTCACATTCACATTCGCAACCAGATTTATGGAAGCAGCACCATGCGTTTGCATGCTTTTCCATTTTTTGTTCATATTTGCATCCACATTCGTATTAATGGAATCTTAGCTTTAGGTCATATCAGAACGGGTACTGCCTTGTGACAGTGCAAACTCCTGGTGACTTTATAGTGCTGCCCCACTGGGAGACCACACCGCCAGCATCCACGCTCCGATATCCCACACAATCACATCATCCTGATACTGCGCTAACCAGTCATTGTCTTATCCTAATAATGCCGAGCACCAGGTTAGGTAGTGACAAGTATCCATTTTAAACTCATCGGATTGACTCGGCTGGGATTCGAACTACCGATTCGGTCACCTCATCCGATCTCGGTTTGATGTAGTTAGCTCTATAGCCCGGCCTCTGTCCCAGAGCTGCTAAACAGCACATTAGACAAGTTGATAGACGGTCGGGTTATACAAATAACCAGGTGATTTTCAAATCTAATGTTCTAAATATATTGGTCAAATAATTATCGATTGAAGCCCCCTACTTTTACGATGAATAATTCATGAAATCATGTGGATTAATAGACTTTTTCAGTTCATGATTACATATATTTCAAATTGATTCGTCGAAGAATATGTCTTTTGGATGATGATTATGGAAAGTATTGCGTGCATAATATATATATCAAATAAATTCATAGAAGAATATGTCATTTAGATAAAGATTATGGAAAGTATTGAATACATTATATATATATATATATATCAAATCAATTCATAGAAGAATGTGCATTTTGGATGAAGGTTTAGGGAAAGTTTTGAATACATTGTAAATTCAGTTCCATTCTACGTAGCAGACGTCATTTAGCTGTGAGCAGACGACATTTAACTTCTGGATCGCATTTATTGACGCGCAATAATACCCACTCCCGGTGAAGCCCTAATGACTGCCAGCGTTTCTGAATGACAACCATCTGATCTATCTTCCGTGGTGCATTCTGGGACATGGTAGATTAAACACTTCCCCTGTTTCTTAACAGATCCGCAATTGTTATTTAAGAACGCCCGCAATTAGTTTCCTGGAAATAACAACGGCGTCTTCAGGGAGGCGTTCATTTGTCGGCGGTTCTTTTCACGGGCGCGTGACATCGACAACAATGGTATTCTTAATGGGCAACCGGATATTGCTTACTTTACCTGGAGGTTACTAGGGCAGGTCAGTCTGCTGGATGCCACTATGGAATTATGGGAATTGATGTCTTGACAAATACGAGATGGGATACAAGATTCATCCCGTACTTGCAGTAGGGGTGAATGATAACGTAGTTTAATTACTGGCGAAAACTGCTTTGCTATGGAACAGGAAGTGAAATCCCTGGTTCCAGTATCAAATGGCTACATATAGAGGCACAGAGTTGGTGGAAATGAGAGAGAATGCACTTAATTTAGTAAGTAGGAAATCCCCAAAGAAATAATAGATGAGGACACTATTAAGTTAAGTAGGATATCTTGGATACAATTTCAGTGAAAGTTGTGATTTTGAAAATACTATGATTTCATCCTGTTATCCAACTTTAATGTGTTATATATGTATGCCCTTTCTATTAATGCCCTTTCTATTCATGCCCTTTCTATGTATGCCCTTTCTATTCATGATTAAACAAGGGGTTTACAGAACTATTACTACAGAACTACTACTACAGAACTACTACTACAGAACTATTACTACAGAACTATTTCATGTGCAATGGTTTGTGCAACTTTCGCTTCTTTGCTTGCAAACCTTCTAATATGTGTATTTCTATATTGTATTATGAGTGTTATATACCAGATTACAGAAGTATAAATACACGGATAGGAGTTTTGTTTGTTTGTTTGTTTTGTTGTTGGTTTACGTCCTAGCAACATCTAAGGTCATATCAGGACGGGCACGGACTTGTGACAGTGCGGTCTCATGGCAACTCTATAGTTCTGCCCCACTGGAAGACCAGGCCACCAGCACCATGACCTGGTATCCCACTCAGTCACATTATCCCGACACTGAGCCAACCAGCCCTTGCCCTAGCCTAATAATGCCGAGCACCAGGCTAGGAAGCGACGAGTATCAATTTTTAAGACATTGGTATGACTCAACATGGGTTCGAACCCACGAGCCAACGATCTACCAACACGGGAGACAGACGCTCTAACTCATTCAGCCATCCCGTCTGGTCCTATGGAGACGAATAAATGGTTGTTATATTGATTGTCTACCCTGACAACCTTGTGCACTGACTGGTGGAGTGTAACTTAGAGTCCCCCCCCCCCCCCCCCCCCCGCCCCCGTCACCCACGATCAGTCTCAGAGTTACATACATATTATAGACATGTATGAATATGTAGCTGCGGTGAGGTAACAACAATAGTCACAAATCACAATCGCTGACAAGGTGTTAATGTCGTGGGGGTGATGAAAATGGGAAATACTGTGCCTAGAGCGGGACTCGAACCCACATCTCTTTGCTTTCCGGGCCATTTGCTATGTGGTTACTTGCCTGAGAGGTCAGTGCAGACCACTACACTCGTCCCCCTGGAATTGTAAGTCTTGTAATGCTTACAATTACATACATACAGGCAATGCACTAACACATACATACACAGGGTAGGTTCAAGAACCATACAGCGCCAAGCTTGTACAGGATCCTGATCACGGCAACCAGTGTCGTGGGGGTGATGAAAATGGGAAATACTGCGCCTAGAGCGGGACTCGAACCCACATCTCTTTGCTTTCCGGGCCAGTGTGCTAACCATTACACCACCTAGGCTCCCTGATATCAACACACTCCCCACGCCTACCTGTCTATGTGGTTACTTGCCTGAGAGGTCAGTGCAGACCACCACATTAACTTAAAGTTGCATAGTCCGATGAAAACATCAAATTTTGAAAATCAAAACACTTATCTAGATTTCATTATATATATTCAACTTAGACACTGGTGCACTTATTAAGCATTTGTTGCTGCATAGAAGGGCATAATAAGTCAATTAATAGAAAGGGTTACTACTGAAGTCTATGGTGTCAGAGTTTTGGCGTACTTGCCAACATTATTTTGGCATCTTTTGACATCAAATATCTCCAAACTTAGCCAGTTAAAATAAAAGTTACTTCAAACTAAAGTAAAGTAGATTACAGTGATTAATATTCATCTCAGAAAATAGCAAAAACTCAAAAGCATCGGACTATGCAACTTTAATTACATTTCTCACCAGGCACAAGATAAATAACAATGAAGGATTGTTTTGGCGGTTTGCACACAACAATGGTGGTGGGGTTGGTCATTCAAATTAATATCCCATTAATAAATCAGTCCCTTCTTTCCACATTGTGGTGTTACCTGCACCCCCCCCCCCCCACACACACAGACCCACACACACCCACACCCACATACACCCACACCCACACACACCCACACACACGCAACCACCCACGCACACACCCACACACATCCACATACACACACCCACACACACATACATCCACACCCACCCACACACCCACATACCCACACCCACCCACATACACCCACCCACCCACCCACACACACCCACATACCCACACACACACCCACAAACACTCACACAAACCCACACACCCACGCACACACCCACACACCCACCCACACACATACACACATACCCACACACACACACCCACACCCACACTCACCCACACCCACACACACGCACCCACACCCACACAAACCCACACACACCCACATACACCCACACACTCACACACACATCCACACACACACACACACCCCTCCCCGCCGTAAATTGGCCCAATTACGGAACGTGTGGCGAATGAGTGATGACTTATTATCATTATTATTATCATGCTGTCGGTCGCGATGCGACAAAGACTGCTTTCATTACTTGACTGTACCTCTCCACTTCATTTCATGAAAGCTGCCTGCAAAAGTGTTGAAGTGCTGCTGGCTTTTGCAAGTTACCAGCGACACTCTCTCGGGGAGCAAATAGAGGTCTCACTCCGGCAAGAACATGTCCAGACAGGTGGCAAAAACTATTTGTCCCTGCAGTGGCTGGTCGGGGAGATATTGGGAGTTTCATACATCAACCGCCCTTAATGCTGCCACAGTGACATGGTTTTCTGTTTAGGGTTTGCTCCCTTAGCCTTTGGTTCTGTCAAGAACCTGTACCACAAGGCAGTGGTTTACACCTCTGCAGGGCAGGGGCGTCAAACTCCCTGAGGTATTGCAATACCTGATGACTTATACACCCTATTACTGGTGTTCTGTTGGACTTGACACGGGTCTGCAGACCGGATGACGGTCGGCGGACGGAGGTGCCGGGCAAGTGGTCGAGTTGGATTGATTGGTTGGTTGGTTGTTGGAGTTACACGTCCCAGCAACATCTAACGTCATATCAAGACGGGTACTGACTTGCGTAATCATGTCGACTTTATAGTGCTGCCCCACTGTGAAATCAGGCCGCCGGCAGCATGACCCGATATCCCAGTCAGTCACATTATCCTGACATTCAGCTAACCATTCCTTGCCCTATCCTATTAATGCAGAGCACCAAGCTAGGAAGCCACAAGTATAAATTGTGTAAGTCATTGATTTTACTCGCCCGGGAAACAAACTCCCGATCTCCCGCACGAGAGGCCGGCGCTCTACCCTTTTCGGTTACGGCTCCCGGTGGTCGACTTGGAGGCGTATGTTGATGGGCAAGAGGTGGACGACTGCCGGATGAGTGAGTCGGAGAGCGGCAGTGATTGATTGGTCGACGGGACGTGAGGGTTCATGGGAGTGCGGGCGTATTGGGGGCTTATGCCCAAGTCACACCTACCTGGACGAGCCCCGGATTTTAAGCCGGACCACTCCCCGGACCACCCTGGACCGCCCCGGATAAAATCGCTATTTTTGGTGGTTTTTGCCTCGCTCTCACACCTACCCAGACGAGCCACAGTCTGCCCACGGACAACCCCGGACCACCCGGTGTACCCACAGATTAGTCCCAGATCAGCACCAGACAACCTCCGGACAACCCCCGGATGAGCCCCGGATGACCCCCGGACTACTCCGGGATAGCCAAGAGTATAAAATGACCCGGACTGTGACGGATGAGACACGGACAACCCCCAAACAACACACAGACTACCCGGATGAGTAATGGATCACACACGGATGATGCCGGTTAACCCAGGATTGCAATATTCCCTGGATCACCCCGGATCATCCCAGAGGTTTTAAACATTTAAAAACATCTGGGGCTGACACCGGATGATGCCGGATCACCAAGGACCAGTCACGAATCACCATGGACCACCAGCCACGGATGAGCCATGTATGACGCGGGATCGCCACGGACCAAACCGGATTACGGGTCGGGGCTCTCCAGCACCTGATCCGGGTCAGTGTGTCATGTGGTCGGATGCTTGCTCTTCTCAGATATGACGGTGAATAAGCAGAACATTCACAGTCAATCTTCTTTTGTTGTTTCACTTTGTCAGTGATTGTGATTCGTGATTATTGTTCTTACCTCACCACAACTATATGTCCATATGTATCTAACTCTGGGCGTAATCGATTATTCAACTTGGGTCACCCGAGCCACTTTTTGGCGCATCCGTACATCCTACAAACTCGGGTCGAATAAACGAATACGCTTCTCCACGCTCGGGGTGGAAAAAATGGTGACTTAATCTAAAACGTAATATCTTTTTTTAATAACCGATACAAGTACAGCACAATTGGATTTAAAGTAGCTTATGATTGTATAAGCTATCAATCGGGGTTCTTTAAAAAAAGCACCCTTAAAACAACATGCAGGACTTGTACTGGTAGCTGTTATCCTACAGGTACCAGGACAGATGTGATGTCATCGCTCCTAGCAAACCCCAGCCAAGAGGTGGGTTACTGCGGTCGGGTCATTTTGCACACGGCATGTGTATTTGTTGACTCTACTCGCGGTGTTCGATTTGAAATTCTGACGACTCGGGTGACCGGAGTCGCCCGGGTCGTGTTAATCGATTACGGCCTAAGTGACTGACCCGATGGGGTGGGGGTCTCGGTTACAACCATAATCTGGGGGGTTGGGGTGGGGGACTCCACTGGTTAGTGCACTAGGTTGTCATCGTAGATAATGCATAAAACAAACATTTGCCAATTCGACCAGACTGGGCTCAGTGATTCCGAAATGATTCCACCCTGTGTCAGTGAATGGGAGAACAAAACACATGACCATATATATATATATACATATATATATATATATATATATATATAAGCACATTCACTTGTTGATGTAATGGCTTTAATGGTATTGTAGTAGCTTACACTGATCTGTCAGCGAAGGAGTCGGATAAACATGCAGGCTTGAGAAGGGTGATTGCAACATGGGAGCCTGGATAGGAATAGCAACAGGTGTTGGTTCAAACACTGATACTATTGTATTAAAACCAGCAATGATAATATTATATTAAGACCAACAATGATACAGGTATATTACGACCATGACCTCGAGCTTTGTATTCAAACACTAAGTGGGCAGTGCTAGTATTGTGGAAGCACACCCACTTGCATGCCCCTGTAATAATTAACCGTACATCACATCCATGTAGACCATAGGGTCTGCCATATGCCTTATATATATGTATATATATATACTTATATATATTATATATAATCTATTATATACGTATAAACGCTCGGAGAATTATTTATTATTATTATTATTCGATTCTACTTGAGTTAATATTAGCCAATCGCCGTCTTCCGCTGCCCCTGCTGTGGTACCCGCGGCTGTCGATGCGGCTCAAGTGGTTTGAATCGTCACTTGTCTCCATTCATCCTTGCGACAGGCCTCGTCAGGGGCTTGCTATTGCTAGGGCACTTGCTGACGATGGAGCATATTACCTAGATAATAGACTGAGCATGGGCCTATCATCTAGCCCTTACATATTTTCCAAAATCTCAGAGTTTATTGTGAGATGTGCTGAAAGGGAGGGCGTTACTCGAGTGATTAATTACCTCAATGATTTCTGTGTTTTAGGTCGGAATAAGTTCGAGGCCATGCAAGCCCAGAGGCTAGTGCTAGGCATTATCCGCAGATTAGGTTTCTATGTCAGCTATAAGAAAGTGAGCAAGGCTGGGCAGAGAATTCGTTTTCTAGGAATCATAATTGATTCGGACAAGTTGGAACTCACCCTCCCTATAGATAAGTTAGATAAGATGAGACTGATACTCGGAACGATGAGGAGTAGGAGAAAAGCTTCAAAAAGGGAGCTGGAACAGGTCGGTGGAATCCTCGCCCACTGTGCAAAGGTGATCAGCGGGGGGGGCAAACCTTTACTAGGAGGATATTTGATATGTCGGCAGCACTTAAGGAGGGCCACCATAGGGTTAGGCTAACCAAGGGGGTACGCGAAGATCTTGAATGGTGGATCACATTTTCCAGCCATTTTAATGGGAAGGCCAAAATTCTCGGCCGTTTTGCACCCCTAATTGCTTCTTACAGTGATGCATCGGGATGGGGCCTGGGTGCGCTACATGGTGACGACTGGTTGGTCGGCTCCTTCATCGAGGCGGATGATAGATTGCTTGCTGGCTACGTTGGTCACCATCAATTGAGTCCCGAGTTCTTCTCATATAAATATTAAGGAGATGGCTGCGGTGTACGCCGCCTGCGAGAGATGGTCACATAAATGGGCTGATGTAACTGTTGTTATGGTTACTGATAGTGCTGGTGTTCAGGCCGCCTTGAGCACAGGCAGATCTTGATCAAGTGGGATCATGTATTATCTCAGGAGATTGTTTTGGATGGCTGTTGAGATGAATTTTGAGTTCAAGTCTGTCTATATTCGTAGTAAGGATAATGTTATCTGTGACTCCCTAAGCCGCCTGGACGACAGTGCTAGCAACACCAGGATTTTGGATGCTGAGCCTGAGGGGTTGCTTTGCTGTAGGGCTAAACTGTCTCATACTCTATTCTCTTACAGAAATATCTCAGCTGAGAAGTGAGCAAAAGAGTTTTCAGGAGCAGTTCTACGCGCCAAATTCAATAACAACAAGGGCTGTGCAAGTCAAGAGATACGTGGACTTTGTAGAAACTTTTAGTTCTAGTCGGGCTCCTGTGCCATGTTCAGATGAGCAAGTCGCCCTGTACGCAACTTGGCTCGCCCGCACTATGACATATTGCTCAATCATGAATTACCTGAGTGGTTTAAATTACTTTCTGAAACAGTCTGGCGTTCAGCCTATTGATTACAACAGTTTCATTATCTCCTCAACACTTAGGGGGATTAAGCGTGTCAAGGGGGATGCCCCACGCCGGGCTAGGCCCCTGCTACCTTCAATGATGAGAAGGATATTTGCTATGCTGCGCCCCTCCCCGGGCCATACATCTTGGAGAGCGGCAATACTAGTTTCCTTTGGAGCCCTTCTGCGGAAAGCACAGGTCACCCTCTCAGATTCAACTCTGTGGAGGGGGGACTTCAAAACTTTTGATTGGGGCATGGTGATAACTATTAGGAAGAGTAAGACCATTCAGTTCGCTGAGAGAGTATTGGAAGTCCCCATTGTGCGCTGTGGTGATCCGGTGATGTTCGCAGTGCATTGGGTTGAACGGCATTTCACCCAGCTACCCGCGGGGCCCGGAGAGGAAGCATTCAGACTTCCTGATGGGGTGGGGGGCTCTACACCGATGACCTATGCGATTTACCAGCAGACTCTAAAGACTTTTGCATCGTGGGCAGGTATGGATGTAGACGACTTATCATCACATTCCCTTCGCCGGGGTGGCTGCACCTTTTTAGCCTTGTGTGGGGCCACTGTAGAAGAAATTAAGGTACGGGGGGACTGGGCATCTGAGACAGTCTACGCATATCTAAAAAAAACTTATTTGTCAGGATTATGGATGACATGAGGGTTGCAGCCACCTTGTGCACCGAGACAGCTTGATTGGTTTGGGTGGGAGTCGTTCGGCTCCTTTTGGCATTTATCACTCAGCCCGGAGTCAAATAAACGAACCAACCCAATCTGCTGGTCTCCTTGTCATTTCGTAGGGGAGTCTTATATTATATATAATCTATTATATACATATAAACGCTCTGAGAATTATTTATTATTATTATTATTTGATTCTACTCGAGTTAATATTAGCCAATCGCCGTCTTCCGCTGCCCCTGCTGCGGTACCGGTGGCTGTCTATGCGGCTCGAGTGGTTTGAATCGTCACTTGCCTCCAGTTTTTTGCTTTGAATTAGGTAGGGCATTTATCACTCAGCCCGGAGTCAAATAAACGAACCAACCCAATCTGCCGGTCTCCTTGTCATTTCGTAGGGGAGTCTTATACATGTGTATATATGTTATATATATAAATTATATATATATATCTATAAGTTATATATATATATATGTATATATATATATAACTTTGTTCACTAAAAGTCTGCATAGAATCCACGCTGACTTGAGGGTCTGGAATATCACTTATATATACAGTAACACCTCTCTACATCGACTGACTATTGGAGAGACTTTATAAGGTCCATTTACGGAGGTGATCGTTTTAGGGAGGTTTTTGTTATCGTTTCAATGATATTGTATGGGCGATCGTTTGGACCCAAATAAAGCGATCTATATAGGGGAGTGGTCGATCTCTGGAGTTGATCGGTTGGAGAGGTTTTACTGTAAAAATATATATATATATGTATATATGTAAGTTTGTTCACTAAACTTCTGCATCGAATCCCTGTCGACCTGAGGGTTTGAAATAGCTTATATCTCTCTCTCTCTCTCTCTCTATATATATATATATAATATATATATATATATAATATATATATATAATATATATATACACATATATATTTATTTATCTATATATAATACCAAATGGTGGTTAAGTTATAGGATCGTTCTGATCACTACTCCTCTGTTAATCAGCCGATGCGCATCTCTGTACTCCATTGATGCTTCCCCGTGTATGAGTTGTTAATACAATAACAGCCTGTTTTCTGTGCCTACAATACACATTTCATATTAATTTTGATGGGTTTTACTAACTTTGGTCACTTTGACCAGAGTGGTCCATTTTGAGTTGCATAAGCACAAGTGTTGTTAACTCCACCATTAGATAGCACCACCGATATGGTCTACCACATAATGGTACATATATATTCCACCAGATGGCAGCACTAAATTAAAACAGGACATAGCTTGAGTACAGAATATAACAGAGAATGTAGATATATACATGGTTTTTGAATATCGCCCCAGACCGTGATTATTTATATATATGTAATGACAGTTCAACACCATATTTGTCTAGGGATTGATGCGGATCCTAGCTTTAACCCCCTTAGTAAGAATTGACAGTCATCCTCATGCCATGAACTATCATATCACCCTCAATCACATATTTCATATTAGTGCTAACATGGGTAATTTGCTTTATGTTTGTTTGTTGTTTTATCTCCTAGCAACATCTAATGTCATATCAGGATGGGTACCGACTTGTGACAGTGTGCACTCATGGCAACTTTATAGGGCTTTCCCACTTGAAGACCAGGCCGCCAGCACCATGACCTGATATCCCACTCAGTCACATTATCCTGACACTGAGCCAACCAGTTTTTGCCCTATCCTATGATGCTGAGTGCCAGACTAGGAAGCAACAAGTATAAATTTGTAAGTCATTGGTTGGACTCGACCAGTTCGAATCCACGACACCACGATCTACTGACACTGGAGACGGACGCTCTAACTCATTTGACCATCCAGTCTGGTGGGTAATTTGCAGTGGGGAGGGAAGTAGTCTGGTCTCATTGATTCGTTTATTTGACACTGCCCCCCCGCCCCCGCCCATTGTCGGATTTCGGGCTATCTAACTTTAAGTACTACAGCTGCCACCTAGCACTCTCTACAGACTTTCTCCAGGGTGACATTCCCACACACTTGATGCCACCTGTCGGCTCATACTTGTAATATTCCATACTGTTCTTCTCATCTTGTCGCCACCTATCAGGTTCGGCCACCCTGGCGCTGGCATCACAGCACATGTTACTCCAATGGTCAGTCACTGCTTGGACCTGAACCTGCAAGGTCGAGCTGAACACCAGATTTCTTCCGCCGCCCACCCCTCAGCTACAAACTGATTAGTGCATCGGTAGGGTAGAGTGCCGGGTGGTCCTCGCTAATTGTCCTTCCATTGTCATCGAATTGAATCAAATCATATGTTGCCACTTCCGTTCTCGTCGTGAATTATCCAGACCCTGAGCCAACCAGCTCTTTTCCCGATAGTATTATGAGTAAGAACATCACCGGCTGTTACGACATGTGTCGGTTTTGCAAGTTTTCAGGATTAATCCCACAACCTCCAGCATAGAGATTGAGTGCTTTACACAGTCGACTATCCCACTAGCAGACGACGAGTCCCGATTCCCACAGCCTCGTTATGAAACAACTTGGTAATCTAATTACGGGGTGTTATTTTGCCGGGTGCGACCCGATACCACGCAGGTAACCACTATGCTGATTCGCTGAATGTGTGCTGGACACTGATTGGCTGAGTGATTGACCGGATGTGACGTCCCAAGTGGTTCATCGATGAAGGGGAAGAATGTGAGCAGAGGCATATAGATATATGTCTATATATATATATATATATATGACTCGGCCTCACGAAAATGGGCCAATTGGTGGTCAATTTAAGATGTCAGTATCACAATTCTTAAAGTGTAGTGCATTTCTTTGTTTCATATTAAATTATCCTAGAAACAAATAGGTTTGTTGTATTTTCTCTACCTTTACATTCAGGATAAATTTAAGAACTTTCCAACACCTCTGTCAATGCTAAACTCTAATTATGCCGTTCGATGCCGACATCCAATGGTCGACGCCGACATCTTTAACAGATGTCGGCATCACAATTCTTAAAGTGTAGTGCATTTCTTTGTTTCGTATTAAATTATCCTAGAAACAATTAGGGTTGTGGTATTGTCTCTACCTTTACATTCAGGATAGGTTCAAGAACTTTCTAACACCTCTGTCAATGCTAAACTATAATTATTCCGTTCAATGCCGACAGCCAATGCTCGGTGCCGCCACCTTTCCCCGATTGGCCTATTTGTGTGAGCCTGACTCATATATATATATATATATATCTACATATATACACATATGTCTATGCATATATATATACATATATAATATGTATACATATATGTATATATGTATATATATCTATATATATAAATATACATATATGTTTAACCGTTCATGATTGTTTGATTCCATTATTATTCCAATGTTTCGCTGTGCCTGCCGCTGGCCCCCGCTGCCCCTCCTACCTGTCGCCGGTGTACTGCGTTTGTTGAATTAATTCCGGGCCAAGCTTTGACAGCCTGAGTGCTACATGTTTACGGGCTCTACCACTCCCGCATTCGATGTGTATTAATTAATATCAGTCTGAAATAAGGCAGCCGATGTACTCTGCCGCCGCTGTCATTTATAAACACACAAGATATTACCAATTATTATTCTGGTTTAAGTTAAGAAGGTGGTTACTAGTCGCATGGAGAGGAATAGGCTACATACGGGGAGATCCTCGTTACTCCCCCGGCTGGCCAGAAGGCCCTTGCCACTACAGATAATAATGAACCATTGTTATAGAGTTCACCATATCGGTTAATATAATAAGGGACCTGTTCATAAAGAGTAAGGAATGCAAGCAACGTTTCAATCATATTTTAAGAGCTCATAACTTTATTTCTGTTCCTACCAACACCATCTAACCTCTCCCAAACATCGCTGGTATGAATTGATACTTCCCCTCCCTTCTTTTAGAGTTGAAGTATCCCGAATTACCATATTTAAAGCATAAATATCGTCTAAAACATCAGAGTGTTAATGAAACATGTCTGATGGGTCCGGGTCCGATGGCTCAAACCTTCTACATTGCGAGGAGAGTAGCCCAAGACGTTGCAGCGCGTCTCCTAGCAACGAGTAACAGCAGCGAACCCTTCCCCACATTTGATGGCCAATGCGGGTTCGTCCTGGCAAGCAGCCCGACTTTCCATTTGCGGGTTGCTCGACCCAAGCCCGCACTGGCCACAGCTCGATTATAGTCTCACCCACTTCATTTGCATATCATATGACAGTGTGGTGGGAGTGATGAAAATGGGAAATATTGCGCCTAGAGTGGGACTCGAACCCACATCTCTTTGCATTCCGGGCCATGTGCTAACCATTACACCACCTAGGCTCCCTGATATCACCATACTGCCCACGCCTACCTGTCTATGTAGCTCCTTGCCTGAGAGGTCAGTGCAGACCACTACAACAGCAAACATTGGTTTTATTGCGTTCTGTTGGACTACTAGGCGATTTCCACCACCGATGCGCTACCTAACGGCAATGGCAATACTCAGAAGAGAAGGTTCAAGGACTGCCTTAAATACAACCTGAAGAAATGTAATGTGAACACTACAACCTTGGAAATAGTGGCCAATGACAGGAGCTCATTGTCTACTTATATTCGCAAAGGCATAACACAGTTTGAGCCATTGGGTCCAGACCCATTAGACATGTTTCATTAGTGCTCTGATGTTGCAGATGATAATCTGGCTTCAAATACAGTAATCAGAAGTATCTTGACGATAAAAGAAATGGAGGCGAAGTATTTATTCATATGATTGACATTGGAAGGGATTAGATGGCGTTGGTAGGAACTGAAATAAAGTTGTGAGATCTTAAAATGTGATTGAGACGTTCCTTGCATTCCTTACCCTTTACGAACAGGTACCTTATTAAACTAACGGTCATGGTCAACCCCCTAACGATGATTCATTATTATATCTATTACTGTTGGCCTTTTGCACCGATGATGGAGTAATGTAGACATTACAGAAACACAGAATAATCCTCTCCTCGGGACTATTAACCACCTTCTTAATACGGGCAATAACAATAATAGGTCATATTTTGGGTGTCTATAAGTGACAGCGGCAGCGGAATACACTGTCGGCCTTAGCAATGGAAGTATATGAGTAATTGCAATTAGTACACAAGCAATATGCAGGGTTAGAGCCCGTGGACATGTATTACATAGGCTGTCGGCAGTCAGACGAGATTACATTAACGAATACATGAAATGGCTACGACGGATGAGAGGAAGAGAGACAGCAGCAGGAGTTGGGAATCCATGTGCATATTAATAGAAAGATAGGAGTAGAACGGTTAAATATATATATATATGCACACACATACACAGTTGACATCAGATGTGGTGGCTGAATCAGTAAGAGAGCTGGCTGACTTACCGGGTGGGAGGTGGTCGGTTTGAAACTTAGGCATTAATAAGTCAGGTCAAGGACTGCTTGCCTCAGTATCACACACACGGGTAATTTGGCATTCGATCGCCGCCATAGCCTCATAGCGTTAAGGTTAATACTTGTGCTGCCACCTATCTACTTATGGCGATACTGCTTTCTGACTTCTGCGTCAACGCCGTCTGGTTATTCATACTTTGATACGAAATACTTCGAGATGCTAACTCTGTCTTACTGACCTGCCATCTGCGGTCGCCTGCTCGAACTACTGGCAGAAGTGCCTATATAAGGACCGTCTTAGCGGCGGAGAGCTCACTTCGACACGGCCACAGGAGGACACTAGCTGGCTTTGAACTGCCATCCCACCCCTGCTAAAAGACTATATTGGGCCTAGGGTTAAAGCTTACTGACCTCTTTGTGTATAACTCATTGGCTTATCTCACTGTGCTTATTCTCTTGAATGTAATATGTGCTTATTAAATTTGACATGTGCTTACTACAGACTCATTATCGAAAAAAGAAATAAATCCAACTTTAAACTCATATGCGGTGTCGGTGTCAAATTATGATAGAGTGGAATATTGAACCACAGAATCCTAGTTGGGGCTGCACTGGAAAGTCCTTATGAGTGCGCACATGCCAACGTCTTAATATTACATCAGATGTTTCTAGGATGTAAATCTACAATAAACAGAGAAACGAACAGAATACAAATTGTGTAATGTGCCCATTCTTACAACAGCTGTGGACACCTAGCTAAACAAACCTGGCTACAGTGAGTCTGCATGCACATATTCACAGCTCTGACTACCACACACCACTCCTCCGACACCTATATAGTTATAGCGATATACCGAATGGTAGACTGGAAGTGTGAACACTTATTTGTCTCTCTTTTTTTTGTTGGTACATTAGTTGTCCCAAGCAGGGGAAATCCCAGTCACAGATGACTGGTCTTCCCCACTCAACTGCTGGTCGATATAATGCCCGAGCCTACACTTTTACCGACCCAAGGGATTTTTAACCTCCCATATCACATAGACATGGTATGAGAGCAACCGGCCTTTGATGACGCTGTAAGTTATACACAGCAGTGGAAATCCAAATTGGCAGATCTGGGGGCATGGGGAATTGAACCGCCAACCCTCAGATTAGGAGTCTGACCTAGAGAAAAGTCAGACACTCTAACCACTCTGCCACAGAGAACGCCACTAATTATGGTGATGGTGAGTAGCTTACAGTAAGGGTACTGTTACCATGGTAATGCGGCTATACGCATAACACGGTGTGATGCCCACCCTTCCACACACACCCTTCTCATGTCATATCACATGTTGCTAGGAGGCAGAATCTCATCGACAGCGATGATGACTTAATCATGTCCTAGCCGTCGGCTAGTACCTTCCTTATATATGCTCCGGTGCGACTGACACTGGTCAACATCTTGTGTTGTATCTTACAGAGGATAACAATAATAATAAGTAATATTCCCGATCGTATCTTTATACTCGCATAATATGTTCTAATCACATATATATGCTAGCTTTAACCTGTGCTGGGCATCGGTTAAAGCTAGGCTTTGCAGAAATCCCCATACCAATATTGTGTTGAACTGTTTTTATTTATTATATATATTCACACTCACAGTCTCTGACTATATTCAGAGACCGTGAATATATCTACCTTCTCGGGTATATATCCCGGACTTGTGCACAGTTCCATCTCATTATAGTGCTGCCATCTGGTGGAATCCAACTGTGATGCTATCTAATGGCAGAGTTAACAACACTTGCGGTAAGATGACTCAACATGGATGCCCTTCTGGTTGGCGTGAGCAAAGTTAGTAAAAAATCAATTAATATGATATATGTAGTGTATGGTAGGTACAAAAACATGCTATTAAGAACCAATGCATGTCAAACTATCAGTGAAGTATGATAATGTACATTGGCAGCGCCGATTACCAGAATAGTAGTGATAATAACAACTTAAGCACTGTTTGCTATTATATATAGATACCATAGTCTCCCCCCCCCCCCTACATCAGTCAATGGGGTGGTGATGGGGAGGGGGGAGGGGGCTCAAATCCCCCCAGACCACCCAAGCACCGAAGGCTGGACCACCCTATTGTCTGCACGCCTACCTTTACAGTTGTATATTGCAGTATGCATGGTATACAAATATACGGATTTTCGGTTCGGAATTATATATTGGCAGAGAGCATTATTATTCTCGGGTGACCGAGTGGGGACCAGGGTTATGTAACAGAGGAGCAATGGGTGCCCCACTCACTGTGTGACATATGAGACTATGTGGAAAATATGATAACACATAGTGCCCAAGATTATGACGTGATGTTCCTATGTAAGAGACAGTTAATGTTTGGTGAAATGTTCACTCTACGCACCAGTAAGAATGCAAGTGGAGGAGGACATTGTTAATATATATATTTATTGTAACTGTCTTCAACTACCTGTTACCACAGGGCCGATGGGCAAGCACACCCAGCCACTCTGCATACATCATGGACACCACCTGCAGCTGGGGTTGAGTGACAGCTGCCCCTATTAGGGCATCCCCGCCCCAGGCTGTAGAAGGTGTCTGATTGGATGACTGTGGGAGGCCCAGTCACCTGCACCCCTTGCACCACCTGTCCCACATACCTCACTCTGATATAGATTATTCTACAGACACTTCTTGATGGACTATTGAAGAGAACACACTCTTATCTTGGCCAGGAACCCAGACACTCTGTCTGAGGCTCCACTTTCCATATACAATCTGGCAGCAGTTATTCAAACGGCACTGAGCTGTGTGCAACAACCATGGGACTCCAGTTCAATGGGCTGTAGGCACTGATTCCTATACATACTAACGAGAGTGATGAGGTTGTGTGTGGACAGGAGGTAAGGATTGACGGTGATAGGTCACTAGTAGGTGAACAGGAGTTGATGCCAATAAAGCACAACTCCTTCACTGTCAATCTTGCATGACTTGTCTTCCCTTTCTTTCTTATGAGTTTGTTGGAGAGGGGCGTCAGGTGTGAACTGACAGACAGTTGTCAGAATGCACCTGGGGAGAGTAAGTGGTATGTTGGGGCTCCGGCGGCCGAGTACCCAATATATTACAATGGTATATGTGATGTTTAGCGAATCATGCTAGTATAAAGGTATGGAAGGCAATATTATTGTCTATATCATTTGCCAATTATTCTATGCACCCTCCGCCGCTCGACGGTGGCGCCACCACCGGTCCTCATTCTCACTACCCGCGACAAACCCACTATTATTGTCTTGTGTCTTGGTTATACTGTAGCTGCCCCTTTATTTATATATGTATATATATGAATAATTATATATATATAATTATGTATATATGTATGAAGAGTTCAGGGGCAAATCTGCATAAATAGCCAATTCAAATATGCAGTTTAAATAAAAGATTGTTATCTGAAAATATTCTCACTAATTCCACTTGTTTATGATACCATGATTATGGCGCAACAAACACAAAAATAGGAATGTAAACAAAATAAATTGTGAGGGTTTAATTACAATGTTTATCTCAATTTTTTGGATTGCCGTTTACAGGGTTAGGAACGTGAACTCTTCATAATATATATATAAATATATATATATATATATATATATATATATATATATATATGTGTGTATACGTATATGTTTATATCAATACACACATATATGTGTGAAGACATATATATATATATATTACCTTCATTCATTAAAGCTACAGAAATCGTTCAATGGGGGACATGTGGCGTAGTTCATTTTCCGACACTTGGTGGCGCGTCGGTACTAGTGGGCCTACACGGTCATATTGACAATGCTTTGAGTTTGCCGGTGTGGCCGTCTCAGCTGCCACCAGGCTGATATGCCAAATGTCGCTTCAGCGTCGTCTGCGCATGCGTCAAAACTGGGCCAGTCTCAAAGGCCGTAATCTCTGTTTTTAATACTTTCAGCGTAAATTGCTCTTAGGTTACATTAAATACTTCAGATCTTCCTCTTCAATCGCGCATTAAGATATTTTTAATCGATCCAATGAAAGCTTTTAAACTTATTTTACAAAAATAAATGCCCCACATAGACATAGCATTGCCGTATTTTACCACCCGCGAAGGGTAAACACTGCAGCAATGCTATGTCTATGCAGAGCATTTATTTTAGCAAAATTAATTTAAAAGCTTTCACTGAGTCGATTAAAAATATATTAATGCGCAATTGAAGAGGAAGATCTGAAGTATTTAATTTAACTTAAGGGTAATTTTCTCTGAAAGTATTAAAAACAGAGATAATAGTGAAAGTTGGGCATGGCAAATCAGCCTTGTGGCAGCTGAGTCCTCGCAGTGCAACACGTATATTTAATTCAAAATTAATAGAAATACAGAACCCTAACCTTATAAATTTAATATAATCTATTCGTTGTATGTTTTCTATATGTATACCAAGCGATTTGTCTGTAGGTCTTGTGGTTTTAGAGATATTTGACTTCTTCTGTATGAAGTTTGTTCACGGCCATTGACAATGCATTGAGTTTTGCCGGTACGCGCAGTGCAGAACGTTTATTTTATTAAAAATTAATAGAAATGCAGAACCCTAACCTGATAAATATAATATAATATATTTGTTTGAATATGTTTTCTATATGTGTACCAAGTGGTTTGTCTCTAGGTGGTGAACTTTTAGAGATATGTTACTTTTTCTGTATGAAGATTGCTCACGGCCATTGACAATGCATTGAGTTTGCCGGTACGCGCAGTGCAGAACGTGTATTTTATTCAAATTAATAGAAATGCAGAACCTTAACCTGATAATTTTAATATAATCTATTTGTTGAATATGTTTTCTATATGTCTACCAAGTGGTTTGTCTCTAGGTGGTGTACTTTTAGAGATATTACACTTCTTTTGTATGAAGATTGCTCATAGCACAGTGTGCCCGAGAGGCCCACTACTTCAGTGGCGATGCGAACGGCAGGAACTTGAACTAAAAAGTCGGAGGTCCCCCATTGCAGACAAATGTCAGCAGCTCAGTAAGAAACAGCAGCACTAACAGCACCAGCATGTTTGTAGTGTGGGTTTGTTCCACTGTGACGTCATTCTACCTCCGGCTCGCGTTTGCAGGAGACAGGTGATTAAAACGATACGTATCGTGGGTGGCAGCCTGTGTGACGAACTTGACACTCACAAGGAGGGCATGGGTGCCAGTGTGTGGGGGCGGGTGAAGGGACCAGTTAGCAACCGGAAATGAATGCTTCTACTTTATCAAAGCACCAATCACTCGACCAATCAATCAATCAATCACATTAAAGCTGTAGAATCCGATCAAATCATCAACTTGTTCAACCTTTTCGAAACCAAAACAGTCAATCATTCATATCCAAATTTAGACACTGGTGCATTTATTAAGTAATTGTTGTAGTTTGATTCTCCCTTTCAATGCTGTTATATATCTGGTCACATGATTTGACCACGTATTCCTCATATGTATCTTATTTGAAGATCAGAAAAAAAAACTGTCACCGGTGATCTTGCTACCAGTTCTGTTTGACATATATGCCAAGAAAATCCAAAAATAACTAACATAGACTAACCATACCAACCAACTATCTATCTGCTACTGAAATGCAGGCAATTAAATAACTTATCAGCAGCTACTGTGTGGTAAGATAACACCAACACTACAACTGGCCAGCATTGAAAACAAGCCTGAATACCCAGGCTTATATGCTATGGACAGTATAAATACAGCCTCAATAAAAAAACACATGTAAAATAGAGTATTTTAGCTTGAATCCAGCAAGTGAGAATTGATCTGCCCAGTACCATTAGACCAAGAGTACTACATGGCTATTATTATTAGCTATGTGACGTCACACAGGGAATGGAACGTTTGGTGTTCTTATATAGGTTATAATTCCTACTCAAAACCCTTCAAATTTACCTTACACGATAGTAATTAGTAGTGTTTGCACTACTGTCTACCAAGTATATAAACTTCCCTAGCCTATGTCACTGAGCAGTCATTAGCCCTGACTTGATCAAATTCCCTAGTCTATGTGACTGAGCAGTCATTAGGGCTGACTTTATCAAATTCCCTAGTCTATGTGACTGAGCACTCATTAGGGCTGACTTGATCAAATACCCTAGTCTATGTCACTGAGCAGTCATTAGGGCTGACTTTATCAAATTCCCTAGCCTACGTCACTGAGCAGTCATAAGGGCTGAATGTATCAAATACTCTAACCTATGTCACTGAGCAGTCATCAGGGCTGACTTTCTCAAATTCCCTAGTCTATGTCACTGAGCAGTCATTAGGGCTGACTTTATCAAATTCCCTAATCTATGTCACTGAGCAGTCATTATGGATGACTTTATCAAATACCCTAGTCTATCACTGAGCAGTCATTAGGGCTGAATTTATCAAATGCCCTAGTCCATGTCACTGAGCAGTCATTAGGGCTGACTTTATCAAATACCCTAGTCTATGTCAGTGAGCACTCACTAGGGCTGACTTGATCAAATACTCTAGCCTATGCCACTGAGCAGAGTCATCAGGGCTGACTTGATCAAACACCCTAGTCTATGTCACTCTGCAGTCATTAGGGCTGACTTTATCGAATACTCTAGCCTATGTCACTGTGCAGTCATAAGGGCTGACTTGATCAAATACTCTAAGCTATGCCACTGAGCAGTCATTAGGGCTGACTTCATCAAATACTCTAACCTATGTCACTGAGCAGTCATCAGGGCTGACTTTATCAAATTCCCTAGTCTATGTGACTGAGCAGTCATTAGGGCTGACTGGTACTAATACTAATAGGCAAAGTTTGATCATAGAGACCATCAGACTATGGTTGGTCCCTAGATAACGCGTAGGGAAGAGGTTGCTTTAAGTTATAGATGTAATGACCATCATATTTATGAACAAGTGTACGTGTGGTCATGTTACAGCGCCTCTAAGCTTAGAAACCGGCGAAGAAAGCTGAGGTTCAAAGTTTTAACATACACACACAAGAATAGTTCATGTTCATTATCAGACGGATGGCCGAATGAATTGAGTTTCCGTCTCCCGTTTTGATAGATCGTGGGGTCGACCCTGGTCGAATCAAACCAATGACTTAACAATTTATACTTGTCGCTTCCCAGTCAGGCGCTCTGCATTATTATGATAGTGCAAGGACTGGTTGGCTCAGTGTCAGGATAATGTGACTGAGTGGGATATCAGGTCATGGTGCCGGTGGCCTGGTCTACCAGTGGGGGCAGCAATATAAAGTTGACATCAGTGTGCACTGTCACAAGTCGGTACCCGTTCTGATATGACATTGCATGTTGCCAGTATGTAAAACTCTAACAATCAATCAATCATATTTCCACTTCAAATAACTCCAAAATTAAGTGTAAGTCACTCTACTTTTGATCTCTTCTCGTGCAGGCATTACATACCTTACCACCTGACTACCGAGCCCACCTGTTTCGTTTTGTTGACAACTACATTTCGGTCATTTCCACCTCGATCTCATTTGTCTTAATTGGCATAACTGCCATGGCTATCAATGAACAACAGAAAAAACCCACAACAGAAACAGACAACACTACTAAGTAAACCCCATGCAACACAACAATGAGTTAGGAAAATAACAGATTGACAACACAGCAGACATACCATATATACGCAAATATAAGTCACCTTCAGTTGCCTTCGAGTATAAGTTTCTAAGGAAATATCTGGTTTTTAAGGAAATATCTGGAATTAGGCCTAACCCGAGAAGGGGTCGAGCTGCTTCTGCTATATAGCAGGATGTCAGGCCCACACTGTGTTATACAACCCTATATATTCTTGAAGAGTTATACTGCCTATCATGGATAAGTCTGAATAGACTTATTTTCACCATTAGACAGTTTGTCAATAGAAAGCCCAAGCCTACACTTTTACCGACCCATGGGATTTCTAACCTTCCACACCACATAGACATGGTACGAGAGCAACTGGCCTTTCATAGTTCTGTAAATTATTCACAGCAGTGGAAATCCAAATTGGCAGAGGGGGGTGTAGTGTATGTACGACGCGAGCACCCGAAACCGAAACCCTGATCGGGCCGGCAGCGCCGTCTGCGCGGAACCCAAATAAAGCATTATGAAACTAGACGTCGTTGTGTAGAGTCGGTTCATGATCATTACATGGTGTCAGAAGCGGGAAACTGAAGCAAAATGGCTCTTTCCGGGTTGAAACCCCCCGCCGCACTGAATTTGAACGAGGACTTGGCGGCTAACTGGAAAGCCTGGAGCCATTCCTACCAGATCTACGCCACAGCAGCCGGAGTGCTGAGTAGGAGCGAGAAGGTGCAGTGCTGTGTGTTTTTACACGTTGCAGGAGCAGAAGCGCAAAAAGTGCATCAAGCAATGACATTCACGGCCGCCGAAATAGACTAAATCGAACCACTCCGGGAAGCGTTCCGGATATACTGTGAAGGACGAACAAACTTGACTGTGACTCGGTACAAGTTTAACTCGTATAACCAGGGCCAAGAGACGATGGACACATACATAAGAGAAGTGCGACACCGAATCGGACACTGTCAATACGAAGGCCTAGAAGAATCATTGATGTGCGACAGACTAGTGAGCGGTGTCAAATGCAATGAGCTACGCGATCGGCTCTTAAGAACGCCGAAACTGTCTCTCAAGATGTGCGAGGAAATATGCCGCCTGAGCGAACACACAGGTCAAATGTCAGACACTCTAACCAGTCTGCCACAGAGAACACAACATATACTCAAATATAAGTCGAAGAAATTTACCACATACAAAATCTCCTATTTTGAGGTCATCTTATACTCGCAATACCCCCCGAGGGAGCATGGATGGCATCCAGTACGACATCTTGTGTCAATATGAGTCTCACTCAGTCAGTGATGATGCCTCTCAGGATATTTACAGTGACGCTGGTGATGAATATTGTAGTGATGCTCTTAGTCAAGGGCAGGTACCGGAGGAGTGTGATGAGGAGTCTGACTTTGAATGTTTTTGAGTGAGAAGTAGTGTTGTCATCTTGTTGAATATTTATCCATGTGTGTGAATGAAGTTTAATTTGTCAGTAAATAAAATGAAGCTCACCCTATAGTCGGGTTAGACCTAATTCCAGATATTTCCTTAAAAAAATACCCCTTTACTTACACTTGAAGTCAACTTAGATTTGTGTACATTTTTGTTATTTATTTATTTTATTGGCAAGGTATTTACTCTGCCCACAACGTATAAGCTCCCGTGAGGATGCTTGTTTTCAATGCTGGACAGCTCTGGTGCTGTCTTGATCTGTTCCTTTTCCCAGGAGTGTTTACCCGTTTCTGCTCAGGTCAGCCTTCTGCAATTTTGGTTGTTAGTAATAGCCTATGTGAGTTTTCATATACGGTGTATATGGGTCATTCTCAGAAACTGTCCACCAAATTTGTCACATGGAAACCAACAGTGAAAATATTCCAAATAATAGCAGAAAACACTCCAAATAATAGCAGAATAAATGTTCATATGAAGTGTTAATTGTTGTTCGTATGTAAGTTGTGAAACAAAAGGATTTCCCCTTTTGATTTTGATCTCACACAAATTGAGAAAATCCATAAAATTAAGCATCTAACATCCATCCATAATGTCATTGTAACACACAGTTATAGCACCATTTATATATATGTGTGTGTATAGGTCTGTATAAGAATTATATGAATATAATATTATTATATTCATATAATATTCTTATTAATAACCCAGAAGATCCCTCCATTCCCTCATCGCTCACTCAGCTTCAGGGACTGATGGAGTCTGTCATGGTCATCTACTGCTCCAGCCGCCCCAACCCCAGCTCCCATGGTAGGGCCACCATGCCTGCACACTGTAACCGCCACTCACTGTACCGCTACAAATTACGCATATATATATATATATATATATATATATATATGCACCTGTCATCCTGGGTGCCATCCATGCTTCCTTGGGAGGATATCGCAAGTATAAGACAATCTCAGAATAGGAGAATTTGTTGATGGTAAATTTCCTCGACATATTTTCGAGTATATACAGTACTCCTACCATCTTGAGCTACGCCTCCAGATTCTTGGAACAGTATCCGTGTCACGTGACCTTTAAAGCTGTGAAGTGTCGGGGGCTGAATTATCCAAATACGCACCGACACCTGCAGTCCTCTCCGGAAACAGACTGAATTATTAGAGGTGATGGAATCATTCAACTTTCACATCAAATCAAACTTACCTAAATTTGATCTAATATATTTATATAATGTAGATGGTTGTGGGCTCATGAAACAATTAGTGCAGTTTACCAAAGACCCTATAATACTAAGACGGCTCACTCAGCCCGTATTGTGTAATCAAAACCACTTGGTGCGCTGGCTGTTCTCTTGGTTAAACAGGTGCTATATTATATGTATAAATGTATAAATGAATGTGAAAGATGTGTGATGATGGCGATGCTGATGATGATGCTGATGATGATGGGTAATTGTTCATAGCAATTTCATATCGATGTGTATTCATACTTACCTATCTCATGTATAATATAATTGTATGTGTTTACATGTGAAACACCAACCAGCAGCCGGGCTGATTAAACCCACCACAAGGTGGCACTGCATAATTTACATTACCATTGGATAGATAGGGAGTGAGCCGTCTTAGTATTATAGGGTCTTTGCTCTGATGCAGTAATGTAGTTCTAAAATATTGTGATGCTTATAAATAAGGAGTTATCATGGCATATTTCTCAAGAGCATATTGAATCAATAATTCCACATCACCCAGAACACTACACCTCCTTCAACATATTCTCCACACACACACCTAATTACATTTACACACTATGCCTCTCAAATTGATATGACCACACAGATTATGATTCGATAAGAAATGACTCAGCAAGGGAGTGTTAATACAAAAGGAGGCCATTATTTACTAAATGAATGGACAGAGGCGTCTGGGCTCAGCATAAGAAGTTACACAGGTGATTGTCTTAAAATACAATTGTAAAATTGTGTGGACAGAAGAAACTAGAGGTGTGTGTTTTCTTTTGTGTTCCTTTCCTTTCTCTCTTTATTCCAATATTTGGAGGATTCTATATTTTATCTGCACCCCTCAGGCAAGGATCCACATACACAGGTAGGCGTGTGTAGTGTGATGGCATCAGGGAGCCTAGGTGACATTGAACTCCGCCTGAGGTCCTCGATGTAAAGGCCCTGTCAGACCTTGCCGGACTGGGGAACTGGACGAGAACCGGACACTGTCCGGTTGTGTATGGTGATGTTCGGGTACCGTCTGGTAACCATCCGGCGGTGTCCGGTGGTGTCCGGCAGTGTCCGGTACAAGTTTTGAACATGCACAAAACTTCTAGCGGACACTGCCGGACTGAGGTGTCCGGTTGGTGTCCGGTTTGTCCAGTACATTTCCGGTACCCATCTGGTACCCATCCGTACATGTCTGGTACCCATCTGTTGGTGTCCGGTTTGTCCGTTTTGTCCAGTACATGTCCGGTACCCATCCGTTATGTGTCCGGTTCTCATCCGGTACATGTCCGGTACATGTACGGTACTTATCCGGTTGTCCTTCGGCAATTAACCCAATTTATGCTCCATTTCAATACATTTCGATAGATTTCTTCACTGGACAACACCGGATTAGAAAATTCTTTGTCCGGTGGTCTCCGGTGCTCAGTCCGGTGAGGTGTGACAATGACTTAAGGGCAAGGTAGGGTCAGTGGCCGGATGGTGTTTGGTTCCATCTCGCTAGGTGCTGTGTATTTCTATTAAAATACAGAAGGGCTCTCATAGGTTTAGTACGGTCTGGGAATCGCAGGAATTTACTGGAATTCAGGCTTCAAACAATGCTCACCAATCAGATTCCTAGTTCCATTCCTATTACAAACTACTACAGACTCTGCTTGGATAGTGCTCTACTGTCATCCCCATCTCTGCGATTACCATCCCCCCCTCCATGATTTCCTTTCCCAAATTCCGCCCTCCTCTCCTTTCTTTCCTTCCTCTATCCCTCCTCCCTGCTCCATCTGCAACCATTCTCCCGACTTCACCCCCCTCAACCAACCCCATTCCCCCCACCACCACCACCACAATGTGCACATCGACCAGACACTATGACCAAATGGGTTGAGCGTCCATCTCCCACTTTGGTAGATTGTGGCATTCGAACCCTCGTCGAGTCAAACCAATGACTTAAAAATTAATACTTGTCGTTTCCTAGCCGGGCACTCAGCATTAATAGGATAGGGCAAGGACTGCTTGGCTCAGTGCAACGATAATGTGACTGAGTGGGATATCAAGTCATGGTGCCGGTATTCTGATTTCCCACTGGGGCAGCATTAAAAAGTTGCCATGAGTGCACACTGTCACATGTCAGTACCCATCCTGATATGACCTTAGATGTTTCCAGGACGTAAAATCCCAACAACCAACCAACTAACTACATATTCTGATTGGGTAGTATTCTACTGCCATCCCCATCTCCCCGACTACCATTCCTCTCCCTCCATGCCATCCTTCCCCGTACCCCCCCTCCCTCCCCCCCACCTCTGCTTCCGCAACCTAGGTACAAGATTCACCCCGTACTGCTGCAGTAGGGGTGCAAACCAACCCTATGTAAAAGGTGGCGAAAATGCGGGTCAAAGAATTGAGAGCCTAATTTCACAATCTAAGAAGCAACATTTATTCTTTACATATGTATTATTGAGCGCCTGCTACCTTTGAGTTGAAAAATATAATATAATAGCTGGTTTAATCAGATTTAAAAGTGAAATCGACGGCGTTCTGCGGCCGCCATCTTGTCTTTTTTCATTCTCTCCCATTTCACCAACTCTGTGCCTACATGGGTAACTATTTGATACTGGAGCCACAGTTTCTAGGTGATGTTCCATACTAACGCTATTTTCGCCCGTATTTATATAAGGCTGATCTTCACCCGTGTACTACAAGTACCGGGTGAATCTTTTATCTACCGCAACCCTGCTCCTTCCGCCACCGCCCTTCCCCACTCCACCCACCCCCAACCACAATATACACATTTCGCACAATACAAGGCGATTGGCGCGCCCCTTCTCAGTGGTTCCGCCGCTCGCCGCGCCGTGGCGCTGCGGTGCGGTGCGACGCCGGGGCGGTGAGGGCGCTGGTTCTGGCGGGGGAGTGCCAACCAGCCGGCCGTTCGTCACCGGGCACTTGTAGAGTTAGGCGCGCTCTGGGTCGCACCTCCCGCCGTCTCCCCGTCGCTCCTCCGCTCCCCTCCGCCCGGGCCGCCACCCCCACCCTCCTCCCCACTCCCCCCAACCGATACTGAACCCGTTACCGCCTACGTGAGTGCGCGCGTGCCGACCCAAGGAGGACGCTCTAAAGACTGCATAGGAGACACCCATTGCACGCCACATACACGCGCACGCGCATGCGCAACTTCACCTCACAGCTGGCACTGGTGCCCCGTATCCAAAGCACGGCAGCGACTGTTTGCTTACCGCGACTGGAACTTGACAGTTGGACTCCCAGCAAGTGTGTTCGGTCGGGATCTTCGCTTGGTTGTTGGAATTTTACATCCTGAAAACATCTTAGCTCATATCAGGACCGGTACCGACTTGTGACAGTCCAGACTCATGGTGACCAGGTAACCAGCAGCATGATCTGATATCCCAGTCAGTCACATTATCCTGACACTGAACCAACCAGTCCTTGCCCTATCCTAATAATACCGAGTACCTGGCTAGGAAGTGACAAGTATGATTTTTTAGGGATTGCTTTGAATTGACCAGGCATCGAACCCATGGGCTAGAATCTGACGATCAACCAAAACAGGAGACGGATGCTTAACTCATTCGGCGATCCCGTCTAATCGTTCAGGGAGGTTACATCAGAATGGAATAACATCGAAGAGATAGAGAGGAGAAAGGGAGAAGAAAGTAGAGAAGATGAGGAGGAGATACCTGAAGAACCAGCTAGATAGATCCGAGTGATATGTAAACTCATTTTACACGCCAACTAGTTACCCTGGGAGATGCTTTAATTATCGCTATCATCTCTGGATTAAATGTCACCGTTCCTACTAACTTCTTCCGATATTTCTGAAAACACCACTAATTATTCTGCATATGCCTGAACACATTATGCACCTCTGTGCAGAGGCCTCAAAACACGAATAACTTCTCTGGATAGGCCTGACACCACCATAATCTTTTCCGGATATGATTGAGAACAATACTAATTGTTCTGGATATAGCAGCAAATTTGACTAACTTCTGTGGATAGACCTCAAAACACTGATAACTTCCCCGGATGTGCTGGACAAATCTAGTAGCTTCTCCTGATAGGTTTGAACACAGTATTAACTTCTAAGGATAAGCCTGAACACAAACTTCACTGGATAGGTCTGAAACCATACGACTGGGCATGGAAACACTGCTATGTTATCCAAATCCATGTGAAACCATAGTTACCTTTTCTGCATAGTTGCAAAAACACTCCTACCTTCTGGGTACAGGTCTGGATTATTTTGTTATCTTTTCCATAAACCAGCAAGTCTAAGATCACTGCTGAGTTCTCGGGACAGGCCCCAATCTGTAATCGTAGTTGACAACTCTGCACCCCCTCCTTCTACATCCTGCTAATCGATATGTAATGACAGATAACTTGTCCACATCGTCAGGAGACTGGTTTACTGCGCGTGCGCCGTTCGCCCAAAGCAGATCAGCTATGATTAACCCACCACCACCCCCACACCTTTCTAGGAATACTTGATTAATGACCCTCCCCTGAGGATAGCCTGTGGATGGCCCTACTCCTGAGGATTGTTTGTGTGAATGATCCTTCCCTGAGCATTGCCCTGAGGATTGCCTATTTGAATGATGCTTCTCTGAGGATAGTTTATGGATGGCCCTCCCGTGAGAAATCACATGGATTGCTGAACAATAAAAAAGAATTGAAAAAGGAACTCTTTGACAGTCAATATATTCATCGTTAAAGGTATCTTCTCTTGGACGGTCAATATATTCATTGTTAAAAGTATCTTCTCTTGGACGGTCAGTATATTCATCGTTAAAAGTATCTTCTCTTGGACGGTCAGTATATTCATCGTTAAAAGTAACTTCTCTTGGACGGTCAATATATTCATCATTAAAAGTATCTTCTCTTGGACGGTCAATATATTCATCATTAAAAGTATCTTCTCTTGGATGGTCAATATATTCATTGTTAAAAGTATCTTCTCTTGGACAGTCAATATATTCATCGTTAAAAGTATCTTCTCTTGGACGGTCAGTATATTCATCGTTAAAAGTATCTTCTCTTGGACGGTCAGTATATTCATCGTTAAAAGTAACTTCTCTTGGACGGTCAATATATTCATCATTAAAAGTATCTTCTCTTGGACGGTCAATATATTCATCTTTAAAAGTATCTTCTCTTGGATGGTCAATATATTCAGTGTTAAAAGTATCTTCTCTTGGACAGTCAATATATTCATTGTTAAAAGTATCTTCTCTTGGACGGTCAGTATATTCATCGTTAAAAGTATCTTCTCTTGGACGGTCAGTATATTCATCGTTAAAAGTATCTTCTCTTGGACGGTCAATATATTCATCATTAAAAGTATCTTCTCTTGGACGGTCAATATATTCATCGTTAAAAGTATCTTCTCTTGGACAGTCAATATATTCATTGTTAAAAGTGTCTTCTCTTGGACGGTCAGTATATTCATCGTTAAAAGTATCTTCTCTTGGACGGTCAGTATATTCATCGTTAAAAGTAACTTCTCTTGGACGGTCAATATATTCATCATTAAAAGTATCTTCTCTTGGACAGTCAATATATTCATTGTTAAAAGTGTCTTCTCTTGGACGGTCAGTATATTCATCATTAAAAGTATCTTCTCTTGGATGGTCAATATATTCATTGTTAAAAGTATCTTCTCTTGGACAGTCAATATATTCATCGTTAAAAGTATCTTCTCTTGGACGGTCAGTATATTCATCGTTAAAAGTATCTTCTCTTGGACGGTCAATATATTCATCGTTAAAAGTATCTTCTCTTGGACGGTCAATATATTCATTGTTAAAAGTATCTTCTCTTGGACGGTCAGTATATTCATCATTAAAAGTATCTTCTCTTGGACGGTCAGTATATTCATCGTTAAAGGTATCTTCTCTTGGACGGTCAATATATTCATTGTTAAAAGTATCTTCTCTTGGACGGTCAGTATATTCATCGTTAAAAGTATCTTCTCTTGGACGGTCAGTATATTCATCGTTAAAAGTATCTTCTCTTGGACGGTCAATATATTCATTGTTAAAAGTATCTTCTCTTGGACGGTCAATATATTCATTGTTAAAAGTGTCTTCTCTTGGACGGTCGATATATGTTCCTTTCGTCGTGACACTCTTATAGTTGCATTAAGATTGTTTTACAAGAATTGACAACACATTTGCTACAGGGATTAACCGTAATCTAGAAGGAGGATTAACTCCAGGACATTGTCTTCATCACCCGCCGAAGTCCAACATAGGCGAGGAATGAACATTGTGACATGTTTTGATTTGTAGGTGAATAAATAAGCTCCCCGCAGTCAGCAACCAAAAAACCAAACAAAGCAACACACACAAACAACCAAGAAAACCGTCACAGCAGGCTGTTGTCTGTATTGTTCTTCTTCCGACTAAAGGTGAGTGTTGGAACTACAATACAAGCTGTGTTTCTTGCTGTTGATGTATGTGTGTGATGAATGTGTGTGTGTTTGGGGAGCAGTCATGAAGGATATAATGTATGCTTTAGAACTTATATGAACTTGTGATACAATTAAATATTGAATAACATGATCAACTCCTGCTTGGAGTTCAATTACAGGACTATGGGAATGCCCTCACGAACCGACAGACTCTGCTTTCTGGTGTGAACAAAAGAAAGCCTCATGTGCTGCAGAATAAGCAACGTAAGCTTTGGCTCCACCTGGAGTTTCAGTATTAAATACATGTGGGGTACCAGCTGTGGCGGAAGCTGCTGGGAGTCTCCCTCCACCCACCCCCACCCCAACCCCAACCCCAACCCCCACACGCCACCCTCATCCCCGGGCGTACCAGGGAATCCGGCAAGAATTCTCGATTAAGCTATGTCCACTTAAACACAGCTGGTTTGCCAGGATATAATAGTAATACTAGAATAATAGTAATACTAATAATCCTGTCTCAAGATGTGTCCTGCAGCTCGTATCCCCATGTGGTCAGACTATGGTGACGCAGTGTTGGTTCACTTTGTTGATCGGGTGAGAGCCGGCGTTTGCAATATGATATTGTCGTTTAATTACTGAAGCCCTGCAAAGAATTAAAGCCATACGAGATGGGAGTATAATATATATATATACTCATACATATATATATATTTCCCAGCGAGTGGCGTGTCGGGCCCCGCGCAGGGGGTGGAGCGGTGCATGGAGGGCACCCCCCCCCCCTACCCCCATCCCCAGGGGGGGGGGGGGAAGGAGGAGCACTACAGAGCTTATTACAGGCGATAAGGGGCTTATCACTATCCATATATATATATATGAATCAGTCTCATGAAAATAGGCCAATTGGTGCATGGGGCAAAAGTTGTCGGCGTCGCATATCATAAGTTGTCGGCGTCGCACACCTACTACAGTAAAATCTCTCTAACCGACCACCTCCACAGATTGACCACTCCCTATATCGATCGTTTTCTTTGGTAACCATATTCCAACTCCCTAAACCGACCACTTGTGTACATATATAATTATATATATATATATATATATATATATATATATATATATGTGTGTGAGGAGTTCAGGCGCCACACCATATTAAACACTAATTCATCAAACTTTCAAAAAGTTCATTGATTTACATTCCTATATTTGTTGTCCATTGCTCCATAATCATTTCATCACAAGAAAAGTGGAATTACAGAGAATTCAAATTACCTTCAGGTACAAATCTTTTATTTTAATTAAACTTTTGGATTAATTAAACTTTTGGATTGGCGTTTACAGGCTTTTGCGCCTGAACTATTCATATATATTAATATATTCATGTATATTTATATATGTTCAACTATCGGAATTGCAATCCAACTTAGATTCCCGAGGGCCCGCCTAAAGGAGCGCCTGGCGGGCCTAAGGGAATCGTTGAAAGGGTGCCAAACGAAAGTAACGCACCCCACCGGTTCAAGTGATACAACCGCTGGTTCCGGTGATACCGACGCTACTCTCACGCTTGTTACGGGCGATGCAGCCGCTGGTTCTGGTAGATACACGCGCTGCTTATGGCCGATACCATCGCTGGTCCTCGTAGATACACGTACTGGTTACGAGCGATACCATCGCTGGTTCTCGTAGATACATGCGCTGCTTACGGCCGATACCTTTGCTGGTCCTCGTAGATACACGTGCTGGTTACGAGCGATACCGCCCCTGGTTCCCGTAGATACATGCGCTGCTTATGGCCGATACCTTCGCTGGTCCTTGTATAGATACATGCGCTGGTTACGAGCGATACCGCCACTGGTTCCCGTAGATACATGCGCTGCTTATGGCCGATACCTTCGGTGGTCCTCGTAGATACATGCGCTGGTTACGAGTGACACTGCCGCTGGCTTCTAGTAGATACACGCGCTGCTTATGGCCGATACCTTCGCTGGTCCTTGCGCTGGTTATGAGCTGGTTATGAGCGATACCGCCGCTGGTTCTCGTAGATACACGCGCTGCTTACGACCGATACCTTTGCGGGTCCTCGTATATAAACGCGCTGGTTACAAGCGATACCGCTGATGGTTCTCATAGATACACGCGCTGCATATGGCTGATACCTTCGCTGGTCCTCGTAGATACACACGCTGGTTATGAGCGATACCACCACTGGTTCTCGTAGATACACGCCCTGCTTATGGCCGATACCTTCGCTGGTCCTCGTAGATACACGTGCTGGTTATAAGCGATACCGCCGCTGGTTACGGCAATATATTGGGCCCATAAACAAGTGGAACACATAAAGCGGTCCTTATTACCTGATTCGTCCATGTTGCGTGTTTCCCCGCCTTTAATAATGCAGAAAACACCACACAGGGGGATATATATATATATACGATTAACCCAGTTTTCCCCAGGTAGGCAAAGGGGGGCGTGGTTAATCACTCCAGTGTGAACACTAATCAGGTATTTCACCGATTTGCTTGATTGACTGATTAAGGTATGTGCATGCTCACTACATGTGATGCCGCATCAATAGCCTACTGTTACTGGCTTGTGACGGTGTGTGCTCATGATGGCTTTTCCAGCATTGCGCCATTAAGATAGTTGCCGAACCCCTCGCACTATAGATACTGTAGTGGTCTGCACTGACCTCTCAGGCAAGGAGCCGCATAGACAGGTAGGCGTGGGTAGTGTGTTGATATCAGGGAGCCTAGGTGGTGTAATGGTTAGCACACTGGCCCGGAATGCAAAGAGATGTGGGTTCGGGTCCCGCTCTAGGCGCAATATTTCCCATTTTCATCACCCTCATGACACTGGTGCTGTGACCATGATCCTGTACAAGCTACGCGCTGTATGATTGTTGAACCTACCCTGTGTATCTGTGTGTAAGTGCATTGCCTGTATGTAATTGTAAGCATTAAATGATCATTTAAAAGACTTACAATTCCAGGGGGACGAGTGTAGTAGTCTGCACTGACCTCTCAGGCAAGTAACCACATAGACAGGTAGGCATGGGTAGTGTGTTGATATCAGGGAGCCTAGGTGGTGTAATGCTTAGCACACTGGCCTGCAATGCAAAGAGATGTGGGTTCGAGTCCAGGTCTAGGCGCAATATTTCCCATTTTCATCACCCCCATGACACTACTCTTGCAATATCAGTCTCAGTCGCATTATCCTAACACTCAATCTACCGGTCCTTGCCTGATCCTACTAATCATGTCAAACGCCAGTATATCAACAAGTAAGCCTATTTGTCCATGTCTTCGGTATGAATCTAGTTGGGGATCGAACCCAAGACCTCCGAAACCAGCAAGCGGATACTCTAACCACGGAGGCATCCGGTCCAACTTGCTTGGACGCCAACGGTGAGTTGGGGTTGGTTTGGGTTGCATTTAGTGTGCTGTATTTCATAAGACCACACCCTTCCTGAACTGTGCGATTATAATCATACCAGTGCAAATTCCCATTTCCCTTCTCGCGCCCCACCCCGCTCTCTGCCAAGCCCCAATTTCCTATTCCCCCTTCCCTCTCCCTCTCCTCTCAGGTCCTCTCATCATCCCTGTCCTCTTTCCACTGTTCTCTTCATCCCCGGCTCTCCATCCTCTCCATATTCTTCTACCCCGGTCCCTCTTCTTTGCCCTCCTGTCCTTCCTCCTCTCCACTTCGCCCCCGGTCTCCATTCTACCCCCACCCACACCTTCTCTTCCCCTCCTCCTCTTCCACTTCCACACAATTGACACAAAACAGCACACAAATGGTTACACTGAAAACACAAGGAGAATTTGCTTCAAATCAATATGTATTCTATTGGGATTATGAAGACCATGTAAAAAACAAATCAGTTTATCCTCAGCAAATGCATAAGCAGATCATATGTTGATCATTATAATGGATACAGTTTTGTCTCATATTACTTATCACATTTTGTGACAGTCTCATATATGATCTGCACCGAACTTACATTCCCAGCATTTTAATGCACACGGCTAGTTGACCTGCTTATCAAGTACTGGGGCCATATGCAGGAGTCGGTGATAGTGTCGGTTGGTGTTAGCCGGTAAACGCGTTTAGCTATTACCGCCCACGCGAAGTATGTCACGCCGTATGCAGGAGCGCCTAAACGGTGTGTGTTAGCTAAACGTGAATCCCCTGCAGCCGGTTCCCGGCGAGCACCACCTAATCGGCACTGACACTCAGAATATCCCAACTTACACTATTATCTCTGTTTTAATACTTTCAGAGTAAATTGCTCTTAGGTTACATTAAATACTTCAGATCTTCCTCTTCAATTGCGCATTAAGATATTTTTAATCGACCCAATGAAAGCTTTTAAATCTATTTTACAAAAAAAGTATACAACCACTGGCAGGGCGCTCAAACTGCGACACCGGGCACCAGCCAGCACTGCGGCGGCGATTTGTTTTGTTTGCATTCGTCGATTCGACAATATGAATAACGCCGCCAATGCGGCGGTGGTGTTAATATTGGTTCGCTTTTAGGGTTAAATTGATGACATTTCTCTTATTGCGTATATAATTCTGTTAAATATGATAGCATTGAATAGATTTGGGCCTAATACATCGTCGTCGGCCAGTATGCTTGTCGACGTCGACGCGGCGATTTGTTTACTTTACATTCGTCGATTCGACACTATTAATATCGCTGCCAATGCGGCGGTAGCGTTAATATGGGTTCGCTTTTATGGTTAAATTGATCAAATTTCACTTATTGCGTATTTAATTCTGTTAAATATGATGGCATTGAATAGATTTGGGCCTAACCTAAAACTAACACCATCCTTAAACGTGCTATGAAATGGGGTTAGTGTCGCGGACCTTAAACGCGCGGTGTTAGCGTAACACCACCTCCCGCATACCGACTTTTCGGCGCTAAACCAGAAATCCCCTCTAAACGCGTTTTGGCTCGGTAACACTGACTCCTGCATATGGCCCCTGGTTTACTAGGCTATAAGTATCTAATCAGGTTGTCTACAGCAACTCGTATTGGTTGACGGGCAGTCATCACAAGTAGCATTTTTCTGCATCAAGACCGATGTATGCAACATCGGTCTTGATGCAGAGTTTTCTCTTATTTATATGTAATGGATTTATCATATATATACCTAAATATAATATATATATATATACATATATATATAATATGCATGTCCACATATATAAAATATATCTAGATATATATATATATATATATAGCTGAAGTGGGCTAGACTACTCGTCCTGTGGCAACTGCGGGCTTGGGCCGATTAGCCCGCATTCAGAAATGCGGGCTACTCGCCGAGACAGACTTGCATTTGCCACCATTTGCGACCCCGGGTTCCCTGCTGTAACGCGTTGCTAGCAGACGTCAATTGCGACTTTCCTAGTAACGGTGGAACGTCGATCGCTCGGGCTCAGACCCATCGGACGTGTTTTTGCACGCGCTGATGTTTTAGTGCGAGGCTCAACATTACTTAACTTTGGTGATTGGACGAGAACCAAAAGTTTCCAGCGCAACCTGGTAATCACATGAGTAATCTGATCCTCACACTGATCACCTGCTGCCAATTAGTATTAGTGACTAAGGATGTTAGATAGTCTTCTAGAGACATTAATCTACGAAGCAATTACCAGGAACAATCAGAATGGGCGTTACGAAAATTTAGCAAGGGTTGAACATTCTGAAGGCTTAACGCACTTGACCTAATTACCATCTAGTTCAAGATTGCTATGAGTGACCACATAGTCTTAGGAGTAGTTGGGAAGAATATAACTTTATTCCGATGACAGGCCAGATCATCACCACACAGGCCAGTGAACATTTAATATTTTTGTTGTTTGTTTGTTGTTTTACGTCCTAGCAACATCTAAGTTCATATCAGGATGGTAACGTTTAATAAGATGCCTTGCAGAAGATGCCTGTCATAAGTCCGCAGCAACTTGTTCTAAAAATGACTGAATAGTATTTCTATGCAGAAATAAATGTTTATTAAGTGCAATTATATCTACGTTCCATATCTAGGACCAAATGCTTTCATCGGATTATCCACCGTTAAAGATAGTTAAAGATGACATTTTTTCTGCGATGTGTAATTGGCCAGTTAACTGTTAATCAATTGTAATTTAATTATCCGTGATCCATTCCTAACTGCCCGATCAGGGCACTGGACCACATTACCAGGCCACATCTGTTCTCGGAGATTTCCCGCCGCTGTGACCCTGACACACAAGCAATTAATTGTCTGTCATCACTACATCGTTAAAATAGAATGTGGGCAGACGACATTTAATTACCCACCGCAGACTGCTCCTTTGATGGAGATATATTTCCGGTCTGATGTCGGGGTAGTGGATCGGTGTTCATTGACAATCTGGTAAATTTGATTAATTGCCGATGATATCTCCTCGGCTCAGAGCAGACGACATGATAACATTGGTGTATATTGATCGAGTGTAAACTGGAGATAACATTATATAAACTCAGTGCGCAAGCGCCAAAGACACATACACACATACACATACACACTGACAATAAGTTGTTTGGGGTATTTTAAGACAAACTGTGGATAGATCGAACTCATAGCAATTAATAGGAAACCACCGTTCCAACTGTCACCTACTTAGTGAGTTAGTTCGCGTGTGCCTTGCCAGGGGGCGTGTTGCGTCTGAGGCGCCAGCTGGGTCTGTGGGCTGAGATCTGAGGGCTGCGGTGGGTGGACAGAGGCAGCCGTGTGGAGTGTGTTGCCGAGCGGATGGCGAACACCAAGCCCTTATATTCGTAGGGATATCGTTCCTAACAGCAGAAGGGACAGGGATAGGCCCGTACTATGTTTTTAGGTATATACATAGCCGAATGGGTAGAGCGCAGGCCTCCTGTGCGGGAGAGTGGGAATCCAATTCCCGGTCGAGTCAAACCAATTACTTACAAAATTGATTCTTCTTCCGAACCTTGGTCGAGCCAAACCAATGACATAAAATTTATACTTGCCACTTCCTAGACTGGGGTTCAGCATTATTAAGATATGGAAAGGACCGGTTAGCTCAGTGTCAGGATAAGGTGACTAAGTCGATTATCGGGTCATGGTACTGTCGGCTTGATTTCGCAGTGAGGCAGCACTATAAAGCCGCCATGAGTCCGCGTTGCAACATGTCGGTATCCGTCATGATATAACCATAGATGTTGCAAGGATGTGAACCTCCAACAAACAGACAAACAGGTATATTTAGTTCCAGAACCGAACTGGTATATCAGATATGGTATTTATAAATGTCTGGTTGGGGAAATGAGTGTGTGTGTGGGGGGGGTTGACTTACTTTAGCCATCGGCTGGAATAGGGTCAGCTGGGCCGCGTTCAGGGTCCGTCTCGGAGGCGCCTCGGCGATGTCTCGGCAATGCTTTTTGGCCTATTTGCGTTCAGGGTGCGTCTCGGCAACGTCTCGGCAATGCCTCCCTTTTCAGTTAGGAGTCAAAAAGCGCCTCGAAAATGGCCGCCATGTCCCGTGGTTTCAGCCAATCGCAGCGCAGCTTTTCAATTGCAAATGGCCGCCGCCTATGGGGGCGGCCATTTTCGAGACAACAAACTGCCTTTGCCGTTCAGACTAGCATGACGTCAGGCCCATCGCCGAGGTGCCTCCGAGACGGAGCCTGAACGCGGCCCTGGTCACCGAGGGAGGACTTGAGCTGTGACCCGGTGGGTTTACACGACCGGAGGTGGGGTGGTTTTCCAATTTCCCTTCCTGACATATCCTTCCCTAATGGTGCTATCACATTACGATGCTTCTCGCCAACGTGCGTCGATCTATGTGATTTTTTGGTGCAACGTCGGGATACGTCAGGAACTTTCGACGTGCGACGACGCATGGGTTCCAACATTATGGTGACATTAGGAGGACGTTGAGGTATGTTACACACGCTGGAATAATGTTATGCGAATGGTAGGCACGTGCCGTGCACACATGAGGGTCGTTCGCACACATTGCGCCAAACTGTTGCTTTGTTTGTCTGTTGTTGTTTTACATCCTGGCAACATCTAAGGTCATATCAGGATGGTGCACCAAACTTCTTTTTTTTTTTCTCAGAATGTCGGCCGCACGCTACCAATACATTGCGCTGATACCAAAAAGTTTGACGTGTCTCGACGATTAAAAGTGATTTTGCGCGTTGGCGGCGCGCCTGCGAGAAGCATCATAATGTGACAGCACCATTAAGTTCATCATGTTTGTATCTATCAGGATGGTGTATTTGACAGCTTTTGTTAGCTCACATTAATACATAGATACTTGAAACACCATATTATTGTGTGTGTGTAAATAATCCTGAATTGATAAATGGATGGAAGACCAGTGCTTCAGCGCTGACAAAATAACTTATATAGTATAATAAACATATATACCAAATATGTATATGAGCCTGTCTCAAAAGGTGATAACTCTTTTTTGTTGTTGTCCATTGTAACAATTGACACAAAACAGCACAGAAACTGTTACACTGAAAGCACAAGGACATTTGCTTCAAATCAATATGTATTCTATTGGGATTAATGAAACACCATGTAAAAAACAAATCAGTTTATCCTGAGCAAATGCATAAGCAGATAGTATGTTGATCATTACAATGGACAAAGTGTTGTCCCAAATTAGTTAGCACCTTTTGAGAGAGTCTCATATACATGTGTATATATACAGGAAAGTTCAAATTTGACAGTCCCAATGGGTATATAGGCGATAACGGCCAGAATCAGCTGGCACACACTGCTTAGAGCCCCTCACAGGTGTCGCCAGTGTGGCCAATACTGTAACTACACAGGGCCAGTTAGATAGGATATAGTGAGGAACTGAAGATAGATTGTGTCTTTGTTTATATTCCCATAATATAATATAGAGCACACATATTCAGCGGAAAAATGACAAGTTCACGTCTTATGCACGTCTGGGGGCTATTCAAATATTACGGAATGCTATTTGTGTCCAAATTAGACTCACCCCCCCCCCCTCCCACTCTTAAAAGGCTCCGTAACGATATACCATAACGCCACATAACGATTGGACCTACGCCCCCACCCCGTGAGAGCTATGTACTATTTGAATGGCCCCCTTATGTGATTACCGAGCACATATTCTTATCGAGGCTCCAATTGGTACATATCGATATAACATCGACCCTGCCCATCGACCCTCCCCCCCCCCATCCACATTTGAGAAACAACTATTATAACTCAATGACTGTAGACCCACCACTACTACTCAAGATCCATTACCACCACCGGATAACTACATCTTCAACCAGCAATGCACACAATATAAACCACTATACATGCACAACATGGAACTATTGAAAGACTAACCATTATTAAAACCAAATCTAACTGATATACAAACACAGCATATGATTTAACCACTAGTGTAAATTACTGCACACTCTATCTTGATGCATATACCTTGCACTATGTTGAGTACCTATGATGTACACTATGCAGCATAGGCTGCTCCCCCCACATTCTTTTTATGTTCAGAATGGGTTGTGCTGCACACAATGCACCACATTCTACTTCCACTATGTACAGATGAAATGCGATCACTCCAACGGCTGGAAGACCAGTGCCCCGGTGCTGACAAAATATGTATTCAGATGAATAAAATACTTACCCCCCCCCCCCAAAATAATTAACCAACCAAATTTAGCTGCAGCTTGGCAGTGGATTTCCTGATCACCGATCATTTAGGAACCAGATTGTTTCCAGCTATTGTGGGACAGGTTTTAAGAATGGATCGGTAGCAATTCACCCTTCTTAACACGTGACGTATAACAATCCCAGGGTTGGCAGCTTGCCAGGACTCTGGCGTCTTGACCGACCCACCCAGCTCCTTCCATCTGAACCCGTCGACCCCCACAGCTTTCTACAACCCCAAAACCTCATCTGCCAATATCAACTCTATCGAGCAGTAAGGCGGCTTCGAGATGAACACGGAATTTCCAATCACCGAATCGCGAGGAGGGCGGAGAGAGAGGAGGGGGGTGGGGTGGAGAAGGGAGGCGGCATGAAGGGAGAGAGGAAGAGAGTCGGAGGAGAGGGTGGAAGGAGATTGGGAGGAGGATGGGAGGAGGGGGAGGGTGGAGAGTGGGGGAGCAGGGAGGGGGAAGGAAGGGAGAAAGTGGGAGGAGAGAGCAGAAGGAGATTGGGAGGGAGAGGGAGGGGAGGGGGAGGATGGAGGAGAGGGAGGGGAGGAAGGAAGGCGGCATGAAGGCAGAGAGGAAGAGTCGGCGGAGAGGGCGGGAGGAGATTGGCAGCGGAGGGGGAGGGGAGGGAGATGAGGAGGGCGCAGAGGGGGTAGCAGGGAAGGGGCAAGAAGGGAGAGAGGAAGAGAGTGGGAGGAAAGGGGGGCGGAAGGAGATTGGGAGGGGAGGGCAGTGGAGGGGGAGGAGGGCGGAGAGGGGAGTGAGAAGGGAGGGTCAGGAAGGGAGAGAGGAAGACAGTGGGAGGAGAGGGCTGGAGGACATTGGGAGGGGAGCGGGAGGGGAGCGGGAGGGGAGGGGGAGGAGGGCGGAGAGAGGGGAGCAGGGAGGCGGCATGAAGGGGGAGAGGAAGAGAGGGGGAGGAGAGGGCGGAAGGAGATTGGGAGGGGAGGAGGCGGGAGGAGGAGGGCGGAGAGGGGGAGCAGGGAGGCGGCATGAAGGGGGAGAGGAAAAGAGTGGGAGGAGAGGGCGGAAAGAGATTGGGAGGGGAGGGGAAGGGGAGGAGGAGGGCGGGGAAGGGGGGCACGGAGGCGGCATGAAGGGAGCGGGAGGAGATTGGGAGCGGTGGAGAGGTGGAGAAAGGAGGGGGCATGAAGGGAGAGAGAAGATAGTGGGAGGAGAGCGCGGGAGAGATTGGAAGGGGCGGGGGAGAGAAGGAGGAGGAGGGGCGGAGAGGGGGGGAGAGAAAGGAAGGGGGACGAAGGGAGAGAGGAAGAGAGTGGGAGGACAAGACGGGAGGAGATTGGGAAGGGAGGGGGGGAGGAGGAGGAGGGCGGAGAGGGGGTGAGAAGGGAGAGAGAAGATACTGGGAGGAGAGGGTGGGAGGAGATTGGGAGGGGATGAGGAGAGGAGGAGAGGAGGAGAGGAAGGAAGACAAAGGGAGGGGAGAGAGAGCGGAGAGCGGAAAAGGGTGGGAGGGGAGAGGGGAGAGAGTAAGACAGTGTGAAGGGCAGGAGGAGATTGGGAGGGGAGGGGCGGAGGGGAGGGGAGGAGGAGAGAAAGGAAGACAATGGGGGGGAGAGGAAGGGGAGAGCGGAAGAGGGGAAATATAAAGAGAATGGGGGAGGTGAACGAGGAAGACAGTGGCAGGTGAGGTGGGAAGAGGAACCAGAGGAGGAAGAAATAACGGTATCATTTGAATTGTGTGATGGGAAAGGGGGGAAGAGCGGAGGAAGGGGAGGTGATGGGGGAATGGGACGGTTAGGAAGAGGGAAGAAGAGGAGAGAATAGCTGGAGAGAATAGGCTGAGGAGCAAGTAGGGATGAAGGGAAGGAGCGAGGAAGAGATAGGGAGAGGCAATGGAATGGGGAGGGAGTAGTCGAGGGGTTAAAGAAGGAGTATGGAGGTTGAAAGGAAGGGGGGAGGGAGGAGTGGAGGTAGAGCGTGGGAGAAAGAGGTGGAGGGATTAGGGAATAGGCCGAGGAAGGAGGAGAGGAAGGGGATGGAGGAGGGTTTTGAAGGGAAGAAAAGGAGGAAGAGGGAGGAGGGATGAGAAGCATAGGGGAGAGGGGTAGAAGGAGGGAGGGTAGATGGAGAGAAGAGAGATGCGCGATGGTGGCAGAAGGGATGCGGGAGGGGAGAGGCGGGAGGGGGAAAGATGGAGGTGGGAGGGGGAAGGAGGGAGGGTGGAGTGGGCAAGATGGAGGTGGGAGGGGGCAAGATGGAGGTGGGAGAGGGAAGGAGGGAGGCGGGATGGGGCAACATGGAGGTGGGATAGGGAAGGAAGGAGGCGTGATGGGGAAACATGGAGGTGGGAGGGGGAAGCAGGGAGGCGGGAGGAGGGGAGCATGAGAGGGGGCAGGTGGAAGGAGGACAGTGGCGGTGGGGGGAGAGTAATGGGCAGTGAAGGGAAGGACAGCCACGATGGGAGGGCATGCAGTAGACTGACTGCCTCAGTCCAATTGCAGGTGTATTTTTAGGCGGCATTAAGTCTAAGGATTGGCAATAATGGCGCATGGCTTGTGTTGACCACACTCAGCCCGAGCTCTGCGCATGCAGCATGGACAGGCGGAGCATGCGCATAGTGCTGCGTCTGAGTGACCTGCGGGGACTCCTTACTGCTTATATCCCGGGAGAAGAGCAGAATGAACCCGCCGGCACTGAAGGCAGTTTGTAGGTAATTCTTTTGGCTTGTCAGTTATGGCCCATGAAGCAGAGTTGGCGAACTGGTCATTGTTGTTATGCTAATGACACTAGAGCATCAGCGCGTCTATGACTGCTAGTGCAATGTATACATAGTATGGGTGTGGCATTATTACATAAATAACGGAAGTCTCTCTATGCAATCTATACAGAGCGGACTCTGTTATAATGCGATCATTGGGGTCCATTAAATGTCATCGCGAAAACAGCGGGGTCGCGCTAAATTGTGGTTCAGTTTAGCAAATTAGCTTTGCATTAAAGTTGCATAGTCTGATGGTTTTGAATTTCAGTATTATTTCTGAGATAAATATATTAGATCAATCACTAGTATCTACTTTACATTAGTTCAAAGTTACTTATATTTTAAATGGTAAACTTTTGAGATATTTCGAGTGCAAACATGAAAAATTAGTTTTGGCAGGCTTGCCAAAACTCTGACACTATAGACTTCTGCAGTAACAGGTTCTGTTAAATTGACTCAGTATTGCCTTCTACGCAGAAACAAATGCTTAATAAGTGAATCAGTATCTAAGTCAGATATGTCAAATCAAATCTAGATAATTAGTTTGGTTTTGAAAATTTGATATTTCATCGGACTATGACGCTTTAAGGAATTCTGGGTCCAATGAATCATCGCTTTATATCAGAATTCATGTTAACTCTGAGCATGCTATAATGAGGTTTGAATGTACTCCATAGCCGTGTTCACACGGGCGATGTAAATCGATTCGTAGAAAGCGACTTGTATAGTTCGGGTTACATTTTGTGTGTGAATGCGCGGCTGAGGCGGATTAAGGCTGAATCGATTTCTGTGATCTGGATACTGTTAACCACCTCTCGAGGTAGTTTATGTGAGGCGATTTCTGTGAATCGATTTATTTTGCCCGTGTGAACGCACTGAGGCGGATTAAGCACCTCACATGCATGCTCAGTCGACACCTTAGTTTGTTGACTTTCCGGTCGATCAAAAGCGCATATTATATAATTTGGTCTATCAACCTGCTATAGGTGCACAGATATTTTGTTCATCATTTATTTTTAGGGTTTCACTGCCCAGCAGAAGTTTTGACCGTTCCAAACCAATACGATTCAGTACATACATATCTAGGTCAAACTCACTCTCTCGTGGTGGTGTTGCCTAATCGAAAACTGGCGCTGGTCACGCTGGACTTGCTCATGTGCAGATATCCTCTTCTGCCTTCAAGCACTGCCCGTGTGAACGGGCCGCTAATTCGACTCACCTGATTCGATTTGGCTAATTCGCTTCACATTTTGCCCGTGTGAACACGGCTTACGATTATTCACTGAACATGACTGTTGCTGTTGCAACTGTGCTTCGGCCTCACTAGCCACCTTCGGCTTCCTACCTCAGTGGACACAAATAATTTTGTTCTTCCCACCTCTATCGCCTGGCAAATCTTTTCATTATTTTAGGTATGGGTTTTTTGTCATCTCGTTAGATATTATGATCATTCAAACCACTTAGCTTGTTTTGCCTCAATCTCGATTCAAAATAGGGTCACTGTTATTGTGGGGGTGGTGAAAATGGGACATATTGAGCCTAATGCAGATTTTGAACCCACACTTCTTGCCATTGCGGGTCTAGTGTGCTAACCATTATACTACCTAGGCTACCTACCTATCTACGATCAATTTTGTAAGTCATTGCTTTGACTCGACTGGGAACTGAACTCCCGATCTCCCACACGGAAGACCTGCGCTCTACCCATTCGGCCACCGCGCCTTGTATATATTATTTTGAATGTTTTCATTTCATTTCAAATATCTTCGAAGTTAACCATTTTTACTATAACAGAAATAAAATGCGAAATTTAGTCAATAATAGCCATTTCCCTAATTTATTTATTTTTAATATATGGCAGAAATTTAAAAAACTTGGGTTTTGCAACTTTAAGCAAATCTGGCCACGGATCACCATTAACCTTATTTAGGATTTTTGTTATTATCTTATGTACATTGCTCATGAACAGCAGATTTTACTTGGCTATGCCCTGTTTCATCGCTGTGAGGAGCTGCCTGTAAATGGGTCAAGATGGTTGGGGGACCAGGCTAACTGATTGTCACACTCAAACAGGCTGGATGCTCTCAGTCACTTATTTACCTCGGCTTTTTTCTCTCATCCTGAAGTGAATCAGCCATTATTGCCTCCCACGCTTGTATTATATTTGAATTGGCTCTTCAGATAGATTTATATACAGTTGTTTTTTTCCACACAGGCAGTCGGAGGCCATTAGTGAGGAAAGGTGTCGAGTGGGGCGCCACTAATGGCTCTGGGGAGATGATGTAGGAGGTTGATATAAAGGCTAAGCTGATTGGAGGGGAATCGAGCATAGTATTAAAACCTTCCGGTTATTTATAGTTGCATAATTTGTATATGCCACATATATATGTATATATATATATATATATATATATATATATATATAAACAGTTGGACCCAGATAAACAGAACAACGATAAGACTGATGTGGTTGAGAAGAAGATATATATTCTCTGGCGGAGATATATTAAATGCCCACCTAAAGTTAAAATTTGAGTGTCCCGAAGGGCCTATAGGCGTTAACGGCCAGACGCAGCCGGCATACAGTGCCTAGAGCCCCTCACAGGTGGCGCCAGTGTGGCCCATGACATACTACACAGAGTCAGATAGATAGGATACAGCGATATGGTATTAGATAGGGAACTGAAGATGTCCTTGTTTATATTCCCATAATGGATTATAGAGCACATATATATGCACATATATGGAGATATATACATGTACGTATATATTGGTTGATTGTTGAAGTTGTACGTCCTGGCATGCAGGTATAGCAGGTATAGCAATACCTCAGGGAGTTTGACGCCCCTGCCTTGCAGAGTTCTAAACCACTGCCTTGTGGTACAGGTCCTTGACAGAACCGAAGGCTAAGGGAGCAAACCCTAAACAGAAAACCATGTCACTGTGGCAGCATTAAGGGCGGTTGATGTATGGAACTCCCAACATCTCCCGACCAGCCACTGCAGGGACAAATAGTTTTGCGCCTGTCTTGACATGTTCTTGCCGGTGTGAAACCTCTATTTGCTCCCCGAGAGAGTGCCGCCGGTAACTTGCAAAAGCCAGCAGCACTTCAACACTTTTGCAGGCAGCTTTCATGAAATGTAAGGAGAGGGGCAGTCAAGTAATGAAAGCAGTCTTTGTCGCATCGCGACCGACAGCATGATGATGACGTCCTGGCAACGTCTAAGATCATATCATGAAGGTATATCATCAATAGTAATAGTATATCTATATATGTATATATGTCCATATATAATATATATAGATGTTATGTACTATATATATATATGTATATAATCGACGGTTGGTTGGTTCTTGGAGTTTTACCTCATGGCAACATCTATGGTGATATCAAGACGGTATATGTATATTTGTCCATACACAATATATATGTTATAAACCTGATCTAGCTGAGGTGAAGGAAGAAATATAAAGCGCTAAGTGGATTGAGAGTATTTATTTTCTCTTGACAAGTAAATATAGCCTTATCATACATATAACAGTTTTTCACAGCAGGATGATCAATACGGCAAGAGAGATAAGTGACAAGAACTGCCGGTGGCGGTGCCACCTTAGGCCAGCATGCCGCAGTTAATCAACATTTGTCCCTAATTGGACCTTAATATAATATAAGTAGAATGGTAATAATAATAGGAAACCCTCATACCGATGATTTATACCCGTATATTTATATACTAACTATATATAATGAACAAGAGTTAATTGAATCAGTAAACTTGGGGTTCAAGTCATCACTCATACCCCACTTGACTGGCAGGAATAACTTAGCAATGCCTCGCTTTTCATCTTGTTGACGTTGTCCTCAGCCCACCCTCTTGCATTCCCCTCTCCATTCTGAGAAACTAACATATTCAGGTGAATAAATAATATCCCCATCAAATAAGAAAAAGTGAAATGTCACTCTACCTGACCTCCGCCTTGCGACATCACATCCTGTGGTAAGAGTGGAAGTTGTAGTCCATTTTTAGACATCCTACCTTGTGCTATTCGCGTCCCTTAGCTGTGTTGTTTGGGTGCAGGGACGCTGGTTCTGGAAACTTTTCCAGTCTCTCTTTAAAGGTCCTGTCACATTACCACACATCTCGCAAGCGAGCTGCCAACAGGTAAATTCACTTTTTTATGTTGAGAAGCATTGAACTTTTTGGGCGTGGCGGGCAAAGTTGGGCGTATACATACCATATACATAGCATATAGCCCACCTATGACCAACATATGGCTAACATGCTTCCAGGCGAAAAATGCTTGAATTATGCTCACAGAATGTTGGTGAATGTTACATACGTTATTCGATCGCCAGAACTATGCCTCATATGTTACATACATCAAGACATGCTGGAGAAATGCTAAACGTATGTTAGATGTATGTTAGACGTATGTTAGACTATGTTAGACTATGTTTTCCATACATTGTCAGTACATGGACTGTACATTCCCACTGCCCTTAATATAGGTCAATGTAGTGCAACGTAGTGAACAACGTTTGTCTAATGTACATCTCACGTACATCGACATACGCCTAATGTATACATAACGTATGTCTGACGTAAAATCCGCATGTTGTTGTATGTCAAAACTTCTGTGCATGCACAAAACTTTGCCGACCCCCTGACACTCGATGCCGTATCTCGACGAACACTGACGTACATTGAAGTATACCAACGAGCACCTAACACATGGGTAACGCATAATGACGTATCCTGATGTAGCGGCCAAAAATCACATACGTCGGCATACGTTTGCGCGATGCATCGTAATGTAACAGCCCCTTTAGGGAGGGCAGTCAGTGTGGTTTCAGTGCATTTCTTATTAAAGCAAGCGGGACTGTTAATATCTAACTTGGGGTAGTTCTGACCAGGCAGTCGCTTCTTATTCACTGTGTCTGTGTTAACGTGGTCAGATGGTGGTTGATGTGAATTGTGAGACCCACTCACTAAAGGTGTTCTGTCATGTGGTTTATTGTTAAGTTTTCTTTGTCCATGATATTTTAGTTTTGCAGAACTGAAAATTGGAAGGAACATTGCTTTATTTAATTTGCTTTCTTTTTAAATTTTCTTTCTTCATGGTATTGTAGTTTTGCAGAACTGAAAGTTAAACTAAGCATTACTTTATTTCATTTGGCTTCTTTTTAAATTGTCCCCATGACAATTCTCTATGGTATTTCACTTTGCAGGACTGAACGTTAGAAAGAATCTTGGTCTATTCCATAGTAGCTGGATAGTTGTTTCATCTAGGCTGGGACCCTGGTCCTCCTGCCTAAAGCTAAGATTCCTGACACACGGTATGCGGTATGCAGTATGCGAATGCGAATGCGGCAAAAAATCAAAACGCCTTGAAGTCAATGGGCTGCATTCTTTACACGCGGTATGCAAATGCAAATGCGAATGCGAATGCGGCAACTCGATCGGTCCCTGTAGCGATCGGTGGGGCATGCGGCATGCGGTATGCGAATAGAAACCTCAGTCGCACATGTCCATTAATTTTAGACTAGGAGAGGTGACTGATCATTACGGAACGGTCACACACAGGGGAGCTGATGGGAAACATATGGTAGTGGTGGTGCTGGGGAGATGCTTGCCGCTTACCGCGTAGAAGGAATCCTCCCATTCGCATACCGCATACCGCATACCACATACCGCATACCGCATATAAGGAATCTTAGCTTTAGGCATATACACAGACATCTTTTAATAACATGATTGTGTAATGAAATAAGTGACAATAACTCCACATTGTTCTGATCATATAGCAATTGTACTAATGTGTTTTCTTACTTGGAGAACAAAGATATTTGGATATAGAGTTCAAGGCAGAGGTAGCCATATGAGTTGAGTGCCCCACTTCCTGTATGACAGATTGTGCGAATTAGCAGAACCAAACCAATGATGCACAAATTAGCAGAATCAAACCAATGATGCACAAATTAGCAGAACCAAACCAATGATGTGCGAATTAGCAGAACTAAACCAATGATGCACAAATTAGCAGAACCAAACCAATGCTGCCCAAATTAGCAGAACCAAACCAATGATGTGCGAATTAGCAGAACCAAACCAATCATGCGCAAATTAGCAGAACCAAACCAATGATGTGCGAATTAGCAGAACCAAACCAATTATGTGCGAATCAGCAGAATGAAACCAAAGATGCACAAATTAGCAGAATCAAACCAATGATGTGCGCAAATTAGCAGAACCAAACCAATGATGTGTGAATTAGCAGAACCAAACCAATGATGCACAAATTAGCAGAACCGAACCAATTATGTGCAAATTAGCAGAACCAAACCAATGATGCGCAAATTAGCAGAACCACAGCAATGATGCACACATTAGCAGAACCAAACCAATGATGCACAAATTAGCAGAACCAAACCAATGATGTGCAAATTAGCAGAACCAAACCAATGATGCACACATTAGCAGAACCAAACCAATGATGCACAAATTAGCAGAACCAAACCAATGATGTGCGAATTAGCAGAACCAAACCAATGATGCACACATTAGCAGAACCAAACCAATGATGTGCAAATTAGCAGAACCAAACCAATGATGCGAAAATTAGCAGAACCACAGCAATGGCATAACAATTTATACTTGTCACCACATAGCCTACTAGTGCTTGGAAAGAAAGAGTGGAATCAGGGAGACCAGCTGTCTACGATTGAAACTTCCCCTTCTTAAATCAACAATGACTTAATACAAAACAATACAAAGCCAGTGACGAATTGCATCACAATTGTGGAGTGGGTTTAGTATAGTACATGTAGTCGTATAGCAATAGTACTGGGCCTCGAAGACCTTACAGTATTTGCACTCTTTCAAGGGGTCATATCATGTCATGTCAAATTTAATAGGTATGACATAAGAGTAGCATCCAAATTAATATCTCATTATTTATAGTCACTTCAGATATATCCGAGATGAAATAGTCTTCATCATGAAAGGAAAACTGGAGCATAAATCATGATGAATCATACGCATCCATCAATGTACATAACTATGTTTTGCATGTTACCGAAATAAGGTAGCGGTGGGGAGCTCATCCGGGACAGTGTCCACCTGTGAAGGTGTCAGTCATCCGATCGATCTTGCTCAGTGGACCCATTTGCAGTTTGGGCTATTTTCTGTTCCAACCAGTGGTCCATAACTGCTTCATCAAAGGTTATGGGATGTGCTGTCCAATCTGTAGGAAAGTGCATGTAAAAGACCTTTTGCTGCTTATCAGAAAGAGTAGCCTATGTGGCGGCAGCAGGTTTCCTCCAAAGAAATATGTCAGAATGACCATATGCTTGATGTCTAATAGCCCATGATAAAAATCAATGTACTCTAGATGTGTCATTAAGCTTTGCTTTTGATACCGAAATAAAGGACCTATTAAGAAAAATCCTAATCAACAAATGTCAGACCTTGTAAGAGCAGAGCCAAGTTTTAGCATTGCATATAACTGTCATGAATCCCATCACGCAGTAGGGCTAACAACCGAGCGCATCAGCTCTGACAACATGTTATTCAGGGAATAAAACCACTTGAGCAAGACAAGAAAACAATAGTTGAACTATTAAATACATACTTATCATAGCTTGGGATATTCCCCAACATTACATATACACATACATATTTGGTCACATGCACTTTCTATGTGACCAAATGAAAATACTTATTTAAAGGCATTTGCATCGTTAATACATGGACGCCGCTGTTGGATCTTTTAATTATCCATAGCGCTTTATATATCAAATTAAATATTGTTTCATAACTGATGATGGTGGTTAAAATCAATGCTGTGTGATGAGACATTTCCTAATCTGGACTCGGGGCGCGGAGGGTCGGGCATGAGTAACCTATATCATGTCATGACGTACCAGCTGTCTATGACAGGAGCATAACGGGACTAGGGGGCAGGGTGTGGCGAGGGGGAGGGTGGGGAGTTGGAGGGCTGGGGAGGGTGGGGAGTGGGAGGGGGGGGGGGTGCTCACTGCAACCAGGAATTATCAGAACCATATAAATAAAGATAGACAAATTATCACCTGATGGGAACATACTCTTTGTTAGTTCTTTTCATTGTTGAGTGTTAAAGTTGCATAGTCCGATGGTTTTGAATTTCTGTATTTCTTTCTGAGATAAATAGATTAGATCGATCACTAGTATCTACTATACATTAATTCAGAGTTACTTTTATTATAAATGGTTAAGTTTTGAGATATTGTGAGTGCAAACATGGCAAATTAGTTTTGGCAAGCTTGCCAAAACTCTGATGCCATAGACTGCTGCAGTAACATGTTTTCTTAAATTACCTCAGTATTGCCTTTTACGCAGAAACAAATGCTTAATAAGTGGATAAGTATCTAAGTTAGATATGTCAAATCAAATCTAGATAATTGGTTTGGTTTTGAAAATTTGATATTTCATCGGACTATGCAGCTTTAATTAAAGATGGGTTGGCAGGTATATGTATTTACATCACTTCTGTTTAGTGTTTAAATGCAAGACAGAGGAAGTCGAGTTCAGTGTTTATTTGCATAGATTAAGTGATGGAACGCATCCTATTCCGCTTGCGGAATGATAGAGGAATACTGAGATAGCTTCAAACCCCAGGGCGCTCTTTCGTTTATTTTGCCAACGTAAGACTAGGAATGACCTGTCACTGCCCAGTTGGGAAGTGTGTAGCGTCCCTCCATGGTGGTCGCTAGTAATAGGTGGAACAGTTCACCCTAGCGACTGTTCCTGCTAGCATGCTGCCACCTGTTGCTACTTCTTAGCAAACAGATATCAGCAAAGACGCCAACGCCACTGTGTGGTAGTGAGGCTTAGTGCAGACTACACTACATTGATACATCAGCTAGTGGAGACGGTGGTCGAATCGATAGAGCGCTGACTTCCCATGCGGGAGGTTAGTGATTCGAATCTCGGCAGAGTCAACCCAATGACTTACAAAATTGATATTTGTGACTACCTAGCTGGTGCTTGGCATTAATAGGATAGGGCAAAGATTGGTTTGCTCAGCATTATGATAATGGGACTGAGTGGGATACCAGGTCGCTAACTATTCAAAACCTATATCAGACAGCGATCAGTCTCACTGTTGGGTCGAGGCAGCACTCTAAAAGTCATCATGACTGAGCACTGTCACAAGTTGAAACTTGTCCTGACATGACTTTAATGGTTGCTAAGGCATGAAATCCAAACAAACAAATAATCAAATAAAAATAAATTCAGGTTCTATCGATCAGATTAGATACGATCTGAATGCATATATTTGAGCGAATGGTGTATGTTGCTTTAATAGCAGTAGAATCTGAAATTCAACTGTGCCTTACCATAGGACCAGCAATTGCCGCGTAAATCAAAACCTATATCAGACAGCGATCTGGTCTATATCTTGAACTTGATACATATTCTGAATGGCTTGTCAATACCATTTATGTATTCAATAACTTGTTTGTCCTTTTCTTTTTTGAAGAGAAATATATTCATATGTTTATTCTGTAAGCAACTTCTTTTGTCAGCGCCACGGTATCAGACATACAATATTTTCTTTTGTATAATTTGGTTTGCCATGGTATGCCATGGGAAACAACAAATATCCATGTGCACTAATAATAAAGTAAGATTAAACGATCATAGCTATTGTTATAAGGGTGTTAGTTAGGTAACATGAAGCTAAATATGTTGGGGTTTTTTTTGGGGGGGGGGGGGGGTGGTGATGGTTTACTTACCCCGTCAAAAACGAACAAATCGCATTGTGGCTTGTTTTCATCGCTGAACAGTAGTAGCGTTGTCATCTTAACTGTCAGTCGTTATACTAGTTTTGTTGTGAGGTTTTATTTTGGCGCCCCATTTGCAACAATTTGGTACATATCTACCCCCTGTGCTATTGTTAGTAGGGATACTCAGTCTACGCTGTGACTTTGTGAGGTCGAGGTATGAGGTCATTTGAAGAATTGTTAGGAGTTAGGTCTTGAGTGACGGTTGTGAGCGCGCACATACTACATCAGGCGACCTCGCCGCCGTTCTTCTTAGAAAATTACCTCTAGCCCCTTTATTGTAGTTTCCGGTGTGTGAAATTCATAGACAGGGGAGTTTGACCTCAAATTTGAGGGAATCATGCACTAATGTCCTTTTTAGGCCCCACAGCCATGACTACTCATTCAGTGACCTTGTTTTGTGTGTCTCAGAGTTTGAGATCAGGGGTTAAAAACTGTGATTAATTTCTGATTTCTTCTTGTACATTTCAGGCCAAGCACTTGGAGGCTACGACTGGATTACCGTGATTTCAATTTGGTACAAGTGATTAATTTCTAATTTCTTCTTGTACATTTCAGGCCAAGCACTTGGAGGCTACGACTGGATTACCGTGATTTCAATTTGGTACAAGTGATTAATTTCTAATTTCTTCTTGTACATTTCAGGCCAAGCACTTGGAGGCTACGACTGGATTACCGTGATTTCAATATGGTAGAAGTTTAAATCCGCTCTGGTATCACACATGGATGGAATATTGCCGACAAAACTTATCGAATTAAATTAAGTACACAACTTCACATGTAACATATATGACAATCAGGTGATCATACCACCTATATACGTTCAATATACGTCGACTGTACGCCATGGCTCTTCTTGATTACAACGCGAGAGAATATCTGGCACCACAGCGGCATGCACGCTGAGGAATGCCCGTTTAAGGTTCCACGCCTCCACTACACATATAAATAAAGCCCCATCTTTGGATGTCAGTTGTCTATCAGGTGAATATTACCTGCGCTACTGCATTCCATAGAGACCAGTAGGATATATATATATGTATATATGAGTAAACTGAAATGCCATCACAACCCTCTTTGTTAAGCAATATCCGTAATCTAGTCCATATGTTATAGTGTATAACCCAACTGCCATGTTGTTGAGTGGATTGACATATTACATTTGACAGATGAGATTTGACATTTGACATATGATATATTTTGTTTGTTTGTTGGTTTATGTCCTAGCAACATATAACGTCACATGATATATGACATGACATGAAATAAATTATATATAGACGCATAGGGTGCGACATCTGAAGTTGTACTGTACACCTATTATATCTATATACATAAACAGACTGCCGCTTGTCGAGATGGATAACATAACCATCGGAATCTCTGGCATTTTCTCGCACGCCATGGAGGAGGTGAACACGTTAATGCCTTACGCCTCTGGAGGCGTGATAGGCGAGAACGGGCAGGTGGTGTACGGGGACGGACTCCGGGCGATCACTGCCGGCGGACCCGGACTCGGCACCGGCGGGGTCGGGGAGAGCGGCCCGGGGAACACATCAGCTGATTACCAGAACAGCAGCCTCGGTTATGAGTCCAACGGCACGGCCTTGTTTCTCGGCGAGCCCATGTACTACTCGCAGGCGTACCGCATCGCAGGTACCCTTTTCGTCAGCCTCATCTTCCTCATCGGGCTCGGTGGAAATGTGATGGTGGTGATCGTGGTGGCGCGCACGCGTAGCATGCACACGACCACCAATTGTTACCTGGTGAGTTTGGCAGTGGCCGACGTGTTGGTGCTGATATCGGCCACGCTGCCGACCATCTGGCAGCTGTACCTCATCATCGACCAATGCGTGCTCGGGTGGATCGGCTGCGCGTTGATGGTCTTCCTGCAGTATCTGGGTGTAAACACGTCAAGCCTGTCCATCACCGCCTTCACGGCCGAGCGATACATCGCCATCTGCCACCCAATGCGCGCGCAGACCATGTGCACAGTGCGTCGTGCCAAGCGCATCATCCTCTGTCTCTGGACGTTTGGTGTAGTCTACTGCACGCCTTGGCTATACTTGATTACAACGCGTGAGAAGATCTATGGCGGCGGCGTGCGCATTGAGGAATGTACCTTTAGGCTTCCACGCCACCACTACCTCACCTACTACATGGCAGACCTGGTTATCTTCTACGTGGTGCCGCTTGCCCTCACCTGCATCCTGTATGGCCTCATTGCACGCATCCTCTTCGCGAGTACCATTCCTTCGACGCCCGGTAAGCCGAACGGTGTCAACAGCAACTCCAAGAAGTCCTCTTCCGTGAGCAGCTCGCGGGTGCAGGTAGGTCATCCATTGTCTGTTACATACATAGGGAGGTGCGCACATGTCAACTGCACACCCACTATGTTAGTAGTAGTAGTTAGTAGTCGTGGTAGTCATGGTAGTTGTAGTGAGGGGGTAATCATTGCTCCACGCTGAGGCAGCATGTTCTGTTGTGGGATTTAATTGCTCATTTGGCCGAATCGTATGTCCTCAGTGAATTCCTGGCCATAACGATCATGAAGGTACATATTATGAACTACTTTCATGTGTTTCTGTATGATTTATATATTATATATTATATGTAATATATGGTGTATTACATATTATATATTATATATTATATATCATATATTATATATTCTTATATGATAATTCATATAGCTTTTGCATAATATATAATAGATTTACATATTATATATTTATATCTTTATGTATTTATTATGTATGTATATATATATATATTTATGTATGTATATGTGTATATGTACATTCATGTATATATATGCACATTTCTGTACATGTATGTATATTTATGTACATGTATGGATATTTAATACATTGATGTACATTTATATACATTCATGTACATTTATATACATGTATTTATATTTATGTAAATTTACATATTTAGATGTACATTTATTATATGTAGAGAATGTGAAGCCCATCAGGACACCAACCGGATGGCAAAGCCCATTCCCAGATAAGGGTGGAGGGTTACACATGTCACTCCCGATTGCTATGAGCGATGATTCAGTGAAAGACCAGAAAGAAGTCGGTCATGTAGGTAAACAGCTTTGTTGAGATGACACAGGCCCAAGCCAACCCGTATGAGTTCCAAATAATCACAGGTCATAATAACTAAATGGATGATTGGGAGGCGGGTTAAGTCTGTTTGGGTCACCAACCAGCCAGCCCGGGTGTAGTCAAAGACCCTATAATACTAAGACGGCTCACCCCCTATCTCTCAAATGGTAATGTACATTTTGCAGTGCCACCTTGTGGTGGGTTTGATCAGCCCAGCTGCTGGTTAGTGTTTCACATGTAAACACATTATATTATACATGAGATAGGGAAGTATGAATACACATCAATATGAAATTGGTATGAACAAATACCCATCATCATCAGCATCATCATCAGCATTGCCATCATCACACATCTTTCACAATTCATATATACATTTATACATATAATATAGCACCTGTCTAACCAAGAGAACAGCCAGCGCACCAAGTGGTGGGTTTCATCATTTTGATTACACAGTACAGGCTGAGTGAGCCGTCTTAGTATTATAGGGTCTTTGGTGTAGTGCTACCACTAAAGTAATACCAGTCATGTGGCGATGGCATGGGGGTCAGCCAGGGTCAGTGGAAGGGGGGTAGGTTAACGAGGATGGGGGGTTGATGAGGATAGGGGGAGTGGGGAGGGTGGGGGAATCGGATAGTCGCTATCTGAGAAGGATGGCCACTTGAGTGATGTGTGGGTCACGGTGTCTGGTGTAGCTGGTCCGGCCGGGATTGGAGGAGTTCGTCCGGTAGGCGATAAAAGGGCAGATGTGGATTGGTGTACGGCCACATGTCTCTGTGGGTTTCAGGCAGGGTTAGGAGTAGATGGACAACAATAAGTTTAAGTCCGAAGCGGATGTGACGTTTCCTTTTATTGTATCCTTTCCTTTCTTCTAATCGGAGAGTTCCTTGAAGAGAAGGTATGGCTCATCATTCCTCAACCTTGGCCCTGAACATTTTCAGAACAGTAAAGAGAAGGACATTACCAACTATCTATGCAGTATTTATTTAAAGTTGCATAGTCCGATGATTTTGAGTTTCTGTCATTTTCCGAGATAAATATATTAGGTTGATTGTTAATGTTATAATCTACCTTATTTTAATTTGAAGTAACTTTTATTTTAGATGGCTAACTTTTGAGATATTTGAAGTGCAAATGCTTCAAATTATTTTTGGGAAGCATGTCAAGACTTTTTACAACATAGGCTTCTGCAATAACAGGCTCTAGAAATTGGCTCAGAAATTGGCTCTAGAAATTGGCTCAGTATTTCACTCTAAAGGTGACAAATGCTTAATAAGTGCACCAGTATCTAAGTCAGATATGTAGAATCCAATCTAGATCACTGTTTTGGCTTTGAAAATGTGATGTTTTCATCGGACTATCCAGCTTTAATGAGGTTATAGCAAAGGCTGCTTGATTATATGTGTGGTCATGTTATATAACCACGCATCCAATACCAGTCGTGATTGATTTGACATTTTGTTGTTGTAAATATACTTATTTATGTGAGCACATTATATTTGTTTTCACTACCGACACACTGGTTTTGCAGCCGTTGTTGCTATAGATAATATACGCATCGCTACCCAGAGTAGGGGGGAATGACAACCTAGTCTAAATCCGAGCAAGATACTCTGCATCAGTATTAAACTAGTTGTACAGTCGCTGGTTCTAGCGCGCAATCTTTTTTTTTTTTTTCTCTTTTTTTTTTGGTAAATATTTTATTCATCTGAATACTTATTTTGTCAGTGCCGGGGCACTGGTCTTCCAGCCGTTGGAGTGATCGCATTTGGTCTGTACATAGTGGAAATGGAATGCATTGACATAGAGTTGAGAAAGTGAGAGAGAATGAAAAAAAACCACAAGATGGTGGACACAGACAGCTTTCCATTTGACTTTTAAAGTTATTAATACACACGATTTAATCATTTATTCAACTCAGAATTAGTGGTCTATGGTGGATATGTACTTTAGTAAGATTTAATACATTCGATTACGATATTGAAGTGAAATAAAAGTAGACCAAATTAATGTTGGTGTGCATGTCAAACTTCCGGCACAATTGACTTCAGCAGTAATATGTACAATTAAATTGATAATATCTGATTCGAGGCAGCAACAAAATAAAGAGCTCAGGCGCAAAGCCACGTAAACACCAATCAAGAAATGGTGTTTAAATAACAGATTTCTATATGAAAATAATTATAATTCTCACTAATTCCACTTTTCCTATTATCATATGGTTATGGAGCAATGGACAAAAAAAGCAGGAATGTTAAAAACACCCAGTTTTTGTAGCGTTGATTCCAATGTTTGTCTCCATTTTTGTTTTGGCATTTATGTGGTTTTGCCCCTTAATGTTAATAAGTGCACCAGTATCTAAGTTGGAAATCTAAGATCAAATTTAGGTAATTGTCTTGGTTTTTGGAAATTTGATGGTTTCATCGGACTAAGCAGCTTCAGTGTTTGTGGTGGAACCTTGTTGATCGTCACTCAGGAATCCCACAAAGGACTCCTCCAAAGGGTTCGCAGTTATCGAAAGTGTGTATACTTGGTATGCAGGTATTGCAATACCTCAGGGAGTTTGATGCCCCTGCCCTGCAGAGTTGTAAACCACTGCCTTGTGGTACAGGTTCTTGACAGAACCGAAGGCTAAGGGAGCAAACCCTAAACAGAAAACCATGTCACTGTGACAGCATTAAGGGCGGTTGATGTATGGAACTCCCAACATCTCCCGCCCAGCCACTGCAGGGACAAATAGTTTTGCGCCTGTCTTGACATGTTCTTGCCAGTGTGAAACCTCTATTTGCTTCCTGAGAGAGTGTCGCTGGTAACTTGCAAACGCCAGCAGCACTTCAACACTTTTGCAGGCAGCTTTCATGAAATGTGACCGACTCATGGACGCAACTCTCACAGCAGAGAGCGGCAGTCAAGTAATGAAGGCAGTCTTTGTCGCATCGCGACCGACAGCATGATGATGATGATGATGATACTTGAAGCCTTGTCATGTAAAAACGTTGATGTGTACTACACATGGGGATGCACGATGGAAGGGGGTGGGTGGGGAGGGAGTGAGGGGATGCAGGAGTGGGAGGGGGGAGGGGATGAGGAGGATAGGGAGAGGGAGATGGAGGGGATTAAGAAGGGAGGGGAGGGAGGAGGTGGAATAGAGGAGATGGAGGGGGGGGGGAGTAGGCATGGGATGTAGGCGGAGTTTTTAAAAATTATTATTACACTGTGAGAAATCGGGGAAATACTACATTGTCTGGAAAAGTTGTATGTCTGTAACCGTGATACCGGCGACGGAAGAAGACAGAGACGAGGTAGGAGTAAAAGGTTCAGTTTATTGTAATGAAGAAGGAGAGAGCCCCCAGACAGCCAGCCCTCCAACCCATATGGAGGATGATAGAGAGAGGGAGGGGGGGACTCTTCCCCCGCCGCAAACCAAACACAATGCGACCATTACAATCAATGCAAGTGTATTTATTATTGGATGTGATGCATACCCACATTGTCAACCTATCCTCTGTGGTCGTTGAGGAAGCCATCGGTTATCCTCCGACTCATGGAACTGAGGAAGTCCGGGACACATCCACTCGAGTACCAAGGACTGCATGCAGAGATTAAAGGCCAGGGTGCAGACCACCCTCTCCATTTATACTGATGGTTTGAAAGACCAAAGCTGGGTAGCTGCTGCAGCAGTCTGCTGATGGGAAACATTTGGCATCCGCTTGCCCGATCAGAGCTCGATTTTCACTGCGTTGGAGTATATCGAGGTATCCAACCACACTAACTATATTATATACAGTGATTTGTTCTCTTTCCTCCTGGCTGTTGCTGGACTGAAAACAAATCACCCTATTCTAGCAACGGTCAATTATAAAATGAACCAACAGATGGGTATGACATCCACCTGTGCTGGGTGCCTTGCCATGCCGGCATACAAGGAAATGAACGAGCTGATCAGGCTGCCAAGAAGGCCCTGAACTGTGATCTTGAACCGTGTCTGATCCCTCACTCTGATTTGAAACCACTAATAGCCACCCACATAAAATCCAAATGGCAACATGAGTGGGATGAAAACATTAATAAACTTAAAGAAATTGAACCATCTGTGAGGAAACCACCACAGACTCATGCGGGTGGTCAGCGGGACCAAGTGGTCCTTAGCCGCTGCCGTATTGGCCACTCCTGGCTTATACATGCTTTTCTGCTCAAAGGGGAACCTCCCCCTGAATGTATTGGGTGTGAGTCCCCACTAACACTCAAACACATTTTACTAAGTTGCGTTGATTCTTTGGCCATGCGCCAACAATTCTACACTGCAGACAGTATGCATGACCTTTTTACTAAAGTAAAACAGGAAAACATTTTAGCCTTTTTGAGGGCAGCTGGACTGTACCACCTCATATAGTTTACTAAATAAATTCTATCAATTATTAATAAAACTTCTCTTTTTCTATGTGAATTTGTTTCCCTTGACCACAAATATATGATTGTGAGCTTTCTAATTTAATGAGTGTCTATTGGCACATAATTATTGATTGTCTGGTTTTACATGTAAAAGCGATGGTTTGAACAAAAAACAAACATTTCTCGCTGTGAATATGGCCTATGCTGCCGACACGGCGCAAAGCAATCACAAATCAATCAATCAAGTCAACCACATTGGAAATATTTCGACTGATACCTCTATCTGTCCTGCGCCCTAGATGTAACATTTCAGCACATGTCGATTGGTATCCACCAGACACTCTTCACATTTGACCATGTGATGCTATGTGGGGTTTTGGTCCGGAGAGGAGAGGAGGGGGAATTGCATTGGAGTGATTCTTTCCAAGCAGCTTTATTGATTAAGCCGGCAGCATGTTTTTTTTCCCATTAGGAGATTTTATCAGAGTACCTCCCCCTCCTCCATGAAAAATTTTATTATTTTAGTCCATTTTGATTGGAAATCCGATTGGATAGGTATTGGAGCAAGTAATTTGTTCTTCTCGCTCCTCACGGAAATTATGCCATAATCAGGTTTGCTCAATACGTCTGGGTTCCTAAACATCAGCTGCTATTGGTGTCAATTGCTGATTTGTTTGTTTGTTTGTTGTTTGTTTGTTGTTGTTTTACGTCCTAGCAACATCTAAGGTCAATTGCTGATTTGTTGTAACAATGTATCTTGTATAATTGTTTTTGATGCTCAGCAACACGGGTAATTTGGCATTCGATCGCCGCCATGGCCTCTTAGCCTTAAGGTTTAATACTTGCGCTGCCACCTATCTATTTATGGCGATACTCCTTTCTGACTTCTGCATCAGCGCCGTCTGGTTATTCGTACTTTGATATGTAAATACTTCGAGATGCTAACTCTGTCTTACTGACCTGCCATCTTCGGTCGCCTGCTCGAATTGCTGGCCCGAGCGCCTATATAAGGACCGTCTCAGCAGCAGAGAGCTCACTTTGACACGGCCACAGGAGGACACTAGCTGGCTTTGAACTGCCATCCCACCCACCCCTGCTAAAAGACTATATAGGGCATAGGGTTAAAGCTTATTGACCTCTTTGTGCATAACTGATTGGCTTATCTCACTGTGCTTATTCTGTTGAATTTAATATGTGCTTACTAAAATTGACATGTGCTTACTACTGACTCATTATCGAAAAAGAAGAAATAAATCCAACCTTAAACTCATATGCGGTGTCGCTGTCAAATTATGACAATTACAGTGACAGATGTCTCCTAAAATAGGAGAATCATAGAATCACTGATATATAACTTTGACATCACTTGTCTTGTGACTATATGTATATATTCATGTGCAATGTTTGCATGTATGTGTACATACAGGGACATATATTATGACGATATATGATTCTAAGTAAAGATAGCAATTGCCGATTTGTTCCAATGATGTATTTTCCATAAGCGTCAACTTAAATTTAATGGAACATTATTTGCTCGGGGCTGGAAGAACACCCCTTGGGCAAGCTCCATGTTTGTGGTTAAATAAAACTCAACTCAATCATCCGATGACCTGCCATATGCTAAGCAGGCGCTCAACTCATTTGATCTACCTATTGGATTAATAAATATACATATATGTATAACTATGTAAAGAATGTATCTGCTGCCCTGTCTAGGCCCATATATATGGGTCTATATATGGTAATAGATATATGTACATGTACGTAAGCCATCCAGATAATTAGCTTCTTATTTGCCTGCCTATTGCTCCGGCGTCTGAATCACGTGGTGTGAAATTCCACTCGCGATTCTGAATCCGGTCCTGCTGAGCATACACATGCCATATTGTCGTAAGCAACGTCCACATTTACAAACAAATCCCACACATCCCTTATTAAAATAAAAGCCACACCCAAGCCAGGGTTAACCAGAGGGGAGACAAACATTTTTGGTTTTGCTTTCAGAATACGGATTGATCCTCTGATACAACACATTATCATAGTAATTGGTCTGAGCCTGCTCTGGAAAACACTTGGGATTCCTGGGGAGGACGCAGAGGGAGGGGAAGGGGGAGGGGGTGAATGAGGGGGAGGGGAGACGGGAAGGGGGAGGGGGATGAAGATGGTTGGAGAGAGGGGAAGGGAGGGGATGGAGAAAGGAAACGGGGAAGGAGAGAGGGAGGAGTGAGAGGATGGAGGAAGGGGGGAAGAGGGGAGGGGAGAACGGGGGGAGGGGAAAGGAGAAAGGAGGGGCGGGAGAGGGGGAATGCAGGAGGGAAGGGGGGTGTTGTGGGGAGGGGGATGTTGGAGGGGGGAGGGGGAGGAGGATAGGGAGAGGGAGATGGAGGGGATTAAGGAGGGAGGGGAGGGAGGAGGTGGACTGGAGGAGATGGAGGGGGGAAGGGGGAGAGTGGGCATGGAATGTAGGCGGAGGAGAGGGATGAGGAGGGAGGGGAGAGGAAGAGTGGGAGGGAAGGGAGGGAATGGGGGGAACAAGGGCGAGAGGAGAGAGGGAGGAGATGGAGGAGCGGGAGGCGACTATGGGGTAAACGAGGGAGGGGGGGTTATGGGGGGGGGGGGATGAGGGAGGGGATAGAGGAGAGGAGGAGAGGAGGCGGAAGGGGGAGAGGGTAGCAGAATGTTGGGATTTGCGGGGGGGGGGGGGCGTTGCATAGTTGAACTCAGTTATCTATTGGTAAGACGTGCCCTTGTGCACCCTGGCTATTGGCCTAAAGTTCACTTCCCTCTTGACTTTCCCTACTCAAATACTCTCGGAGTAACGGATGAAACAGGGCGTGTACACCAGGGTAATGGATAAGGGTGCGATGTCTTTTTGGTGGTGACCACTCTCTCCTGTAGGAAGCCACATGGAAAGGTGGAGGAAAGGAAAGCCAGCGCGACCTCTACACACACCCAACCCCCACACAGACACCCCCAACCCACACCTGCCCATACCCCACATGTTTACTGGTGATGATTGATTTCTTAAAGCTGCATTGTCCGATGAAAACATCAAATTTCCAAAACCAAAACAAGAATCTCGATTTGATTTTACATATCTAACTTTCATACGGATGCATTTGTTAAATACTGTCACCACATAGAAGGGTATATTGAGGCAATTTAATAGTACCTGTTACTGCAGAAACCTATGGTGTCAGAGGTTTGGCAAGCTTGCCAAAACTATGTGTGCATGTTTGCACATCAAATATTTCAAAGGTTAGGCATTTAAAATAAAAGTCACTTCAAAGTAAAGTAAGCTAGATTATAACGATCACCCTAATATGTTTATCTCAGAGAACGACAGAAACTCCAAACCCATCGGACTATGCACCTTTAAGTTCACTTTTATTGCGGCTACGCCACACAGGACGAGGAGGCATGAGTGGGATAACATGGCTTTATTCCAGGCAGACCCCGGGGGCATGGCATGTATGGTTTTATGGTGTCGTGGCCATCCGAGAGCTGCAATGAATCAGTGTCATGTGGTGATGTGAGTGGGGGCTGAGAATGGCGACAGATGAGCAAGACGAGGTGAGGTGAGGAGATGTCAACCAGTGGGCAGCAGTAGTTGAATAAAGTAATATATGATAGAATAACAGCTGATGGTTAATTAATTAATAAATGGTTAATTATGTAATGGTCCTCACCATTGGTTAATTATTGTAATGGAATTAATTGATGATTATTGTTATTGTTTATATTTTCTTCACGGTGCGGGTGGGTGGGTAAAAGTGAGTAGTGATCAGTCTGGATAGGTGATGCAGAGTGACCAGCGTAGATCTGAGAGTAGTGGTTGTGAGCTGTGGAGGCTGTGATTGGACAGGGGGAGCCATGAGTGAGTTGGGGGGAGGGGAAGGAGTGGTGAGGGAGGGCCGGTAGGAGTGCGTGGCAGGGTGTGTGTGTGCGTTTGTCCCTCCGCCCCCCACCCCACCACTGGGTGATGGGAGAATGGGGGGGGGTAGTTGGCCTCGCAGCCCCGCGTGCCCTGCAATGACCCCGAATGAGCACTCGCTCATTCCCCACATTGAATTATGTTGTTTTATTTTTAAGTTGTATAGTCCGATGGTTTAGAGTTTCTGTGAGTTTTCTGAGGTAAAGATAATAAATTAATTATTATAGTCTAGCTTACTTTAGTTGGAAGTAACTTTCATTTTTAAATTTGTGAGATATTTTATGTGCAAACATGCAAGAATAATTTTAGCAAGCATGCCAAAACTCCATACCATAGGCTTCTGCAGTAACAGGTTTGATTAAATTGACTAGGGATGTCCTTATATGGGGCAAGGAGTGATGAATAAGTTAAGTGCATCAGTATCTAAGTTAGATATGTAGGATAAAATCTAGATAATTGTTCTGGTTTTGAAAATGTGTTGCTTTCATCGGAGTATGCATCTTTAATTTCTGAATTTCACTTTATAACAAGTAATCCTTTAATCAGTCATACAAAGACTTCAACATTTTCATCATCCCACAAAGCGTATACTATGGGAGGGGAGGCTTTGTCATGCACAACAGTCACCGTTTAAACAAAATGTTGATAATATATCAACCATTGCGAGTTTCTGTTCTAAAATGTTGATTCATATCAGGGTGTTGTGGAGCTTGACATAGTAGGCTGATTGGTACAATACACTGTACTTTAGTTTGAAGTATGACTTTAAATGACTAATGGCCCTGTCACATTGTGACACGATACGGTGGGAACAAGTTTGACATCAGCGCAACGTGTTGGTAGCGTGCGGCCGACGTTGTGGTAACGTATATCGACGCGTGAGAAAAAAACTAAAAAGTTTGGCTCACCGTCCTGATATGACCTTAGATGTTGCTAGGATGTAAAACAACAACAAACAAACAAAGCAACAGTTTGGCGCAATGAGCCTCACACACGCGCGGCGTGTAACTAGTGTTCACATAACGTTATTCCAGCACGTTTAACGTATCTCGACGCGCCCCTAATGTCGCCATAATGTTGGCACCTGCGTGTTGTCGCACGTCGAAAGTTTTGTGCAACCACAAAACTTTGGCGATCCCCTGATGCGCGCCGCTGACCCTCGCCGACCGTCGCCCTACATCAACGAATACCAATGCGCACTTAACGCTTCCTGACGTATCCTGACATTCCACCAAAAAATCTAATATGTTGACGCGCATTGGCGAGAAGCGTCGTAATTAGACAACGACACAGCATATTAGTTTAAAGTTGGGTTTAATTTTCAAGCACCAGCAGGTAAGCTTTTGATCAGCACAAAGTTCAATTCAAATAACAACAGGTTCAATCATAGTGAGGTCAAGAAGCTTTTAACCCTAGCCCTTAACAATGTCACGTAGGGGTGGGCGGATGGCAATTTTAGGCTAGTCAGTGTCCTCCTCATGCCCACGTCGATGTGAGCTCTCAGCCGCCGGTCCTGGCCTTATATAGGCACAGAAGGCTAGTTAGTTCAGGAATTCGACTACAGATGGCAGATCGATAACATTAGTTACATAACCAGGTTTCGTATTTTGAAAGTGACTATAGGCGGCGCTAGTGTACAAAGCATAATGGGGTGCCCTAATCTACTGAGATTCACAGTCTCGTTCATTCAATTACCCATGTTGCGCACATCATGGACAATGTAGTGCGGCCGGTTGAGGCTATGGCTATGTCCGAATGTCAAATTACCCTTGTTGCCGAACATCACGGACAATGTGACAGCACCATAACTTCGGGGATATCTGAAGTCTAAATATGGTATATTAATTGTTGGCGTGCTTGTCAAAACTCTGATCCTATAGGCTTCAAATAATAGGATAGAGCAAGAGCTGGTTCACTCATTATCAGGATAATGTGACTGAGTGAGAAATTGGGCTTTGGTGCCAGCGGCCTGGTATCTCAGTGGAACAGCACAATAAAGTCGCCATAAATGTCCAGTGCCACAAGTCGTTGCCCGTCCTGATCTGACCTTAGATATTACCAGGATTTAAAGGCCCAACAAACACATTTTCTGAATATACAGCAACCTGGTCTACAGCCGTGTTCACACGGGCGATGTAAATCGATTCATAGAAAGCGACTTGTATAGTTTGGGTTACATTTCGTGTGTGAACGGGCATCTGAGGCGGATTAGGGGTGAATCGATTCCTGTGATCCGGTTTCTGTAAACCACCTCTTGAGGTAGGTTACGTGAGTCGATTTCTGTGAATCGATTTATTTTGCTCGTGTGGACGCACTGAGGCGGATTAAGGACGTGACACGCATGCGCAGTCGAGACCTTAGTTTGTTGACTTTCCGGTCGATCAAAAGCGCATATTATATAATTTAATTAATGAAACCACCTAGCTATGCACAGATATTTTTTTCAGCATTTATTTTTAGGGTTTCACTGCCCAGCAGAAGTTTTGACCATTCCAAAACAATACGATTCAGTCGAAACAGATCTAGGTCGAACCCACACTCTCTTGTGCCGACGTTGACTAAGCGAAACTGGTGCTGGTTAGTCTTGACTTGCTCATGCGCAGATATCGATTTCCGCCTTAAATCGACGCAAAGCACTGCCCGTGTGAACGCGAAACACTTTCAAACTAAATCGAATCATATGATTCGCCTTGTCTAAATCGCTTTACATTTTGCCCGTGTGAACACGGCTTATGTTTGCGTAGTCAAAACTCACTTCCTATAGCTACTTGGGCTACAAGCTCCATATCAGGCAATAACTACTTAATAAAGTGAGCAGTTCAATGAATGAATGAGTGAGCCTGTGTTATTGGTTCATAGGCTTATTGCTCATTGATGTGCTCGATGGAACAATGAGAACCAACCCACACACACCCACACACACACCCTGTCACTACCAACAATATGGCTTCATTCCTCCTATCCAATCAAAGACACGCCCCTTCAACCAATCAAAAGCATTCCTTTGAACCACCAATTGAAAGGCCCCTTTCAACCAGCCAATGCAATTCCATCTTTGCCACTTGTTTCTTTAACGTCCAGCCCAACAGTGTATCTGCAATTCTTAGCCACGTACTGACATCTTCTTTAAATAGGTGTCTTCCGAATGACTGCCCGCTGCTGACTGAGGAGGACTGCATGACGACGACTTACTCAAATCACTTTCGAATAAATGGATATGTTACTGTTAATTAAACAAAAAAAAGCTACATTTGTTCGTGACTAAATTGGTAACTGGACAGGTATCGGACTTGGTGATAAATTGAATGAAAGATACTTCAGGTAATTCATGTATCGCAGGTCCCGCTAATGATGGGAAAGAAGAATGGCGACCCAAACTATGACAATATTCTTCTAATGGTATGTTAGTTTCAGAATCTCCACAAAGATATCATATCAAATTGCTTTGCCTGTCAGTAAAATATCGCATTGTGTATTGAACATACTAACTCTCCATAAAGCTATCACAATATTACTCCAATATTGGTGTACTAAACCTACCTTATTATTATCACCATGAATAGAAGATGGTCAGCAGGAAATGTTAATATATTTTTTATAAATAAACATCAAGGAGACACCATTTCTTGATGCATAATCCACTGAGAGGTGGATGGTGATTTTCTCTTCGATTCGTGAATGTCAAGTATTGGCTCAGTCGAATGGAGGTGACTAGAACGAATCGAATGCTTGCTCGCCCCTTCCCAGATGCCCCGGTGTATGGCCACCAGTGTGTCGGAGTCAACATGGCCATCTCCCACAATGCATCGGGGCGTGATTCCTGTTGTATGAATTGCTGAGCACCATAGCCAATCTAATAGCGGCGTGGCTACAGGCTCACACATATATATGTGTATGTATTTGGTTTGTTTGTTTGTTGTTGTTTTATGTCCTAGCAACACCTAAGGTCATATCAGGACGGGTACCGACTTGTGACAGTATGCACTCATGGCGATTTTATAGTGCTGCCCCACTGGGAAATCAGGCCGCTGGCACCATGACCCGATATCCCACTCAGTCACATTATCCTGACACCAATCTAACCAGCCCTTGTCCTATCCTAATAATGCCAAGCACCAGGCTAGGAAGCGACAAGTATACATTTTTAAGTTATTGGTTTGACTCGACTGGGAACCAAACTTGCGAACTCCCGATCTTTCGCATGCGAGGCCTGTGCTCCACCGATTCGGCCACCTCGTGTGTATTTGGCAGAGTGAGCGAGTGCCGCCAGACAAATTACATTGTTTGCAGGCATGGGCGACACAATCGGCCCGGTTGCATAGTAGATGAAAAATTAATAACAGATCAGTACAGTAGATCACTTAGAATATAATAAGGTGTGAAGCTTCCGATTAATTATATTTGTATAATGCTTATACATCACATACTTGCTGTTTCATGTGACAAACAAACCCACCTCGATAATATCTGTCAGTGCCTTGCCGCAGGCGAAAGTTGTTTACTGAATACATATGTGTAGGAAGTAGTCAGCACTGACCTCTCAAGGAAGAAACCTTATGTTTAAATAAAGATAGTATGTTGAGTGTTAATATCCATCTTATTTTAGTTTGAAGTAACTTGTTATGTGAGATATAAGAATTATATATATATAAATTGGCGGGGCTGCGTTTTTTTATTATTTCATTTATTTATTTATTTATTATTCCACAGATTTACATATCCGATTTGCTCCGGGCCTATTGCCGCCACTGTCACTTCCGGTGCCAATCTGCCGCCTAATCGCCATTCCCTAGGAGATTTTACCTTTGCGTTTTTGCTTGGCCATGTCCCGAGAAATGAAATGAGGGCTTCCACCACACTGTCATCTGTTTGTCTCATGGTACAGCTAGACAAATTTATCAAAAATATCTAGCTTTAGATAATTGAGTTGAAAACATGCGAATTTAAATGTGGGATACACGTAAGAATGCTAACAAATGAACTGCAAAATTAACATGTTCAAATAAATTGACTTGGCAATCGATTTCAAGTAGAGATACATGATTAATAAGTACACCAGTATCTAAGATGGATATTTTATTTTTTATTTTTGTTGGTCCATTAGTTGTTTAAGCAGCGGAAATTTCAGTCATAGACGACTGGTCTTCCTCATTTCACTGCTGGTCGATGGAAAGCCCGAGCCTACACTTTTACTGACCCAAGGGATTTTTAACCTCCCACACCACATAGACATGGTATGAGAGCAACCAGCCTTTGACGACGCTGTAAGTTATACACAGCGGTGGAAATCCAAATTGGCAGAGCTGGGGGCACGGAGAATCGAACCGCCGACCCTCAGATGAGGAGTCTGACCTAGAAAAAAGTCAGACACTCTAACCACTCCGCCACAGAGAACGCCACTGTGTAATCAAATGTACAATCAAATCCAGGTTTCGAAAGGTTTATGCTTTCATTGGACTCAGCAGTTTTAAACTAAGATGACATATGTGCGTGGTGGTTGTGTATGTAATTCGCAAGGGAGGAAACAAAGGCCTAGTGGAGGTGAATATTGTTTATTTCCCCAGGGAGCTCTCAAGTCCAATAGAGGTGAAGGTACAAAATACAACTGTGAGAAAGTGGTAATGATAAGTAAGACAAAGTAGAGCGTAGTGATGAAGTAGAAGTTGGGTGGGCAGCCGAAAGAGGTGACTGGGTCACTGGCTGCTAGAGGAAAAGTGTCCCTCGTGTGGGCCGCTGCTCAGTGGATAGTTCCAGAGGGAGATGGTAGGTGGTGCCTCAGCAGAGTACTATGGGCAAAATCAATTAACACGGCCCAGGCAACTCGGATCACCCAAGATGTCAACATTTCAAATCGAACACCGTGAGTGTAGTTGACAAATACAGATGCTGTGTCCAAAAGGACCCGACCCCAACAACCCACCTCTTGGCTGGGGTGGCTAGGAGCAATGATGTCACATTTGCACTGGTACCATCCTGCAGGATAACAGCTACCATTACCAGTCATACATATTTTTTTGGGTAATAACCTAGATTAATGAAATTGAAATATAACTAAACTATACCATCATAAAATACTTTAAATCCTATTTTGCTATAGTATATTGGTTATTACAAAAAAAAGAAAAAAGGTTTTGGATTAAGCCACCATTTTTCCGACACCAAGCGTGGAGAAACGTATTTGATTATTCGACCCAAGTCTGTAGTATGTGCGCATGCGCCAAAAAGCGGCTTGGATGACCCGAGTTGATTAATCGATTACGCCCTATGATACACGTGCGCATCTCTGAGAGGTTACAGTCTCGAGGGAGGGAGGCAGAAGAGCAGCTGTGGGCATCTCCTCCCCCTAGGAATCAAATGCAAGTCTTAGCATTATGTACCAATCTCTCAAGCATCATATGTCAAATAAAAAATCAAACTGGCTGTGGGCAAATAAAGTATATTGTGTTGGTTGGGGGGTTGATTTGTTTACATGCCAATCAAACTCTGGCCGAAGTCTGAAATTAATTTGATGTTTTTTTCCCATCTTTCTTCCTTTTATCAGGCAATAAGTGTGTGATGGCTGGCTTACAACATTAGAGGTCGATGATTTAAACTTTGACCGAGTCAAACCAATGACTTACAAAAATGTTAGTTGTCACTAACTATCCTGATGCTTGGTGTTAATAGAATAGGGCAAGGACTAGTTAGCTCAGTATCAGGATACTGAGACTGAGTGGGACATTGTGTCATGGTGTCGCCAAACTGGTCTGTCAGCGAGGCATCACTATTTAAGTCGCCAGCAATGCAAGCTGATACAAGTCGGTGCCCCCGTCCCGATATGACCCTAAATATTGCCAGGACCTAAAACCCTGAGAAATAAGCACTGTGATGATATTGTCACTTTGGACTTTTGCCCTCATAGACAATTGTTGAGAGCATCCAACCAACTGAGCTAAAGTCCTTACCCTATCCTATTAATGCCAAACGCCAAGGTAGGAAGCGACAAGTATCATTTTCATAAGTCATTGGTTTGACTCGACCAAGAACCAAACTCCTGATCTCCCACATGCGAGGCCCATACTCTACCAACTTGGCTACCGCGTCCAGTGTGTGAGCGGGGAGTAGATGGTGGCCTAGAGGGTGAGAGGTATGAGAGGTGAGTATTCCCCACGCACATTGACAAGTCCAAAAGTCCTAAGAGAGAATTGAATTTGCTTGTTCTGGGCGAGCGGCTGGTTCCATTGTGCACAGGAGACGAATAATTTCTCACTAATTACCGCGTCAGTTCGCGCGGCACAAACAATTGGGGATTTGCCGGCAATTGTTTCCGGTTTAGGAGTATTTCCAGGCGATTAGCTTGCAATGCAATAACTAGTTGCGCGTATGTGTGTGTGTGGGTGGGTGTATGAGTGTGTGGATGGGTCGGGCTGGGGGGGTGGGGGGGTGGAAGGGAATGAGTGGCCATCTTTTTGGGGGAAATGTTCTCGGGTATCAGCTGCTGGTGGCTTTATTTGGCTTTAATTTATTAGGTGGGATTTTATGTCCTAGCAACAACAACGGGGATATCCGGATTGGCATCATCGGCGACTTGCGGTTGTGTACTTGGAAGTAGCTTCATAGTGGGTTTCTTGTCAATACACCGCGTGCTAAGGAACATGACCCGATATCCGGCTCAGAAACATTATCTGCTCAGCCAACCAGTCCTTGTCCTCTTCTAGCAAGGCTAAGCGCCATACACCCTAACAGCGACAAGTGCAAAGTTTATCTGTCTTTGATTTGACTGGGATCGAACCGAGGGCCTCCCGCATGGAGAGCAGGTGCTCTGCTCACATTGCCATTGTGTCTCTTCTGAAGAGAGGGAGATAAAGGAATAGTTGATCTATAATAACAACAGTTATATGAATCACACACCGATAGAGTAGTAGTATTTAGTACTAGTACACATCTTCAATTGACAACTCTACACCCAGACCAACGTTGTCCTTATAGAACAGATGTCCTGTCATTGCGGGAGATCGGGAGTTCAATTCCCGGTCGAGTCAAACCAATGACATACAAAATTAATAGTTGTCCCTTCCTTGACAGACACTCAGCATTAACAGGATAGGGCAAGGACTTGTTAGCTCAGCGTCAGGATAATGTGACTGGGTTGGATATCAGGTCATGGTGCTGGCAGCCTGGTCTCCCAGTGGGGCAGCCCTATAAAGTCACCATGAGTGGGCACTGCCACAAGTCGGTACTCATCCTGATGTGACCTTAGATGTTGCTAGGACAACCAACCAACGAAATGAAATAAATGTAGAATGTACATTGCACACATTATCTGCTGAAGACAGCTGCTGTTAGTAGTGTGACGTGATGTATAACGAATATAAATCTTTGAGGGGGACTAGTACTATCCTGTGATTGCTCACCCATATGTGTTTCTATTTGAAAACTGGCACGGTTTTCACAATACAGCCTCGACAAACGCAGACAGCTTGAGAATCCAGTGGTGGTCCCTATCTTGTGATATAGCGTAAGTAGGGTTAACACTGACAGACCACTTCATAATCATATATCCATCACAAGGAGTTATGAATGCTCAATGAGGTTCGAGTAATATGAAGATTCTTATGATGGAACACTTGTCAAAGGTTCTAGTCAGCCGGGACCCTCACACCAACCCTTTTCTAGGAAAGATAACGATGGTTTGGGGATTTCATGCCATACAGATCTGTCTTAGTCGCCAAGCTGCGTCAGCCATTCTGGCAGTTTAATGATGTGGGACAGGGGATTCGACGTAATGGTTGCCACGTCACACATATTTCCTTATATGGAAGTCCATTTGGGTAAACCAATGACGGGGATAACACATGCAAGCTTTCTCAGATCGTCAGATTGTTATCGCCCGCCACATCTGTGAATTGTGCATGTTGGTACTACCGCGTCCTATCAATATTATATGTATGTGTGTTTGTGTTTGTTTGTTGATCCCATTTTTGTCGGGATATATATATGTGATGCATAAGCATTTTGCGAGTATAAAGGAGTCAATAAATTCATTCAAGAACAGATTAGAAAAAGCATGGGCTGATGATCCAGGGAAATTTGACCCCTTATTCACCACATGCTACTAATTATTCCTTGCGTTGCTTATTTACATGCACTCAAGCAAAGTGAGAGACAAATAAGTGTTCACACTTCCTGTCTACCATTTGCTATATTGCTATAAAGGCACAGCATGGAAATATATGTTTGTTTGCTATTTTATTATTGATGGGGTGCCTTACTTGGGGTATGCCCCCCCCCCCCCGTAACCATGTGACCAGTGCCACAGCCATTGGCATGATCCTAAACCAGGACGCTACACTGTTCACTCGCGTCCGGGAATTAAATATATATAAATATATATACACACACTGCTTTTAAATACATGAAAACTCTGTCTGAAGGAGATATTGTATTAGCCAATCCTTTATTAAAATGGAAGCGGATAAAGTTGTTGCCTGTCCATATATGTAAGTGTATATATGTTGTATACATATATGTATGTGTATATATACAGATGTGTATATGTTGTATATATGTATATATATGTTTAAATGTAGTTATCTATATATGTGTATATACACATATATGTGTATGTGTATATTTTCGGCAGTACAGTGACTGTTGGGGGGGGGGGGGGCGGGCAGTGGCGCGTGCATAGACAGTTGGTGCCCCAAATGGGTCTGAGGTTGCCTAGGCTGGAACAGTGGATGACTAGAGCATGGCTCCAGTCAATGATTGAGGGAGGATTTAGGGCTGAGGAGCAGATGGAAGTTTTGGGCCTTATTATACTCATATAATGGCTTATACAGCATGTATGTGTCTATGTATATGTCTGTATATGTGTGTATTTGTTTATTTAGTGTGTATATATGATAATTGATATGTACATATGTGTATATATTATGTATATAGTATGACCCCATTTCACTGGATAGGGGGGGCACAATCTCTAAGAATGCTGGTTGGCTTCCCATGTGGTAAGTCGTGGGGTTCAATCCCGGCCGAGTCAAACCAATGATGTACAAAGTTGATAGTTCTCATCACCTAGCCTAGCACTCAACATTACTAGGATAGGCCAAGGACTGGTTAGCTCAGTATCAGGACAATGTGGCTGAGGGGATATTGGGTCATGGTGGCAGCAGGCTAGTTGCCCAGAAGTCCCCTAGTTGCGCCACCATACGTCCGACAAGTATCAACTTACATATAGGTTTGTGAGGAAAACCAAAAGGTGTTGTCAATTTATCAATGTCGTTAGTGGTTGTTGTAATGGACCTGCATACCTAGAGCCAGACGCAAACTTGAAGTTCTTCCATTCAAGTGCAGTATTCATTGGCATTTGACGATATAGGTTACCTCCTTCTAAATGTACTCACAACTCTCACCAAAGCACACTGCCTGCCTTTCTACTGTTAACGTTATCGTAAACTGGCTCGGCTTTACCACGCGATGTAGATATTATGTATATATATATATGTCTTGCTATATATATATGCAGATTGACATGCTGTATTTGTTGATAGTGCCTAAATATATATATATATATATATATATATATATGTGTGTGGATGTCTGATTTATGTATGTGGATTGACACATGCATACCTAGCTAGTATATATATATAAACTGTCAAAAGGGGAAAACAAGACTATTCAGACTTATCCATGATAGGCAAGTATGTGGGTTCGAGTTTGAGTCTACCTGCAATCATTCCGCTCCTTTCCCCCATAACATATATAACCCATATATATATGCATAAGCCATTATATGAGTATAACAAGCCCGGAAGATTCCATCTACTCCCCAGCCTCCTCAGTCTTCCGGTGGTTGAGTCAATACATTAGGTCATCTACTGATGCAATCTCAGCTCTCCATGTGGCGCCACCTACTCCCCCATGTGTCAGTGACTGTTACGCTCACTCACTGTACTGCTATAAATTGTTGAATGCTGAGTATATATATATGTTTGTTGGTTGTTGTTTTACGTCCCAGCAACATCTAAGGTCATATCAGGAGAGGTACCAACTTGTGACAGTGCCACTCATGGCAACTTTATAGTGCTGCCCCACTGGGAGACTAGGCCACCAGCACCATGACCTGATATCCCACTCAGTCGCATTATCCTGAGACTGAGCCAACCAGTCCTTGCCCTATCCTAATAATGTCGAGCGCCTGGCTAGGAAGCGACAAGTATACATTTTTAAGTCATTGGTTTGAGTCGACCAGGGTTCGAACCCATGATCCCATGGTCTACCAACACGGGAGATGGACGCTCTAACTCATTCGGCCATCCGTATGTGTGGGTGGATAGTTATTATGTTCATTTCAACTCCAGCTCAATTAAATACTATCATGTTATTATTAATAAACACATGTGCAGAAAGGCTACACCAGTAATAATCCCCCCCCCATCATATCACCCAATCTTTTAATTATTAACACTCATTCACGCCTCCAGTCATGCGATAGCCCTCAAACATTAACTTTGTTCAAGTTTTCTTATTTCTTTGTAAACACTTTGTTTACTTATAGCGATATAGCGAATGGTAGACAGGAAGTGTGAACACTTATTTGTCTCTCTTTTTTTTCTTTTTTTTTCTTTTGGTACATTAGTTGTCCCAAGCAGGGGAAATCCCAGTCACAGACAACTGGTCTTCCCCACTCCACTGCTGGTCGATAGAAAGCCCGAGCCTACACTTTTACCGACCCAAGGGATTTTCAACCTCCCACACCACATAGACATGGTATGAGAGCAACCGGCCTTTGATGACGCTGTAAGTTATACACCGCATTGGAAATCCAAATTGGCAGAGCTGGGGGCACGGGGAATTGAACCGCCGACCCTCAGATTAGGAGTCTGACCTAGAAAAAATTCAGACTCTAACCACTCCGCGACACAGAACTTGTTTGAGACAGGTAAAACCTAGTTCTAAGCGTACGTTCCTCTAGATCTAGATATAGCTTCCAAATTCTCTAAATATGAATCCAAGAACATGTCAATTTAAATCACAAAAAGCCTGCTTCGAAGGTTTGTGTATAACTAACTGCTTAACCATACTCATCCTCGGTTCTTGTTGTAAGGCATCATGAGTAATAAGACAAATAAAGCAAGAATAGCTGACCACCCAAGCAACTGTCACTGCAAATCTAATTTTAGATTTGTGTAGACTCAAAGGCAGATGTCAAATTATTAAAACGAAATTGGTACTCAGTTATGGACTTATTAAGTTAACATCATTTTGACTAATTTCACCTAAAACTATGAGAAATGTGCTTCTAGGTAGTTATAATAGATATAGAATACATAATTTTATATCGTATATAAAATACATAATATTCATAATATACATAATACACATAACATACATAATACACATAATATACCGAATATACATAACACATATAATATATATGGTACATATAATATGCATATATAATATATCATATATCATAAGTATATCATATATCATATATAGTACATCATGCATCATACATGATTCACCATATATAATATATAATACAATATATAATACATATAATATATATGATGCATATAACACATATAATATATCAAATAACATATAATATATATAGTAAATAAATATATATATATTATTAATGTAGGCATACATTATACCGGTATATACATCCAGATAATAATATCCATTATATTATCATTAACAATTTGTTAGTGACACATGTGGCTGGTGCCTGTGTACTTTTGGTGACGTGCATCCGTAAGTACCTAGCCGTCAATATAAGCACGCCTCCCACTCCACAGCCAACAACTGCCCCTGCCCTGAGTAGACCGGTCCTCTCAGCCCCACTTGATATTGGTGTCTGCTCAGGCACTAGGAGTCAACTCATGTCAAGTAAATTTGAGAAGCACGCCTAACGCACACATAACACAGGCGTATATATATATATATAAGTAGATTGTTTTATTACACCACAAATGCTGAGTGGAGCGATTTCCAGGGCCTTTTTCGGCGGTATAGGGGGACGGGGATCTTTCTCTTCTAACAATACTTGTACTTTTGGACCGATGCTGCTTTCAATTTAGGCAAATTGAGACATGAAGTGATAATGGAAATGGAAGAGAAAGTAGGCCATTTCTTCTGATAGTCAGTATTCAATCCAAGTAAAGTTATTGCAATTTTATATTGGTATTGAATAATGAACATAGCATCAGGGTGGAGTACTAGAGAATTAATGTCATCTTTTCAGCATTAAGGTAACTAGACTTTACATACAGTGGATTTATAGCAAACGAGAATTGACTGCAACTTGGCCTCGGCTTGTTTTATTCGGGAAAGGTGGGGCATGTAACTCTAACAATGGAAATAAGTCGTTGAATATAGATTATGTAATATAATATATATTATTTTAATTTTTTTTTTTAATGTGTGTATGTATATCTGTATGTATGTCTCTAGGTATGTATGCCTGTATATTTGTAGGTCTGTGTGTTTGTAGGTATGTGTGTTTTTATATATGTATGTGTAGTTATGTATGCCTGTAGGTATGAAGGTTTGTGTGTCTGTAGGTGTCTAGTTATGGGTGTATGTAGGCATGTAGGTATGTATGCTTCGATACATGTAGTTATGTATGCATGTATGTTTTTACATATGTATGCATGTATGTCTGTATGTATGTGTGTATGTAGGGATGTATCCAGTATGTACATCGCTATGTAACATGTATGTTTAACCATTCATGATTGTTTGATTCCATTATTATTCCAATGTGTCCATGCGCCTGCCGCTGGCCGACGCCGCCTCTCCTTCCTGTCGTGGGTGGATCGCTTTTGTTGAAGTAATTCTGGGCCAAGTACTGACAGCCTGGGTGCTACCCATCTACGGGCTCTACCCCTCTGGCATTCGATGTATATTAATTAATATTATTCTGAACTAAGGCAGCCGGTGTACTCCGCCGCCGTTGTCATTTATAAACACCCGAGATATTACCAATTATTATTCTGGTTTGATTATAGTCTCGCCCACTTCATATGTATGTAGGTATATGTGCCTGCTGGCCTGTGTGCCTCTATGTTTGTAGGTCTGTATGACTGTATGTATGAATGTTTGTATGCGTGTAGGTCTATTTGCCTCTATGTTTGTAGGTCTGTATAACTGTATGTATGAATGTTTGTATGTGTGTTGGCCTGTGTGCCTCTATGTTTGTAGGTCTGTATAACTGTATGTATGAATGTTTGTATGTGTGTAGGTCTGTGTGCCTCTATGTTTGTAGGTCTGTATGACTGTATGTATGAATGTTTGTATGTGTGTTGGCCTGTGTGCCTCTATGTTTGTAGGTCTGTATAACTGTATGTATGAATGTTTGTATGTGTGTAGGTCTGTGTGCCTCTATGTTTGTAGGTCTGTATGACTGTATGTATGAATGTTTGTATGTGTGTTGGCCTGTGTGCCTCTATGTTTGTAGGTCTGTATAACTGTATGTATGAATGTTTGTATGTGTGTAGGTCTGTGTGCCTCTATGTTTGTAGGTCTGTATAACTCTATGTATGAATGTTTGTATGTGTGTAGGTATGTTTGCCTGTATGTGTGTGGTTTTGTGTACTTGCATGTGTGTAGGTATACATGCATGTATGTGTGTATATCTGGGTCCCTGTATGTGTGTAGGTCTGCATACATGTATCGTTGTGTGCCCGTATGCATGCAGTTATGCGTGCATACATGTAAGTGTGTGCCTGCATGTATGTATGTATATATGTATGTATTTGTGTATGTGTGTATAACTGTGTGCCTGCAGGTGTACAGTGCGTACACCCCGGGTGTTACAAACCCCGTGTTTACCTGGTTCCCGGTGTGTGCCCCGTGTCGGTGCAGGAGTGGTGAGTTCCAGCTCACAGCGCCACCTAGCCCATCAGTGATCAACTTACCATGCACCCGCCCAATGACTCCCACCAGTCACAAGTTTACACATGCAGCGACAAGACAGCCACAGGCAAAGGTAGACACCTGTACCCTTCTCTCTAGTAGTAGTAGCCTCGCGGCCATTTCCTTTTCATTCGGACCCGCACCTAATGGCCCTGTCACACTACGACGTAATGACGTCAGCGTAGGGAGAACGTGAAGAACGTTGAACTTCTCTGCGTAGTATGCAAATTTGGGCACAAGTTGAACGTGGATGCAGCGTAGTGGACGAGAGCGTAAAGTCGGTAAAGCGTAGTGATACCGTCATTCAACGAGAGAGGACAACGTCACTACGCTCACGGAACGTTATGAACGTTATTCCATCGCCAGAAGAATGCTACATGACATTAGCTACGTCATGAGACATTGAACATACGTTGAATGCATGTTCTCCTGACGTTCTCCTGATGTTCTCCTGATGTTCTCCTGACATTCCCATTAAGCCTCGTAGGCATTTGCACTCGGTTTAATGTGGGTCAACGTAGTGGAATGTAGTGGAACGTAGTTGAACGTAGTGAGCAGCGTTGGAATAACGTCCGTTTAACGTCATTGATGTTCACTGAACGTGAACAGAACGTACGGCAAACGTAAACCCTAATGTTCGAACTCCGTCGAAAGTTTTGAACATGTCCAAAACCTTGACGTAACTCAACATCACATGACGTAATGTGACGTAGCTCGATGTCATTCTAATGTGATTCTGACGTCATCATGACGTAACCCAACGTAATGACGAAAAATGACCACGGTAGGCTCACGTTGGCTCGTTACGTCATAGTGTGACAGGGGTATTAGAGGATCTGCTCTCGATCTGTTCAGCTGGGTAAAGGCTGCTGCATAAACCGAATACAGGTGGCGCTGTTGTCATGTGGCTAGATATCTCACTGATGATAGATATATGTATGCATATATAAAGGCTCTGTCACACATCACCGGATTGGGGAAACGGAAAGAAACCGAACAAAGTCTGTTGATATCCAGTAATGTCTGGTTTGTGTCCATTGCATATCCGTTGCATATCCATTGCATATCCGTTGCATATCCATTGCTTATCCATTGCATATCCATTGCATATCCATTGATATCCATTGATCTCCACCCCGATCGGTTACAAGTTTTGAGCATGCACAAATCTTGTAACGGATGGCACGGGACAGACCTATGCAGTTATTATCCATTACAGTCCATTCCCCATCCATTCCCCATCCTTCCCCATCCATTCCCATCCGTTCCCATCCGTTCCTGTCCGTTCCCATCAGTTCCCGTCCATTACATATCCATTACACGTCCGTTGCCATTCGCTATAGTTCTTTTTGTATTCTGAATTGTCTGTTGATCATTAGATACGTTATCAACTGTTACCGTCCGCTACCCATCCATTACCCGTACATTAACCGTCTGTTACCGATCAGTTGCTCGTCCGTTGCCTGTCCATTACATAATCGATACATTTAATGTCCGAATAACACCGGACTAGAATATTCTTTGTTCAGTTCTGTCCGTTGCTCAATCCGCTATAGTGTGACAGGCACTTAAACAGTATTGTTTTGCCTGTGTCTCTGCTTCGAGATTATTTTATAAGTTAATGTGTGGGGTATTTATTTGTTATTTTAGTGATCGTTTGTTTTTTCTGCTCATAACAGTTAAATCCATGCACTTGTTTTCTCCACTTTGCGGTAATGGTCATAATCCATACGGATTTATTTCCTTTGTCAAGAATTTCTGTAAACTTGTTTGTGGTGTAAAATCAGCGAGTTTCCATGTGTGTTGGTGTTCGATTATATTTATGTACGTAGTTAACGTTTGTAATACCTTATATAGATAATAATCTTTGTTTAGCTTGGGTCTCTGCTTCGAGATTATTTATAAGTTCATGGCTCTCACCAACCAGAGTTCCTCACGTTCTTATGATTGCCATTGAATACATACACAAGCATCCGACACAGCGTTGGTAAATTTGGGTGGACGGGCGTGGGTGGCAATTTGGTTGTAATGAACTAAGACGTGGTGGGGCGGGGAGGGGGCGGGGAGGGGGCGGGGAGGGGCGGGGAGGGGGGGCAAGCTTTGGCACCTGAGAAAGCTCGTTTCAAGATGCCTTCCAGCACGTCACTCCTCCCCTTCCTTCTCACTCCCCCCCCCCCAACTCTGCCTCGCCTCCTGCACCCTCCTTAACCCCACCCCCACAGCCTACGCCCTCACCAGACCAGTCTCACGCCCACTCCATGCTTGCTTTATTAACTATTCACCATCCTTTTCAATGATTCGCCTATATATGTATATGAGCCTGTCTCAAAAGGTGCTAGCTCTTCGTTTTTTTGTCCATAGTAACGATTGACACAAAACAGCACAGAAACGGTTACACTGAAAACACAAGGACATTTGCTTCAGATCAATATGTATTCTAATGGGATTATGAAACGCCATGTAAAAAACAAATCAGTTTATCCTGAGCAAATGCATAAGTAGATAGTGTGTTGATCGTTATTATGGACAAAGTTGTGTCCCATATTGCTTAGCACCTTTTGTGACAGTCTCATATATATATATATATTGAAGTTGGGGGTGATGAAAATGGGAAATATTGCGCCTAGAGCGGGAATTGAACCCACATATCTTGCATTCTCCGCCAGTGTGCTAACCATTACACCACTGAGGCTCCGTGATGTCTCCACCCTACCCACGCCTACTTGTATATGCAACTCCTTACATGAAAGGTCAACGTAGACTTCAACAATGTAAATGTCCACACACACACACATATATATTTATATATATATATATATATATATATATAATCAAGCCCCATGTGAACACAATTTTTACATTGCCTTATCGTTGGCTGATTAGGCTCTGTGTTGCTTTTACCGCCATCAATAACGCAGCACTTCTGCCGTTTGGAGATCTGTATGCCAGTAAAGCCTGCACACATACACATGGTAGGCATATCAAAGATATCTCCTGATCCAATTCCCACTAGGAGGCGCCACTGCCTAGTCTGATTTCTGCTGTCCCTGCACTATTAACCTCCGCCCCTACCCACTGCCCTTGGTCATAAGATGCTGTCTACTCTGTAGTCCTTGAGTTGAGGGCACAAGTTTTAGGTATCCCTACCATATGTAGGCAACACTCTGTATTGCCTGTATTAAATACCTTGAACAATGTCCCAGCATGATATATATCTCAATGTAGTACTAGTAACTTAAGGGGGCTGTACCATCGAGCCTGTGGGGATCTCAGTACAGACTACTACAATACTTACCCTTTTTGGGGTAAATAACTTTATTCTTCAGAATAGCACAATTGTCAGCACCGTGACCCTGCTTTTCCAGGCATAGATCACTTCGCGCTTGGTACAGAGAACTATAAGCAGGAGTGGAGAAAAACCTAGCCTTATCGCCATTGACACGCAAGATCTTCGGTATGCACAACACTCAACATTCAAATATGAGGTGGTAAATTGCTTAAGTGATTGTAGGCAATATCTGATAATACTAATAGTAATAGGTACACTTCAATAATAACACTACAACATAGAACTATGTTATTCGTTTGGTTCATTGTGGCTAGGGTATTGTAACATATTTAAATCCGCATAAACCGTTGAAAACATCATATTTCCAAAATCACAAGAATTATCTAGATTTGATTCTATATATCTAACTTAGATACTGATGCACTTATTAAACATTTGTAGCCACAAAGACGGGAATACTGAGGCAATTAAATATAATATGTTACTGCAGAACGTATAAAATCAGAAGTTTGCGGGTGGTTCCAAAAATTAATCTTGCATGTTTTCACTTAAAATATCTCAAAAGTGAGCCATTTCAAATAAAAATTACTTCAAGTTAAAGTAAGGTAGATTATAACGATCAACCTAATATATTTGATTTATCTCAGAAAATTACAGGAACTCAAAATCATGGGACTCTATACGTTTAAATAAATATCCTTTTTTTGTTTGATATGTGATTATTCCACCTAAGCAACCTGTGATGTCGGTGGGAAAAGAGGTGCTGGTGCTCAGCTGTAGACGGACTGTTGAGAGCGTCTTGGAGGGTGCGAATAGTGGGCAGGTGATGTGGCAGCTGATTGGTTGTTGACATCGAGGCCAGCCAATCAGAGCAGGTGAGGCTTAGTGCTGGGATTGGCTGGAGTCCTGGAAGAGGTGCGTGCATTGCTGTCCCGTGTGTCACTCAGCCGCAGCAATGTCATTCCCTATAACCAGTCCAATATCCTCCAACTCACTGTTAGTTAGCTCTCTCTTGTTGTTGTATATATTACTTGATTAAGCGGGGTAAATTTCAACTGCGAACAATTGGTCTTCCTCATTCCACTGTTCCTTGCCCTATTCTAGTAATGCTGAAAAATCGTCCTCATTCCACCTGTTCATTGCCATATGCTAGTAATGCCAAACACAAGGCTAGATATGGAAAGTATCTAGTTTTAATTCATCGGTTTGACTTGGCCAGATTTTGAATCCAGAAGTTTGAATCCCACGACATACCAAAGCGGGAGGCGGACGATACCAAATATGTGTAATTATAAATAAAGTAGGGAATGATAATGTGATGCGCAATAGGATAACATTTGCAAAGGAACTATGTAGACAAGTGTAGGTATAACGGTTTATTTACGAGGTACAGTAATCACCCCGGCTCAGCACTCCAAAGGAGAAAAGAAACGTCATAAAAAAAGGTAGAACGGGTGGGTGGAAAAGTTTGCGCATTGCCAGCTCACAGACAAGTGAAGAGAAGTGGATGGTGGAGAGGGTGAGCAAACCCGCTGAGTGTTCGGGTAGATGGTGAAATAGACTCGCCTGTCCATCATAAGATGCGTCCAGGACGCAGCGGAGACAGGTGGGTGAGGAGCAAGCTTGAACTTCGCCACATGTTTGTGCATGGAAGTGCGTGACCACTGCAATGTTCCTTGCTTTATCCTAGTAATACAGTTTCAATTAACATAGCAACAATTTTCTGAAAACTTGAACAATTTAAGAAAGTAGGTTTTACCATCTCACCATTTTAATTATATATGCAAACATATCTAACAGGTATCAGATGCTGAAAATATCCAACACGGGAAACCATGCAAGGATAGCCTATCAGATCTAACCATATAGATTACTAAGTAGAGGCAGGCGCAATCCAATGTTCAAACGGGTGCATAGATCACCGCACTGGTCCCCTCTCCAACTTAGGACATCTGGGGATGGATCCCCAGGATTACACACAAGACAACACTGCCAATTTCCTGCTTGGTAATTAATTACTAGGCCGAAGAAAGAATGGAGAAACGCAGACTGGCATACATACAGACATACATACAAACAGGCAGGCAGGCAGACATGCAGCTAGGCAGGCCGACAAGCAGGCATACAGACATACATGCAGACAGACATACATGCAAACAGGCAGGAGGGCAGACATGCCGACAGGCAGACAGGCAGAAAAACACACATGCAGACAGGCAGGAGGTCCTCTTAAGTTGCGGCTTTCCATTACAGAGTGGACATAATGAATGGGTCGAATCATGCTTGTGACATAAGCTCCTTCCCTAGCCACCCTCGTCCACCATTGCTGGTGGAATATAGATCAGGCCACTGTTCCCACGATGCTGTGTTTGAATACTCCTAGCTCTCTCCAACAATGCCTGTCACTCCGACTTAGGATGGAGGGATTGGTTTAGAGTCAAAGTGTGTGTTTTCAAGAGTTTGTCCCTGAGGTGGTTGTTTTCTCGCACTCCACACACAAGTTTACTAAGCAATAAAGAGTTCTGTAATTGCCCGTATTGCTACACTGCATAATCCGGATTTTTAACTCCTGAATGTAACTGTTCAAATTTTCGGTTGTCTGTCTATATATGTTAAAGTTCTATCGTATGACAGTGATGTTTTCTTTATTCATCTCAGCCACAATTGATCCTTCCTTCTGACTAAACCTGCCTGTTCTTTTTCTGTCCCTGCATGTGGGGTAGCACTATAAAGTTGCCATGAGTGCGCACTGCCACAAGTTGGTACCCGGCCTGATATGACCTTAGATGTTGCCAGGACTTTAAACTCCAGCAACCAACCAACCAACCAACCCTCCCTGTTCCATCATAACGACATTATTAATAATTAATAATTAATAGAACTTGCATTACCTCATTGATGGTGACCCGCGCGCATTACTGTATCCACCAGCAGAAAGCTGCATCCATTTATGTATGCAGCATGTTTATTTTATATGAAAGAGGAAAAAGGATCGCTCATAATTCATATTATTAATGAACCAGGGGGGTGATAAAAATAAATAGTGTGAGTATAATGATCATTGCAAATGAGACTAGGCATTGACAATGACACTCTGAAGCCCTGGTCACATAGCCATTTGTGGACGTAGTTGAACGTAGTGGAGGCTAACGTAGTTGAACATAGTTGAACATAGTTGAATGTAGTTGAACATAGTTGAATGTAGTTGAATGTAGTTGACCGTAGTTGACCGTAGTTAAACGTAGTTGAATGTAGTTGAACGGAGTTGACCATAACTGAACATAGTTGAACGTAGTTGGATGTAGTTGGACGTCGTTGAACGTAGTTGAACCTAGTTGAAGGCACCAGCATCCTTACTTGTCTGTGATGTCCACTTGGGTGAGCTGTGTCTCCGATTTAATTTTTGGACATGTTCAACATGTTCAAAGGACCGGTATAGGGGCTGTCACATTACGGCGTATGGCGGGAGCGTATTGAAAACCTACGTACGCCATCGGGTGCCACTTTCGGGTGTGTTTGAGCGTATGAGGAGCGTATGCGTAGCGTATGCGTAGCGTATGCGTAGCGTATGCGTAGCGTATGGGAGCGTATGGGAGCGTGCTAGGACATTTTTTGACATTTTGGGCCATACGCCCACATAGGTCGTGTTTTTTTGAGTATGCACAAAAAAAAAAGGACGGACGAATTTATGAAAGCGTATGGCGGCGTATGCATCATAGGCTTCACATACGCCGGCGTGTTGCGGCACTGGCGGCGTATGCGTAGCGTATGCGTAGCGTATGAGTAGCGTATGCGTAGCGTATGCGGCGTATGGCGACGTATATGACGTAAGCCGCTACGCCGCCATACGCTTCCGCCATACGCCGTAATGTGACAGCCCCTTAAGTTAGAGGCTGAATTTGCATCTGTGATGCTAATGTACTCTAGCGTACTCTAGCGTACTCTAGCGTACTCTAGCGTACTCTAGCGTACTCTAGCGTACTCTAGCGTACTCTAGCATACTATAGCGTACTCTAGCGTACTCTAGCGTAATCTAGCGTAATATAGCGTAATATAGCGTGATGTAGCGTAATATAGCGTAATATAGCGTAATATAGCGTAATATAGCGTAATATAGCATACTACTTGGACGAAACACTGGTCACATAGCCATTAGTGGAGGTAGGTCAACGTAGTGGCGGCTAACGTAGTTGAACATAGTTGAACATAGTTGAACAAAGTTGAACGTACTGGCATACATACCATAACGTATTTATCCGTACCGTAACGTATTTATTTGTACCTAATGTATTTATGCGTACCACAATGTATTTATCCGTACCGTAACATATTTATCCATACCAAGACCTGCCATACCTTAACGTGTTTAACCCAAGGTAGCCTCCACAACGTTCAACTGCATTTAACTACGTCCACTACCGTGTATGTGACCGAGCCTTTATGATGGTGTCACATAGGGTTGTGATCCGTAATCCAAATAGCGTGCTACACAATAAGTTGACACCCACATTAGGAGGTGAAACATCAATCAATCAACACACTATTAGATTATGCATACCTACACTGTATGTGTTCTGTGACAAGTGGTGATTTTTTTTTTTTTTTCTTGAAGATTTATACTGCCTATCATGGATAAGTCTGAATAGACTTGTTTTCACCATTAGACAGTTTGGCGATAGAAGGCCCGAGCCTACACTTTTACCGACCCAAGGGATTTTTAACCTCACACACCACATAGACATGGAATGAGAGCAACTGGCCTTTGATGACACTGTAAGTTATCCACATGGGTGGAAATCCAAATTGGCAGAGGTGGGGGCATGGGGAATCAAACCACCAACCTTCAGATTAGGAGTCTGACCAGAAAAAAGTCAGACACTCTAACCACTCAGCCACAGAGAACACCACATTGCCAATTGAATCATAGAATGGCACATAGCTACAATGATCCTAATAGTAATTTCTAATTGCTTCAAACCGACAGATTTCTCACACACATCTCTGATAATTATTTTTGGTGAATCTCTATTCTATCACTGCGGGACCCAAAACAACAATGATAATGGGAGTGGGATTTAAATGTCTCAAGTTAAGCACACTTGTTGCTACTGCAAAAGAGCAATAGTTTTGTTTTGATCTCTGCAGTTTTGTTTGATCTCTGCAGATGATGGCTACATCTCGTATCCACTTGATTCCCTTCTGTCGTATTAATGGTTGGCTCCAGGTAATGCCATTGTGTTACTTGGGATCGTCATCTCAAACACCGTAAACTTACCTACCTAAAACTTAAAGAAATTGAACCATCTGTGGGAAAGCCACCACAGACTCATGCGGGAGGTCGGCGGGACCAAGTGGTCCTTAGCCGCTGCTGTATTGGCCACTCGTGGCTTACACATGCTTTTCTGCTCAAGGGGGAAACCTCCCCCTGAATCTATTGGGTGTCAGTCCCCACTGACACTCAAACACATTTTACTAAGTTGCGTTGATTTGTTGGCCCTGCGCCAACAGTTCTACACTGCAGACAGTATGCATGACCTTTTTACTGAGGTAAAACAGGAAAACATTTTAGCCTTTTTGAGGGAAGCTGGACTGTACCACCTCATATAGTTTACTAAATCTATTCTATCAATTATTAATAAAACTTTTCTTTTTCTATGGGAATTTGTTTCCCTTGACCACAAATATATGATTGTGAGCTTTCTAATTTAATGAGTGTCTATTGGCACATAATTGATTGTCTGCTTTTACATGTAAAAGCGATGGTTTGAACAAAAAACAAACATTTCTCACCGTTAGTATGGCCTATGCTGCCGACACGGCGTAAAGCAACCACCAATCAATCAATGAATCAATCAACCTACCTAACAAATCCTTCAGACATACCACCAACAAAATTTCTTATTTTATCATACTGGGACACATAACAACAGGTACAATAATAATAATAATAATAATAACAACACAAAACTATTGGATTATTACTGATGTGGGGGGGGGGTGCTGAAAATGGGAAATCTTGAGCCTAGAGCAAGAATCGAACCCACGTCTCTTGCATTGCTGGCCTCACACCACCTAGGCTCCCTGATGTCAGCACCCTACCTACGCCTACTTATCTAGGTGGTTCCTTGCATCGGAGGTCAGTGCAAACTACTACATATTTGTGTTTGAATATATTAGGCTGATTCTCATAGTCTATTTGACTGCTGATTAAAGTAATTATTATTTTATTCGGTTAACATAGGATATATTTGAAGTGAAAACAGCCAAAATAATATCGGTTTGCAAACCCCAAAAGCTAACTGTATATTTTATTTACTCATTTTCGAGCATTGCACCATATAACAGGAGTATCCATCTGCACTAAATGCTTAATGAGTGTGTCAGGATCTCAGTTGGAGATGTAGGATCAAATGTAGGAAGATCTGCTATGAGATGTAATATTTCATCGGATAAATGCAGCTGTAATTGTCTCAATGGGAGAGGTCTGCAAGATTCATCACCCACAGAATATATATTTCCTCTCGCAGGCGGCCCTATCTCTAATTCACCACACCGAACGGAGCGGATCCTCATTTGTTTGGAGGGGTTCTTTTTCTTCTTCTTCTTCTTCTTCTTCTTCTTCTTATTTTTCTTCTTCTTATTTTTCTTCTCCATCTTCCTGTCGTTCTTCGTCTTCTTCTGATTATCTTCCTTTTTGTGCTTTTGTCACGGTTAGTTGGGCGCGCTGCCACCAGGGGGCCAACTACATTTGCGGCGGAGGTGGTGGTGGTGGTGCCTGGGTATGGTGATGCATCACAGGATACACACCAGTATATATGCATATATATATATATATATATATATATATATATACGGCAATATGATCACGGTGACACATCGGCCACGCCATCAACACAAGCACACATACGGCCAGGATCCGGGGCTCGGTGCCGGGGGTCGGGGGACGGGGGGCTGGGGACGGTGGCCGAGATCGGGCGACGTTGACGGGGTACCGGAGGACGAGGTCCGGGTCTGGGGGATGGAGGACGGGGGGCTGGGGTCCCGGGACCGAGGGGCGGGGGATTTTGGGGCGGAGGCCGGGGGACGAGGGACCGGGAACGGGGCCGGAGACGAGTGACGGGGGACGTGGGATGGGGTCGGAGGACGGGGGGACGGGGCCCCAGGCCGGGAGACCGGGGTTGGGGGGTTGGGGGATGGGGGGTGGGGGGGACTGTGGGATGGGTGCTGTGGGACGAGGGACGGGGACCGGGTCCGGGGACGAGGGAGGGGGATATGGGACGGGGGTTGGGGCCGGAGGACGGGGGCAGGGGAACGGGGCCCGGGGTCGCGGCCCGGAACCGCGGACCGGGGGACGGGGGCCAGGAGCGGGGTACTTGGGGCGGGGGACGAGGCTGAGTAGGACGACAGCCGGGCATTTGTGCGAGTAATGTGATGGGTCCGGTGATGACTCCCCTCTCCCCGTTCTGTGATAAGCAGCAGCGTGCTGCTGCTGATTAAGTAAACAAGCAGGACCTTCTCCCACGCTTCTCTCTCCTCCCGCAGAGTTACAGAAGGGACTTTGCCAAACTACAAGCTGCCATGTTGATTGAGGCTGAGAGGATACTCTCGGCAGTTAGGCAATAACACGAGTTTTGGTGGTTTAAATGAGGTGATTTTATTCCTGTTATAATATTTCTGGATGCGCGGCCGCATGAACACCAGATAATACTATAAATCTCTTCCCCTTCATATCACCTGTGATGCTGTTATTCAAATACCGACTATCAACTCAGTAACCAATACTAAGGAAGAATGAAGACAAGTCACACAGATAAACAGTGGAGAAGTTGTGCTTTATTGGCATCAACTCCTGTCCACCTACCAGTGACCTATCATCCACCCTCCTTACCTTCTGTCCACACAGTATCTCATTACTACTTTAGCCTGTATAGAAAGCAGTGCCTACAGCCCATGGGACAGGAGTCCTATGGCTGTGTACACACTCAATTAGAATATCTGAATTTGCCTAGCATCAGATAGACTGTCTGGGGTTGCTGCTCAGGAGTAGGTGTGCCTCACTCAAGAGCCAGGAGTAGAGTGATCTCTCTGCAGTGTGTCTGAAGCAGAATCTTGAATAATTAATGAATCTCAAAATGAGGCTAGTGTGGTCAGAGAGCCAAGGTAGTGTAGGTGACTGGGCAGTCCCACAGTCAGCCAATCAGGCGCTCCCACAGCTGGGGTGGGAGCCAACCCCCAATGGAGGTGGTTGTCACTCAACTCAGCTGCAGGTGGTGCCCTGAGTGCATATGCAAATGAGGCTGTGGTGGGCCCTCCCCATGGTCATGGGTGAACAGGTAGTTGCAACAGTTACAAATATATATATTGACCAAAGATGTCCTTTTTTCTCCAATTGCATTCTTTATGAATACATAGAGGAACATTTCATCAACCTTAACTGTTTCTTATATAACACATTTCTTCATTAACCTTAAGCATCATATATAACATATATTTCACATCACTCATTATCATGTACAATGGGAGTGGGATACTATTGCTTTTAGTTTACATAACATTGTCCCCACTCCATCGCCCAAGAATAATAATGCCTTCTACCAATATATAATTCTTAACCGAAAATCCGTATATTTTTACACTGTGAATAACATAGTATGACAGTCGAGGTAATGGCCTTCCTGAATTAATATAATGACGGGTTCTAAATTTCTGCGACCCCACATGGTGGTCGAATTGGTAGAGCGCAGAGTTCCCGTGCGGAAGGTCGGGAGTTCGAATTCCAGCTAAGTCAAACCGATGACTTATCAAATTTATATTTGTCGCTTCATAGCCTGGAGATATGCATTGATATGATAGGACAAGGATGGGTTAGTGCAGTATTGGGATAATGTGACTGTATGGGATATCAGATCATGCTGTCGGCGGCCATTGATATAAATTGCAGAACTAGAGGGCGCCACCTACACGCAGAACCACTATCGTGCATCTAAGATTGGAGTGGCCGTCATTAAAATAATAACCCACCGCTCTACGAATGGAGTAATTGAATCATAGAGTGACAAATTTAAAATTGGGTTAGGATTATTGAAGGATGGAGACCTTTCGTTTACCGTGAAAGTTTACATTAAATAAGTGAGTTTGAAGACAGATTTCAATTTGCTAAGAAATGGTACCTTTCTTACTTCCTCCTGTAACCTAAGGCATAAATCGGAACCTGCCTAAGCGCAGTATTTGATTTGATTGTGGATGCATGCAGGGACATGCAGGGACATCTACCTGCTTGGTTTAAAGGCCTGGTCACATACACATTAGTGGATGTAGTTGAACGTAGTGGAGGCTAACTTAGTTCAATGTAGTTCAACATAGTTCAACATAGTTCAATGTAGTGTAATGTACCGGCATCCATACTTCTCCATGATGAGAACGTGATAAGAACGTGTGTGGGCCGTAAGTTCCGATTTAACGTTTGGACATGTTCAAAAAGGAGGTACGTTTGAGACAGACGTAGCCTCCGTGATGATTACATACTATAGTGTACTCTAGCATAATCTAGCATACTCTAGCATACTCTAGCATACACTAGCATACTTATTGATGTACTCTAGCATACTCTAGTGGACTCTAAGATAGTCTAGCATAGTCTAGCATACCCTAGCATACTTTGATCCGCACAAAACCTTGGCCGTTCTGCCGTGGTCAGATAGCTGTTAGTGGACGAAGTTGAACCGATTTAACATTTGGACATGTTCAAAAGGGAGGTATGTTTGAGGCAGACATAGCCTCCGTGATGATTAGATACTCTAGCGTACTCTAGCATACTCTAGCATACTCTAGCATACTCTAGCATACACTAGCATATGCATTGATGTACTCTAGCATACTCTAGTGTACTCTAACATAGTCTAGCATAGTCTAGCATACCCAAGCATACTTTGATCCGCACAAAACCTTGGCCGTTCTGCTGTGGTCAGAGAGGTGTTAGTGGACGAAGTTGAACGTAGTTGAGGGTAATGTAGTGCAACGTAGTTCAATGTAGTTCAACATAGTTGGACATACCGAGATACATACCGTAATGTACCGGGATCTGCACCGTAATGTATTTATCCATACTATTAGGTGGGTGATCAACCAAAACCTGCCGTACCTTAACGTAGTTTCACGTAGTGATCATATCAGGGCGGGTACCGACTTGTGATAGTGTGTGTAAGATACGAGTCGACACCTTGAGTTCTAGTTCATGACTAACGTTTATTGACCCGTGGTTGCCCCTGATTACAGTCCAGTCTTAGCTGGTTATCCGTGTGTCTCAGTTGACCTAAATACCTTACATCTCCCTTTCATTAGTGCGATTGAATGTAATGTGATAGTGTGCACTCATGGCAACTTTATAGTGGTGTACCACTGAGAGCTCAGGCTGCCGACACCATAACCCAATACCCAACTCAGTCACATTATACTGATACTGAGTTAGTCACTCCCTGCCCTATCCTGGTAATGCCAAGCGTCAAGCTAGGTAGCGACAAGTATCAATTTTGAAAGTCATTGGTTTGACTCGGCTGTGGACCTTCCACATGGGAAACCGGCGCTCTTACCCAGCTACCCACCGCATCCACTTTTAAGGCGAAAATATAGTATATAGAGGTACCTATATACACTATATAGCTATATACCCTATGATACCATGATATATACATGAACGGCTATATACATAGCTACTGTGAGACCGGATGTGGTGGTCGAATTGGTAGAGCACTGGTCGTATTGGAGATAGGGAGTTCAATTCCAGGTGGAGTCAAACCGATGACTTACAAAATTGATACCTGTCATCTCCTAGCTTGGTGCTAAGCATTAATAGGATAGGGCAATGTCTGATTAGCTCAGTGTCAGGATAATGTGACTGAATGGGATATCGGGTCATGGTGCTGGTGGATGATTTCCCAGTGAGGCAGCACTATACATTCGCCATTGGTGCGCACTGTCGCAAGTTTGTACCCATCATGATATGACCTTAGATATTGGCAAGATGGAAAACTCCAACACCCAACCAACCGTAGCTGGTGTGGCATTATATATCCTGCTGTACCATGGTATATATATATATATGATATATACATGAATAACCATAGACATAGCCACTGTGGTGTTATACATACCGCTTTACCATGGTATATATATGATATATACATGAATAACCATAGACATACCTACTGTGGCGTTATATATACCACTGTAACATGGTATATATATATGAAATGTACATGAATAACCATAGACTTAGCTGCTGTGGCACTATGTTTCCTGCTGTACCATGGTGCATATATATGATATAAACATGAATAACCATAGACATAGCTACTGTGGCATTATATATCCTGCTGTACGATGGTATATATATATATATGATATAAACATGAATAACCATAGACATAGCTGCTGTAACGCTATATATCCTGATGTGTGGCAGTCCAGCTTGAGTCCCTCTCAGAATGACACACTGTCAGTGTCAGGCGATTACTGTGGCTGACAGCCATAAGCCCCCACAATGGGACACTAGCCTGTCACAATGTATCGCTTTCCTAAAGTCTCCCTCAAAAGCCAGTCGCATGTCCTGCTCTCCCATTCACTCTCCCACCCCTCACCCTGTCCACCCGCCTGCCCGGCCCATTCAGATGCCACCTGATGGGCCCGCTCGCCCGCTCGCCCGCCGCCCGCCGCCCGCCGCCCGCCGCCCGCCACCCGCCGCCCGCCGCCCGCTGCCCGCCACCCGCCGCCCACCACCCGCCACCCGCCGCCCACCGCCCACCGCCCGCCGCCCACATCCGTCTATCAAAGCGCACCGGACGACACAGTCTCTTAAAGAGGGATGTCACGGTTCACTATTGACCAGGTTTTCCTTTCGGCTCTAAAGGAAAGTGTTCCTCTTATCTGCCTACCACGATGTGGAAGCTGGCACCTCAAGTAGTTAATCCTCTCCACGAGGTGAACTTCTGCGGTGGGATTCAAAATATGCAGTATTTAAATGATCCCCCTTCTTAAAATAAATAAGGATATTTTATATTACCGGACGCTGGGGTTTAATCGGTAGAACGCAGGTTTCCCTTGCAGGAGGCCACGAGTTTGAATCCCGGCCGAGTCAAACCAATAACTTATATAACTAGTACTTAATGCTACCTAGCCGGGCAATTTGGCATTACTAGGATATGACAAGGACTTTCCACAGTATCAAGATAAAGTGACTGAACATGGTGCCGGCAGCCTGGTCTCCCAGTGGGGCAGCATTATAAAGTTGCCATGAGTGCACACTGTCACAAGTCGGTGCCCATCGTTATATGACCTTAGATGTTCCTAGGACGGAAAACAACAACATTCTATATTTGTTTGCATCAATATGTTTATCTTAGTGAGGAATTACAATTTAGTATGTGCAGTTTCTGCGGCCTGTCGACCCCTATCTATTGACCAGTTGCAACCAGCTCCGACTGGCTACATACAATCTCTTCGAGCAGCTTCGAGCAGTCCCGAGCAGCTCTGAGCAGCCATGAGCAGCTCCGAGTAGGTCCGAGTAGTTCCCAGTGGTTCGAGTGGTTCCGAGCAGCGCCGAGCAGCTCCGGCCAGCTTGCCCATGTTTGCCGTCCAGGCCACTGGTGGTCGGTCGCCCCCTGGTGGCGAAGATTGACATTCGGACTCGCGCTGTCCTGCTTTGAGTAGGGCGCCGGTCGTCACTGTGTCGCGGCGACCCCCACTCCCGGCCGGCGCCGCCGTATCAGCGGTAATCCCCCCCGTGTATGGCCGTGAGCCAGTCTCTGTGGGCGAGAGGCGCCGGGGGAGGTGGGGGTGGGGGCGGGGGCAGGAGGGAGTGTGTGTGTGTGGGGGGGGGGGGGACTGTAGCAGCGCATTGCACCATTAGGGAGAGGGGGAGGAGAAGGGTGGGGGGACAAAAATGTCCCCGTCGCCATAGCAACGCACACATACTACACATGATCCATTATACGCGTATAACCAAATCATTATTTACCCTTTACATTTAATGACATGCTATTTGCATTTGAAGTGCACACCATTTTCTTTCCACATACTTTGATTGAAAGGGGTGGGAGGGTCGTTGGGGTTGAATTGCGGAGATATATACTTCACCATTGAACAGCTCCTTGCATTACCCTAGTAATGCAGCATGTCAATTAGTGTGGTGATAATTTGGTGAAAGCTTGAACGATTAGAAAATTACTTACTATCACACCATTCTTTATTATATATTCAAACCGATCTAACAGTAGCTGATGCTGAAAATATCTAACATGGGAAACCATGCAAGGATGGCCTACCAGACATAACCCTGTAGATCACTAACTCATTAACCAACTCCAATATAGCATTGAAACTGGTATACCAGACTGATCTGATGGGCCTGTCACACTACGACGCTTCTCGCCGGCGACCCGTCAACGTGTGGTGTTTTTGGGCGATATTTGGTGAAATATCGAGAAGCGCTGGTGGCGCGTTATGGGCGCGTCGGTATACGTCGGTACACTTCTGTGTCGCCGGCGAGTCGCCGGCGAAAGTCGGCGCGCGTTATTGGTCGCTGAGTGTTTTGAACCTGTCCAAAACAACCCAACGACCGCCAGCGTGCGCAAATATATGGGTAATGACGTTAGGCGCGCGTCGCGCTGCGTTGGACGCGCTGGCATAACGTTATGGGAACGCTAGGAAGACGGCACGCGCGCGGGAGGGTCGTTGCTCACACGTTGCTGTGTGTGTGTCTCTGTGTGTGTCTCTGGGTGTGTCTGTGTGTGTCTCTGTGTGTGTCTCTGTCTGTGTCTCTGTGTCTGTCTCTGTATGTGTCTCTGTGTCTCTGTGTATGTCTCTGTATGTGTCTCTGTGTCTCTGTGTATGTCTCTGTCTGTGTCTCTGTATGTGTCTCTGTCTCTGTATGTGTGTGTGTCTCTGTGTCTGTGTGTGTCTCTGTGTTTGTGTGTGTGTGTCTGTGTGTCTGAGTATGTGTGTGTGTCTCTGTGTCTGTGTCTCTGTGTCTCTGTGTGGATGAGTCTCTGTGTGTGTATCTGTGTCTCGGTGTGTGTCTCTGTGTCTCTGTGTATCTGTGTGTGTGTCTATGTGTGTCTATGTCTCTGTGTCTCAGAGAGAGAGAGAAACAGAGACAGAGACACAGACAGAGAGACATACAGAGACACACACAGAGACACACACAGAGACACAGACAGAGACACATACACAGAGACACAGACAGAGACACAGACAGAGACACACACAGAGACACAGACAGAGACACATACACAGAGACACAGACAGAGACACAGACAGAGACACAGACAGAGACACAGACAGAGACACACACAGAGACACAGACAGAGACACATACACAGAGACACAGACAGAGACACAGACAGAGACACAGACACAGACACACAGACAGAGACACATACACAGAGACACATACAGAGACACAGACAGAGACACACACAGAGACACACACAGAGACACATACACAGAGACACAGACAGAGACACAGACACACAGACAGAGACACATACACAGAGACACAGACAGAGACACAGACAGAGACACAGACAGAGACACAGACACACAGACAGAGACACATATACAGAGACACAGACAGAGACACAGACACTCAGACAGAGACACATACACAGAGACACAGACAGAGACACAGACAGAGACACAGACAGAGACACAGACACACAGACAGAGACACATACACAGAGACACAGACAGAGACACAGACAGAGACACAGACAGAGACACACACAGAGACACATACACAGAGACACAGACAGAGACACAGACACACAGACAGAGACACATACACAGAGACACATACAGAGACACAGACAGAGACACAGACAGAGACACAGACAGAGACACAGACAGAGACACAGACACACAGACAGAGACACATACACAGAGACACAGACAGAGACACAGACAGAGACACACACAGAGACACACACAGAGACACATACACAGAGACACAGACAGAGACACAGACAAACAGACAGAGACACATACACAGAGACACAGACAGAGACACAGACAGAGACACATACAGAGACACAGACACACAGACAGAGACACATACACAGAGACACAGACAGAGACACAGACACTCAGACAGATACACATACACAGAGACACAGACAGAGACACAGACAGAGACACAGACAGAGACACAGACACACAGACAGAGACACATACACAGAGACACAGACAGAGACACAGACAGAGACACAGACAGAGACACACACACAGACACATACACAGAGACACAGACAGAGACACAGACACACAGACAGAGACACATACACAGAGACACAGACAGAGACACAGACAGAGACACAGACACAGACACAGACACACAGACAGAGACACATACACAGAGACACAGACAGAGACACAGACAGAGACACAGACAGAGACACAGACACACAGACAGAGACACATACACAGAGACACAGACAGAGACACAGACAGAGACACACACAGAGACACACATAGAGACACACACAGAGACACACACAGAGACACAGACACAGCGCGCCGATATACGTTACCACAACGTTGGTCGCGCGCTACTAACACGCTGCGCCAACGTCCAATTTCCCCATATTTCCCCTAAATCTTTAACGTTTCTCGACGCGCAAGATAGTACTTTCAACGCTGACGGGTCGCCGAGAGAAGCGTCGTAGTGTGACAGGCCCATTACTGAGGGACCATTGCGTGTCACCAACTGAGGGTAAAGGACTAAGTTGTAAAAATATACGGATTTTCGGTAAAGAATTATATAGGGACAGAGAGCATTATTATTCTGGGGCTTGGAGTGGGGAGAAGGTTATGTAATCTAAAAGCAATGGTGCCCCCACTCCTATGATGACATGATATAAACTATGTGAGATATATGTTCATGCATGATGCCTAAAGTTAATGAAGAGATGTTCTTATATATGAAGCAGTTCAAGGTTGATGAAATGTTCCTCTATGTATTCATGAAGAATGCAATTAGAGAAAAAGGACATTTTTGGTATACACATATATATATCTAATTGTAACTGTATGCAACTATCTGTCCCTACCGGACCCAGGGCTAAGCACACCAGCCATACTACATTCCTGATTTTGGGTGGCAACCCCCCATATTAGGGCATTGTACTGACCAGTCTGTAGGGGAGTGTCTGATTGGCTGTCTGTGGGAGATCCGGTCACCTGACTCCCCTTGGCCTATCATGGCTACACAAGTCTCATTCTAATTAATTATTCAAGAAACTTCTCCAAAGTGATCACTGATCCAATCGTAATCCTAACTCTGATATCATCCTGTAGAGTAACTTGGTTTATTATAGCCTATCTTTATAATAAACCTATACTATAGTGCAGATGGAAAACACATAATGTTAGTACCTATTGGTTCCCATCCAGAGAGTTTCATGACAGTTTTTTCTATTTCAAATTGTAATCTTGCAACACAGGGATTAACATGATGTTGGTACCTATATATTGTGAAATTGTAATTATGTATAGATACTAGACTAAAGCCAACAGAGTAGCTTATATCATTTGAAATCATGTAGCATGAACAATGTACTAATGAACAATTTGTCTAATAGCTAATATTGCACTTTCTACTTGGCACTCCTCCCGATTTTTGCATGAACTACAGTGACGGGTGCTGTACATTATACAGCAGGAGCCACTCCCTTAATTCTACAGGATCGGTGCTGTAACTAATACAGCACTGATTAAACTTTGATTATTTAGGCTGTCAATTCCAATAGTAAGATGGCCGGAAGACTAGTGCTCCGGCACTGACAAATGTCATATTGAGATGAATAAATACTTCACCAAAATAAATTTGGCCTAACTTCGAATCTCTCAATTGAAGTAGAGAAGAAAAAGGAAGAAAATCGAAGCAAGTGCCTCTTTGCTCATTTATGATGATAGTGTAAATAAATATTTGCAATGCATGTGACTGGAAGTCCAGTGCCTCGACAATAAAGTAAGTCTATATTTTTATGAATAAATCTTTACCAAAGAAAATAAAAAGGTAGGAGTTTTAGTGAGTCATGTAAGGTTTGATTCAGATAGGGATGAAACCTTACGATCTCGACACCTCCCTCTCCCCACTCCCCTCCCCCCTACCCCTACACACACGTGGGAAGTGCTCCACTTACTCGACCTTCCCATCCGGGTAAGCCCCCTATAATCTCCACTCTTGGTTCCCGGGTCTCACTGTCCCTTCAAATAAACCAGTCAGACATTACTATAAAGTAGAAATGTCCTTTTCTAGTTCAAATAAGACAGTCAGACATTTCTAGTTCGAATAAGCTGGTCAGATATTACTATAAAGTAAATATGCTCTTTTCTAGTTCAAATAAGACAGTCAGACATTACTATAAAGTAAAGATGCCCTTTTCTAGTTCAAATAAGCTGGTCAGATATATGTTCTAGATATTAAGGCGATCGCTAACGGCTATCCTTGTCTTAATTTGAAGAAACTTTGGTAAAGTTACATAGTCCAATAAACCCATATAATTAAAAGAACAAAGCACTTATCTATATTTGAACCTACCTGTCCAACTTATATAATTGGTGCACTTATTAAAGCTGCATAGTACAATGAAAATATCAAATTTTCAAAACCAAAACAATTACAATTTTCAAAACAAAACAACAGCATTTAAAACAAGCCGGGATACCCGGGCTTACATGCTATGGACAGTATAAATACAGCCTCAATAAAAAAAAAAATTACCTAAATGTGATTCTACATATTTAACTTAGATACTGATGCACTTATTAAACATTTGTCACCACAAAGAAGGTGGTATTGCCTCCTGAGGCAATTGAATAGAACCTGTTACTGCAGAAGCCTATGGGGTCAGACTCAGAGTTTTGGCATGGTTGCCAAAACTAATTTAGCATTGTTCGACTTCAAATATCTCTAAAGTTAGCCACTTAAATTTAAAGTTACTTCAAGCTAAAGTAAGGTACATTATAACGATCAACCTAATGTATTTATCTCAGAAAATTTCAGAAACTCAAAACCATCGGACTGTGCAACTTTAAGTATATGTTGCTGCACATAAGGGTGCGCTAAGTCAAGTTAAAATATCATGCCACTTGTCAAGCCTATGGGGTCATAGTTTTGTTAAGAATTCAACAATTAATTGTCCATGTTTATACTTCAAATATCTCAAATGTTAGTAATTTAAAGGCAATGTTACTTCAAACTAAAGTAAAGTCGTGTATAACGAGTAACATAATATATTTATCTCAGAAAATGACACAAATTCAAAACCATCGGACTATGCAACTTTAACAAATGCCACAAGTCCCATATGGTGCTAAAGGCCCTGTCACACTACGACGTTTCCCCCGGCGCGCCGGCAACGCGCAAAATATTTGCAACCCGTCGAGAAACGTCAAACTTTTCGGCGTGTTGTGGGGTAGTTGGACGGGCTGCAGCGTGTTGGTAGCGTGAACATAGCGTGTTATTAGCGCTCCGTCAACGGGTATCGACGTTGCGGCCTCCCTCCCTCCCTCCCTGTGTCTGTGTGTGTGTGTGTCTGTGTGTCTGTATGTGTGTCTCTGTGTCTGTGTGTGTGTGTATGTGTGTGTCTCTGTGTCTGTATGTGTGTGTCTCTGTGTGTGTGTCTCTGTGCCTGTGTGTGTCTCTGTGTCTATGTGTGTGTCTCTGTGTGTGTCTCTGTGTCTTTGTGTCTCTGTCTATGTGTGTGTGTCTCTGTGTCTCTGTGCGTGTGTATATGTGTCTGTGTGTGTGGCTCTGTGTCTCTGCGTGTGTCTCTTTGTCTCTGTGTGTGTCTGTGTGTATGTCTGTGTGTTTCTGTATGTGTCTCTGTGTCTCTGTGTCTATGTGTATGTGTGTGGGTCTCTGTGTGTATGTCTCTGTGTCTCTGTGTCTCTGTGTGTGTATGTGTGTGTATCTCTGTGTCTGTGTGTGTCGCTCTGTCTGTGTGTCTGTCTCTGTGTCTGTGTGTGTGTATGTGTGTGTCTATGTCTGTGTGTCTCAGTGTGTGTCTCTGTGTGTGTCTCTGTGTCTTTCTGTGTGTCTCTGTGACTCTGTGTGTGTCTCTGTGTCTGTGTGTGTCTCTGTATCTCTGTTTGTGTCTCTGTGTCTCTGGGTGTGTCTGTGTGTCTGTATGTCTGTCTCTGTGTCTATGTGTGTGTCTGTGTGTGTCTGTGTGTCTCAGTGTGTTTATATGTGTCTCTATGTGTGTCTCTGTATGTGTGTCTCTGTGTTTGTGAGTGTCTCTGTGTCTGTGTGTGTCTATGTGTGTGTATGTGTGTCTGTGTGTGCCTCTGTGTCTCTGTGTGTGTATCTTTGTCTCTGCGTGTGTCTGTGTGTGTCTCTGTATGTGTCTCTGTGTCTGTGTGTGTCTCTGTGTGTGTTTCTGGGTCTGTGTCTCTGTGTGTGTCTGTGTGTGTCTGTGTCTGTGTCTCTTTGTCTCTGTGTGTCTATGTGTGCGTCTGTGTGTGTCTCTGTATATGTGTGTGTCTCTGTGTCTATGTGTGTGTCTCTGTGTCTTGTGTCTCTGTATATGTGTGTGTTTATGTGTCTGTGTATCTGTATGTGTGTGTGTCTGTGTCTATGTGTGTGTCTCTGTGTCTGTGTGTGTCCCTGTGTGTGTCTGTGTGTGTGTCTCTATGTGCGTATGCATGTGTCTCTGTGGGTCTGTGTGTCTGTGTGCGTCTGTGTGTGTCTGTGTGTGTCTATTTGTCTCTGTGTGTGTCTCTGTGTGTGTCTCTCTCTGTGTCTGTGTGTCTCTGTGTGGGAGGGAGGGGGGAGAGAGGGAGAGAGAGAGCGAGGGAGAGAGGGGGACGGGAGGGAGGGAGAGTGTCTGTGTGTGTCTCTCTCAGAGACACACACACATACACATATACACCCATAGAGACACACACACAGACACAGAGTCACAGACACACAGACACACACCCAGAGACACACACAGACACCCAGAGGCACAGAGACACACACACAGACACACACACAGACACATACACACACAGAGACACAGCGACACACACAGACAAAGAGACACACCCAGAGACACACAGACACACATACAGACAGACACACAGACACACACACATACACACATACACACACAGACACACCGACACACACAGAAACACAGAGACACACACAGTGACACACACAGACACACCCATAGACACACAGACACACACATAGACACAGAGACACACACACAGACACAGAGACACACACACACACTGAGACAGAGACAGAAACACAGAGACACATAGACACACACAGAAACACAGAGACACACACACAGCGACACACACAGACACACCCAGAGACACAGAGACACACACATAGACACAGAGACACACACAGACACAGAGACATACACAGAGACACAGACACACAAATAGACACAGAGACATACACACATAGACACAGAGACACACACAGACACAGAGACACACACAGACACAGAGACACACACAGAGACACACACAGACACAGAGACACACACAGACACACACAGACACATACACACACAAAGACACAGAGACACACACAGACACAGAGAGACACACACAGAGACACAGAGACACAGAGACACACACATAGACACACATACACACATACACACAGAGAGACACAGAGAGACACACACAGACACACACACACATACACACACATACACACACAGACACACATACACACACAGACAGACACACATACACACACAGACAGACACACACAGGCAGATACACAAACAAACACACACACACACAGACAGCCCCCTCCAACCTGTCAGCGCGCGTCGGGGCGCATCGAAAGTTTTGTGCAAGCACAAAACGATCGGCGCGACCCGACCCACGCCGACGCGCGCCAACGTGTCCAGTCACACGTTGCTATCCCTCAACGTGTACCGACGCGCCGGTAACGTACCGACGTTTTGACCAAAAAAGAAACACGTCAACGCGCGTTGGTGGGAAACGTCTTAGTGTGACAGGGCCTTTAGATCTAAAACCCAAACAAATAAACAAAGAAACACAAACAAATTAAGTGCAGCAGGGTCATGAATGGGCAGCCATTGTCTGTGACAAACGCCCATCGGGGGGCTAGCGCCTCCTGGGGTGTGCGTGGCACATCAGTGTTCCCGTGACCCGGGCATGTTGGGTTGTGGCTGGCCCATCCCGGTCAGCCTCGGAAGGAGGGCCGGGTGTCCCGGGTGGGTCGGGTTATGGCTGGCCTGCCCCGGTCAGCCCCGGCAGGAGGGCCAGGTGCCCTGGGCAGGTCTGGTTATGGCTGGCCCATCCTGGTCAGCCCCGGCATGAGGGCCGGGTGTCCTGGGCAGGTCTGGTTATGGCTGGCCCGTCCCGGTCAGCCCCAGCAGGAGGGCCGGGTGCCCCGGGCAGGTCTGGTTATGGCTGGCCCGTCCCGGTCAGCCCCGGCACGAGGGCCGGGTGTCCCGGGCAGGTCTGGTTATGGCTGGCCCATCCCGGTCAGCCCCGGAAGGAGGGCCGGGTGTCCCGGGCGGGTCTGGTTATGGCTGACCCGCGCCAGTCAGCCCCGGCAGGAGGGCCGGGTGCCCCGGGCAGGTCTGGTTATCGCTGGCCCACCCCAGTCAGCCCCGGCAGGAGGGCTGGGTGCCCCGAGCAGGTCTGGTTATGGCTGGCCCGCCTCGGTCAGCCCCGGCAGGAGGGCCGGGTGTCCCGGGAGAGTCTGGTTATGGCTGGCCCGCCCCACTCAGCCCCGGCAGGAGGGCCGGGTGTCCCGGGCAGATCTGGTTATGGCTGGCCCGTCCCGGTCAGCCCTGGCAGGAGGGCCGGGTGTCCGGGTTGGGTCGGGATGTGGCTGGCCCACCTCAATAGGCCCCAACAGGAGGGCCGGTTTACTCAGGGGCACACGGGACACGAGGAGCAGCGCCCGGCCACAATCTGACCGGAGTGTGTGTGTGTGTGAGGGGGATGGGGTGGTGGGGGGGTTCGTTGTGGCCTGTCCCTGGGGACATCTAAAATCAGATCTCCGCAGTACACCTACATACCCAGATTTCTACACATCCACACCTACACCCGCATATTTACACATCCGCATGCATACATTCATACTTACGCACCCACCCACCATCTCAGCAACACTCACACCGAACCCACACACCCACATCAGCACCCACAGGATAGTAAATGCCTGGAACGCACTGCCTGAACATGTCATAGAAGTGCCTTCCGTCAACACCTTCAAAGGCAGACTGGATAAGCATTGGAGGGGGCTGCAATATTGCATACATCCGGTACTCGATGTGTTTAATCCTAGTAAATCTAATTGTGAGATGCATCGACCTGGTACAGGCTCATAAGCCTAACAAAATCAGAAGCGGATGAGTATGTGAGTGAGTATACACCTACACACCTACCCCCACCCACCTACACAGCTACACACCTACACACCCACGCACCTACACACCTACACACCTACCCCCACACACCTACGCACCTACACACCTACACGCCTACCTCCACACATCTACACACTTAAAGAGCTACACACCTACCCACCTACCCCCACACACCTACACTACTACACACATACACACCTACACACCTGCGCACCTACACACCTACCCCCACACATCTACACACCTAAACAGCTACACACCTACACACATACCCCCACACATCTACACACCTACACAGCTACACACCTACACACCGACCACCACACACCTACACTACTACACACATACCTACCTACACACCTGCGCACCTACACACCTACCCCCACACATCTACACACCTAAACAGCTACACACCTACACATACCCCTACACATCTACACACCTACGCAGCTACACTACTACACACCTACACACCTATGCCACTACACCCACACAACTACATACCTACACACCTACACACCTACCCCCACCCACCCACACACCTACACAGCTACACACCTATGCACCTACACACCTACCCCCACACACCTACACAAATACACACCTACACACCTACACACCCACGAACTTACACACCTACACACCTAACCCAGACACCTACACAGCTACACACCTATACACCTACACCTACCCCAACAGCCGTACCCATACCCACACCGCACCCCCACACCGATACTCTAACACTGTCCCCACCGTCCTCTCTTTCGCTTCCTTCCCATCCACCCGGAAGTAAAGGAGGAGAAGGATGGAATTTCTATTCCATCCTTCCCCTAATCTTCCTCTCTCCTTTTCTTCCTTTCCTTTCTTCCTTCCCTTCTCCTTCCCTCTCCTTTCCTCATCCCCATTCTCAAATCCTTCATCCTTCTCCTTCTCATCCTTCCTCTCCTTTCCCACCTCCCCCAGTCCTTCTCCTTCCCATCTTCCCCTCCTTCCCCCCCCCCCCCCCATCCTTCCCCTCCATCAAATCGCGACTATTGGAACTAGGCGTACATCGGTGGTGGCTTCAAAAGTTGGTTGTTGGAGTTTTACAACCTGGCAACATCTAACCTCAAATCAGAACAGGTAGCACCTTGTGACAGTGCACACTGATAGTAACTTTATAGTGCTGCCGCACTGGGAAACCAGGCCACCAGCACCATGACTCAATGTCCTACTCAGTCACATTATTCTGACACTGAGGTAACCAGTCCTTGCCCTATCCTATGATTGCTGAGTGCCAGGCTAGGAAGCGATAAGTATACATTTTGTAAGACAACAGCTTCAAAGTTGTGGGTGAGAATTACAAGAAAATAGTTTGACCCAGAGGTCGCACATTATGGAATAAACTTCCCGTAAGGACAAGACGGTCCATAAGTCTCCTTGAATTTAAAAACTTAATGAAAATACAACAGGTCTGTCAGACCGCTACACAGTTATATGTATTCTAAAGGCCATCCTTGCCCTGACCCTTGTCCATACATATATATATATATATATATATATAAATGTTCTCAAATGCACTACGTAGCCCTGCATGCTGATCCCCTTCCCACCCCAACCCCACCCCTACTACATCTTCTTTCAAAACCTATTACCTAACATTTTCCTTTAAATTGACATAAAACATGTTTGCTGTAAGTCCCCACTGTAATCTCAGACTTCCGATCCCATCATTAGGCCACACAATATGGAACACTTGTGATGGGATTCAAAAATGGGCAGGTTTCTCGCATTTGGTATTGATGATTGGATCCACTGATTTGCATATTTACAATATAATATATATATGTGTATTGGAGATATGTTATATCTTTTTGAAAAAAGAAGAGAGAAAGCAAAGGAAAAAAGAACTGTTTAAAGACAATTCTAGAATCATGCAATACCATGTGATGCATACTCACCAAGTGCATAATACATATGATGAACTGGAATTGTATGCAGTTACTATTACAACTAATAGTTCATTTATATTATGCTTCTATTATCAAACAGGATTTTCATGTGGTTATTATTGCAATTGATATTGTCATTTATGTAGCAACAAATTGTACTGAACGGCCGGAAGACCAGTGCTCTGGTGCTGACAAAAGACATTATTCGCTGAATAAAATACACTTAGTAAAACAAATGAAAAATAATAATTTGAATACCATTACTACTACTACTAATACTACTACTACTAATAATACTACTCCTACTACTACTACTAATATTACTAATACTAATACTACTAATACTACTAATACTACTAATACTACTAATGCTACTACTATTACTACTACTACTACTAATACTACTAATAATACTACTACTACAACTACTAATACTACTACTAATGATAATACTAATAATACTACTAATAATAGTACTGCTACTACTATGACTACTAGTACTAATACTACTACTATTAATACTAGTACTACTACTAATACTACTAATAATACTAATACTAATACTACTACTAATACCACTACTACTAATAGTACTACTAATAATACTAATACTACTAATAATACAACTAATACTGATATTAATCACACTACTCATACTACTACTAATACTACCCCCCGTCCTGATATGACGTTAGATGTTGCTAGGACGTAAAACAACAACAAACAAACAAACTAATACTACTAATACTACTAATACTACGACTACAACCACTACATCTACTACTATTAATAATATTACTACTACTAATACTACTACTAATACTACTACTAGTAATACTACTACTAATACTAATAATAATACTGCTACTACTACTAATACTACTCCTACTACTTCTAATACTACTGTTACTACTAATACTAATACTACTATTACTACTACTACTACTACTAATAATACTACTAATACTATTATTAATATGAATACTACTAATACTACTACTATTAATACTATTCCTACGACTACTACTACTCCTACTACTACTACTAATAATACTACTACTAATACTAGTATTAATACTACTACTAATACTACTACTAATACTACTACTAATACTACTACTACTAATACTAATACTACTACCACTACTAATACTACTACGACTACTACTACTACTACTAATAATAATAAGAGATAATATATCACATAACAGGGCTGACAATAGTGGACGGCAAGCGCGTTAGACTCTCCAGCAAGCAGCAGGGAGTGACTGTTCCCTGGTGGTTTCTTTACCATGTTCTCATCTTTGAGGCCTCCCAGCTTCTATTATCGAATGCCTGTGCAACCATGGCCCACTCCCGCGGTGTAATTGCAACCAAACAAACTGGGCCGTCGCTGTTATTACAAGCGGCACTAGTTAGGATCCAGCAACCCTTCAGTACCTCTGCACAGCTGCTGCACCTCTGCACAGCTGCTGCACCTCTGCACATCTGCTGCACCCCTGCAAAGCTGCTGCACCTCTGCACAGCTGCTGCACCTCTGCGCATATGCTGCTTTGAGGTCCAACCCATCGGCGTGAGTGTGTGAGTGTGAGGGTAGGGGTGGGGTTATTCAGAACTGTGTTAATTTTTCATTATTCGGATAAGTGAAGCAGGATGTTACAGTACGTGTTTGAGCATAGGCAGACCAGCCATTGGAAGGAAGCCTATCCTCTGAAGGCAGATAGTTCACAAGCATATCTTGGGCTTTTGCTTCTCTATCCTTACAACTGTCCTCCTCACCACCCCTCCACCGCTCCACTACTCCACCCTACTACTCCTACACCTAGCAACCCCTCCACCCCGTCACCTCTATTCTTCAACTCCTCCCCCCCACCCCACCACCACTCCATCCCTCCACCCCTCCACTCCTCCACCCCCTCCACCCCTCCCCATCCACCCATCCACCCATCCACCCATCCACCCATCCACCCATCCACCCATCCACCCATCCACCCATCCACCCATCCACACATACACCCATCCACAAATCCGCCCATCCACCCATCCACCCCTAAGCTGGCATAGCACCAGAATAATTTCATATTCCAAACCCTCGCTGCATATTATAGCGATTTAAAAGCATGAGGATGGGTGTGGTGATCTGGGAAGAAGAGGAACAGCTGAGTGGGATAAGAGACTGAGAAGGTGAGAGAAGAGCAGGAGGAGGTGGGAGAACAGCAGGAGGATATAGGAGAAGAGGAGGAGAGGAGGGAGAAGAGGAGGGGGGTGAGTAGGAGAAGAGGAGGAGGCTAGTAGGAGAAGAGGAGGAGAGGTGGGAGAAGATGAGATGGTGGGAGAAGATGAGATGCTGGGAGAAGGGAAGGAAGACGTGGTGGGAGAAGAGGTGGAGGAGAATGAGGCAGAAGAGGAGGAGAAAGGTCCGAGAAGAGGAGGAGAAGGGTGTGAGAAGAGGAGGAGTTGGTGGGAAAGGCTGAGGAGAATAAGAGTGGGAGACGAGGGGGGAAAGGGTGAGAGCAGAAGAGGAAAGGTTGTAGGAGAAAATGAGGAGAATCAGAGTGAGAGAAGAGGAGGAGGTGGGAGAAGAGGAAGAGAAGGGTGTGAGAAGAGGATGAAAAGGGTGTGAGAAGAGGATGAGAAGGGTGTGAGAAGAGGAGGTGTTGGTGGGAAAGGTTGAGGAGAATAAGAGTGGGAGACGAGGGGGGAAAGGGTGAGAGCAGAAGAGGAAAGGTTGTAGGAGGAAATGAGGAGAATGATAGTGAGAGAAGAGGAGAAGGTGGGAGAAGAGGAAGAGAAGGCGAAGGAGAAGAGGAGGAGGAGATGGGAGAAGAGAAGAACGAGGTTAGAAATGAGGAGGAAGGAGAGGAGGACGTGAGCGACGAGGAAAAGGAGGAGGGAGGCTAGGACTAGCGGCATCGAGGAGCAAGGCCAATCCAAATAGTGTAACTTACTGGGTGTTTATGTTCGGTCCCATTTAAAACAAATCCACGTGTGGGGCAGTGTTGTTAGTGCCACTTTTGTAATTTAAGCCTGGCCAGAGTACTCAATATCAAGTCAATGTTTATCTTAGCCCCCTCTCCAGGCGGAGCACTCGAGAGTGGTATCTGCACTGGAGAAGGGTTCTGTGAGGCAGGGACCGTGGGTGCAGATAGGGTTATGGGTGCTGCTTAGAGTAATATAATATATGCATATCTATATTCAGTATTATACGGTTATAATTTATCAGACTATTATGAATAACATATCACAACAATGTTTGAGCTGTAAATATGTAGTTTTGAAAGTGAGCAGAGTGACAGTTGGCTCACGGTGTAGAGGAGGCAGGGAGGAGAGAATGCCTGCTCCACAATGAATAAAATGGAGGTTATGGTGGTTAGACAGAAACATTAAGGGCCTGCCGTTATTTATATCAACATAATAAATTATATAGTACATATATATAATTTATATATATATATATATATCTTGGGCACACCCAAATTTCTAGTGTCACCATATCAGTAGCTTTCTGAACTAAATATTGATAGCTAATTCCGCCAATCGCCGAACAAGTATATACATATGTGCTGTATAAGAATTATATGAGTATAATTATCCATAAATGGTGCCTCTGGTTGCACCTTATCTGGACACCTCACAACTATTGACACTTAACGCAGGCGAATGGACAGACTCTCTGCCTTGCTTGGTGCTGCCACCTGGCCTATTCAGCTGTCATGACTCAGCCTCTTGCCTTTACCACTCGCTTAACAATATAATATGAATTATACGGAAATGAATAACGAAAGTTTCCCTAAATGAGATATTTGTTGTGCAGACGATTAAGCAAATATGACCTGGTAGCAACACCAACGTGCGTCCATGGACTATGCAACTTTAAGAAATACATTCCAGCTGTTCATTTCCAGCCGTTCTGTTTTTTTATTTACCCAATTCTCTTTTCATTGGGTTCATCTTTCAAGAGCGCTGGCCCACTTTTTGTTCCTTTTCTTTTTAAATCTTTTTTTTTTTCCTTTTAATTTCACATGTATTTCTGGTGTAAGTAAATGAATTTACGCGGGTTCCCCTGAACAAATAGGGCTAACACTCTGTATGCGGGTTGACCTTAAGCGTGGCCCTTCCATCCCATAATCACGAGCTGCTCATCAGTAGGCTCACCAAGCAGGAGATAAGCTATTCACCCCCCCCTACCTCACACCCTCACACCACAACACCATCACACCACCACACAACCACACCACATCACCACCACACCACCACACCCCACACCTGCCTCCTGGTCAGACAGACATCCCAAATTAGCAATAGTCCGCTCGGGCATATCGTGCTTAATTAACCGTCCTGAGATGATAATATTTATCTGATTAAGGATGCCAGATTATTACTTGTTATTTCCTGTTGACTCCTTTGCGCTCAGAACTTGCACTCCCATCTCTAATGAACGAGTGGAGCTCTCTTCTGATGTTCCCTGTGGTTATGAAGTGTAACGGATTCAAGGATCAAAGTGCACCCCGCTCCTATCCCCATTATATAAATCACAAATATAGCACATCATTAATGCTGTGAGAAAAAACAATGCCTAAAGCCCCCGAAGCAAAGTAGTCTTCTTCCGCAGAGCCAGAACAATGAGATGTTAAACACAACAATAGCAGACGGGATAGCCAAATGAGTTGAGCACCATCTCCCGGTTTGGTAGATGGTAGTATTCGAACCGATGGTTTCAAACCCTGGTCTAGTCAAACCAATGACTTAAACATCGATACTTGTCACTTCCTAGCCAGGCATTATTAGGATAGGGCAAGGACTGGTTGGCTCAGTATCAGGATAGTGTGACTGAGTGGGATATCACATCATGGGCTCCCAGTGGGGCAGCATTAGAAAGTTGCCATGAGTGCACACTGTCACAAGTCGGTACTCATCCTGATATAACCTTAGTTGTTGCCATGACGTAAAACTCCAACAACCAACCAACCACCCCGCACTGTTTCTAGAGGGTGGGTGGTGGAAATTCTCTATAAGACATTTGTCACGCAGTATGCTCCACACTGAGCTGATACTCATTAGTTCTTGTCCCTGCCTTCAGAATGTCAGTTTCTCATAGAAATCATTTCTTAGCTTTACAATGACGTAAAGTATTTATAGCGATATAGCGAATGGTAGACAGGAAGTGTGAACACTTATTTGTCTCACATTTTTTGTTGTTGATACATTAGTTGTCCCAAGCAGGGGAAATCCCAGTCACAGACCACTGGTCTTCCCCACTCCACGGCTGGTCGATAGAAAGCCCAAGCCGACACTTTTACCGACCCAAGGGATTTTTAACCTCCCACACCACATAGACATGGTATGAGAGCAACCAGCCTTTGATGACTCTGTAAGTTATACGCAGCGGTGGAAATCCAAAGTGGCAGAGCTGGGGGCATGGGGAATCGAACCGCTGACCCTCAGATTAGGAGTCTTACCTAGAAAAAAGTCAGACACTCTAACCACTCCGCCACAGAGAACGCCATGTATTGTATCCCCTGAATATTTCTTGTAACTTCCTCTATTAAAAAGAATAAGTCAAACCTATATATTCCTTTTTTTCCCCGCGTTCATTCACAAAGACTTATCTTTGATAACTGCAGCGAGTTCTGTTGCTTCTACTATGAGGTACTCCAAAGTGTGCGGATATGCAATCTCCACTAATTCTGCTTTGTTTGAAATAAAAATGATATCAGGTGAATGCCAGTTCTTTTGGCTTTTATGCCGTTCAATTTTTTAATTAACATGATGAAATAAATTAGAGTCAATGGAGACTTGTTTGAGTGTACCATCAGCAGCTCTGTGCATGTTTGCCATTCTGTTTGCATTCAGTCTGAGCCACACCCTTCCCTAAAATTGCTACCTTGCTGAGTATGGTCACCTGAGCTAAAAATAACCACCAATGAAGCTCATTCTCCTTGAAAATTAATCAGGATCGTCCTGAAAATTATATCATCACAAGCTCAAGTTTTCCTCTAACTAATCAGAACAATATTCGGTCGAGTTTTATATCATATTCGGCAAGGATGGTCTGAGAAATGACCATGTCTTCATGTCTCCAGCACCGGAGCGACGAACATGGTGTTGATTGAAGCTTATGTTTCGGCAGAAAAAGCTTGATGTGGTATCTATCAATGATGACTATAGAGTATGGAAGGTGCCAGACATTGAAAACATTTCTGAAGCCTATTGTCACCCGAGGAAATCTGTTTAATCATCTTAATAAAGTTAATCTATTTGCAACCTAGACTTGTAGTCAGCTAGCAATGCCAACAAAAGTGAACTTCAGATGTTGCCTCATCTTAATTTAAAACATGTAGGAACATATGCAGCCTTTGATTCTGATTATTTTGGAATACAAAATAGAGTGATAGTGTAAGTAGAACAGAAGTTATGATATTTCAAATAATGTATCATTAACCCTGATGATATTCAGTAGATATTAAGGAATTTAGCAAGTTCAGCATGAAATATCTGACAGCATAACAAAGCTAATGGTCTGGGAAAAAATGGAGCCTGTTACTTGTGCGATAGACAGTGAGATTCTTTAATATTTGACAAATTATATGCAACATGGGGCCTTAAAAACTTAGATTACCCTAATTTGGAAATGTGCACACAAAAAGGGCAAATAAATTAATCTTTAAAACCTCATAATTTCAGAACTTTTCAAGAGATCTATATACATTTTATATTACTGGAATCGGATTTAAAATATCTAAACAGCTATATAATTTTAAACACTGAAACATTCAAATAAAAAATCACTTTGCAGTACCTACTACTATAGATTGGTAGCGTTTTAGATTTAAGAGCTCGTAATGTGACATGGTGCAAGTGTGTGTGGCTGTAGTGTGTGTCTGTGGTTGAAGTATGTGTGTGGTCCTTGTGTGTGGGTGTGGTTGTAGTGTGCGCCCGTGTGAAAGTCTACGGTAAAACTGCATTTACAGCTGCCCTGTGCGATATCGTATCAGATAAATCACGTTAGTGCAATCGGCGACATGTTCTACCAAAGTGACGCGAGTCACCTGAGTCACGTGAGTGTGAATCACGTGAGTAGGGTCACGTGAGCGTCGTGCGCTGACGTCACTGGCCCCGTATCCACGTCAGGTGTAAGACAGATGTGGGTGAGGGGGGGAAGTGGACGTCTCGGCAACTATCACATCAAGATGGCGACCGACTTGTAACCTTTGATAGTTATTTAGAGTGATGGCCTACTCGGATACCGTCATGCCTGTCAGCATCATAATACGATAATCAATTCAGTAGCATACCTTTGCTGGTTATTTATAGCGTTGGTCCTCTGGGGTACTGTGCTGTCTGTGACCACCATGATATGATAACCCACTCAGTAGCATACTTTTGCTGGTTATTTATAGCGTTGGTCCACTGGAGTACCGTGCTGCCTGTCAGCACCATGATATGATAAGCCACTCAGTGGCACACCTTTGCTGGTTATTGATACTGCTGGTCTACTGGGGTACAATACTGCCTGCCAGCACCTTGATATGATAACACACTCAGTAGCGTGTGGTTGCTAGTTTTTAATAGCGCTGGTCCACTAGGGTACCATGCTTCCTGCCAGCATCATCATGCAATAACCCACTTAGTAGCATACCGTGAAGGGATTTTCAATATGAGAATGATCTGTGAACGTTATTGTGAAGTGAACCAGGATGTTTATGCCTGCTTTATTGACTATGAGAAGGCCTTCGACCTAGTCAATCATGAACTGTTAATCAAATGTTTACAAGATATTGGTGTCAATGGCAAAGACATTAAACTAATTGTGAACTTATACTGGACACAACGTGCATTTATAAAAATGGAGCAGGGCCTATCGGATGAAGTTATGATTAAACGAGGAGTTCGACAGGGGTGTGTATTGACACCATGTCTATTTAACCTGTACACAGAGATGATTTTCAGACACATTGAAGATTGCAAGGGAGTGACAATAGGTGGCATGAACATCAACAATCTTAGATATGCCGATGACAGTGTAATACTAGCAGACAGTGAGAAAAACCTACAAGATATATTGAATAGAATCAATAAAGCTGGAATACTATTCAATATGAAGATGAATGCCAGGAAGACCAAAACAATGGTTATAAGTAAAAAGACAGATAAACCAAATGTCAATATAACCATAGATGGCACAAACATAGAACAAGTATCCGAATTCATATATCTCGGACAAAAGATTACAAATGATGGGAGATGTGAGGATGAAATTAAAAGAAGGATAACAATAGCCCGAACAACATTCTCCAAAATGTATAGAGTGTTAACATCAAGTAAGATATTAATACAAACAAGGAAGCGTATTCTTCAGTGTTATGTGTGGTCTACTCTAATGTATGGGGCAGAGACATGGACAATCTCTAAGAAAATCTAGAAACGTTTAGCAGCATTTGAGATGTGGACTTATCGAAGGATGATGAAAATATCATGGACAAAGAAGATCACCAACAAAGAAGTTCTCAGAAAAATTAAAAATAAGAAAAGCTTGTTTGCCACTATACAGACAAAGAAACTTATTTATTTTGGCCAGATCATTCGTCAGAGTTCAATATACCGTACATTGTTGGAAGGGAAGGTGAATGGCAGCAGAGGGAGAGGGAGACCAAGAACATCATGGTATACAAATATTTCACAGTGGACAGGCTTGAATTATTCACAGTCTATCAGAACAGCACAACATCGGGACAAGTGGAGAACCATTGCATCCAACCCTCGACTAGAGGACGGAACTATTGATTGATTGATTGAGCATACCGTTGCTGGTTACTCCGCTACCATGGTACCTGTCAGCATCATGATATGATAGACCACTCAGTAGCATATCGTTGCTGGTTATTTATGGTAATGGTCCACTGGGGTACCGTGTTACTTGCCAGCACTATGATATGATACTCCACTCAGTAGCATGTATTTGAATGATTATGTTTTAGCGCTGGTACACTGGTGTTTTAATATATATAATAATAATAATAATAAATAAATAAAGTTTAATATCACTTTCACAAGGAATGTTCACAATTATTTTAATAGATTTCCTCCACCCCTAAATTATGCATAGCATTTCCAGCCGGTACCAGTATCCTAATTAGAAGTGTCAGGCGTTTTCCAGGCTTAATGAAATCAATATAATTACCTCGATCATATTTCGTGGAAGTTGTGCTAACCAAAGACGGAATCCATTGCTGACGTGGTGCGATGCTTGTGCCTAGCGTGTGATGTAGATGAAGCGTACAAAGTGCGCCATGTGGAACAGCAGTCAGTCTGGGAGGGATTGTGTGGACAGCAGCTGGTGGGAAGGAGGTCGGGGCATTGTGCCTGAAATGAGGTAACAAAAAACGAATGTACATTAATGGAAGGACCCATTCAACGGCAGTACATAGTGACTGAAATGAGATAAAATAAAATGGGAATGCATGGCTTTCGAAGGGATATATAATATATGTATTCAAGCACAGAACCTCAATGTATGGTTATGGAAGGAGAGGGGAACACATGCAGACATCAGGCATGCTGTCTAAGATGAAGGGTTGTTAGGTAAATATATGGTGACAGAAATGATGTACTTTGAAAGGAATGCATGGTGACTGAAATGACGGATTGTAAATTGGATATATGGCAACTGAAAAGAAGGATTGTAAAATGAACGCATGGCGACTGAAAGGAAGAGTTATTGTGACACGGATGCATGATGACTGAAATGATGGGATGTGACATGAATGCATGGTGACTGAAATGAAGGGCTGTGGCATGAATGCATGGGGATTGAAATGATGGGCTGTGACATGAATGCATGGTGACCGAAATGAAGGATCGTGAAATGATGCATGGTGACTGAAATGTATGCCATTCAGCTCATTGCATGGCGTCTGAAATGAATGCATATCGATTGTATGTAGCCTGACGGAAGGGAGAAATATCCGACCGGTCGGCGTGTGGTGATTGATAAGGAGAGGCACTGATCCCACGGTCTATTGACCAGACAGGACCTGATACAAGCCCGTGGTGAGGGATGGGGCCGTGGGACCTGCCTGAGTACATAGATGGATGCTGCGGAAGCTGGGGAGCGTTGAGAAATCCCCACATGTGGTCACGTCAATCAGACTTCAATTCTTTCGTTTAGAATAACAGGAAGCAAACATGCCATCTTTAGCATACCCAAGCACCGTCTTCCCATGAAGTCTCGACAATAAAGAGGGAAGTGCTTCAGTTGATTAAAGTTTCATGGTCTGTAAATAAAAGGTCTCCCCACACCCCCTTTCCCAGAGTAGGGGTGAATGAGAACTACAGTATAACCCCATTAAACCAAGCTCGGCTAAACCAAATGATCAGTTAATCTCAACTATTTTCGGCGGCCTGGCAAAATACTACCATTTATCATATAAAAACGTTGGTTAAGCTAAAGTTGGGTAATCAAAATTATCGGTTAATCTAAACAGAATTGTCGGACCCCATGCACTTCCGGTATGGTTAAACCAAACTTTCATGTGGTTATAAGGTCATCTGAGACCCCACCAACTGTTTTATATGATAACTGGTAGTATTTTGCAGGGACTCCAACACAAGTTTGGATTAACCGATCGTTTGGTTCAATCGAGCTTGGTTTAAAGGGATTATTCTGTATGTACATAAAAAAACAATAATCAAAGTGTCCACATACATTATATATTACATTCATAATGCACCCATGTTTTTGCCAAAGCCAACTCAAAGTCGAAGCCAAAGCTTGGTTAAACCAATGATCAGTTAATCCAAACAAATGTCTAGGGTCCCTTCAATTTTGGTATAACGGGGTTATACTTTTTTTTAAATTTGTTTTGTTTATTGAGGCTGTATTTATACTGTCCACAGCATGTAAGCCTGGGTACCCAGGCTTGTTTTCAATGCTGGCCAGCTGTAGTGTTGGTGTTGTCTTACCAAGCAGTAGCTGCTGATAAGTTATTTGATTGTCTGCATTTCAGTAGCAGTATTAGTCTTGGGAGGAGTTTTAAAAATATATATATAAATATATATACATTGTTGGTTTATTTTCTTTATCACATTGTTAATGTCATGATGTTGTGGCACATTTGAAAATTAGTTTCCTAAGCGTTGCTGTTCTAGTTCCAGCTGACGTCAGGACACCGAAGCCGACCAAGCAAAATAGCCGTGTCTGTTGTGTGTGTGCCGAGTAATAGTAATTCAAGACACGCCCAAGGTCGCCACACACTGCGCGACAATCGCACCGGTGTGACCTTGACCCTTGGTTTTCCAACAGTCGGGTTATTACTTTTACGACATTGAAACCCTATATCCCATTACCGTACCGATCCACCCATGACGCTAAAGATCGCCGATCAACGCACCTAAAACATGGATGTCGACAGGTGTCCGTTGGGCATAATGTGATTAGATCGGGGGCGGGGCTTGTAGGAGGTCAGGTGGCAAATAGGGCAACAGAATAACACTATGTGAGAGATTCCTTCTTACAGTTCAGGCGATCATATTTTAACAACGTTATGCACTCTATGACCTCTACCAACTAGCTCAATCACGTCACCACTTCGGTTTTTCGGGGGGGGGAGGGGAAGCGCACGCACATGCGCACATGCGCACATGCGCACATGCACACAGGCACGCACGCACGCACACAAAACGACAGATGGCTAGGATATATATATATATATATATATATATATATATATATTGAATATAATAAATAGTAAAATAGTAATAATAAAAGACAGAAAACATCATTATTGTGTTTCATAGTTCTTATTTTATTAATAACTTATTGCTAATGATAAATATTTGTTGTCACATAGATTTGTAAGTAGAGAATGAATAAATGAAGACGTAGTAAATACACAGTTACATATGTTTTGTTTTTTTAAGAAATAAACTAAAACAATCAACTCAAAACAATGTAAGTAGTCTCTCAACATGATGAAACAATATATCTTCATTAAATCCAAAAATCCATACATTCATTGCAAATATAAAAAATACTCAATGCTTGTATTCATCATTTTACACAGAAAATCAGACTAAAGCATTTCTTTCATTGGAATAATGGTAGTAATACTCAGTGATAATACAAATACACAAATCATGAGGGAAAAGAAAGCTAAGCGATCTTTTTCCAAGACATTAAAAAGGAAGCAGCTCGTTCATTGGAATCTTCACTACTACTACTATTATCAACAGTGAATTCAATATTAGCATTACACATCTTTGAATCGGTGAAATCAAACTCTCTCGGTGGGCAGATTTCCTTTCTCTCTGACAATTTCATTTTTGTTGTTGGTGATGTTTATTTTGTAGTAGTAGTAGTAATATTAGTAGTGGTAGTAGTATCACATCAACGGCATCAGTAACATCATCATCATCATCAGCATCAATATCAATAATAACATAAATCCCAACAGTGGTTATAGTTCGAGTAACTAATAGCAAGTAATGTCTTTTTCACAAAACTAATCAATTTATACTTTAAAATTTCATCAGAATCATTATTATTATTATCTATAAGTGAGCTTCTTTTTGTTTAGTTTTTAACTTTCTTTGATGATGATGATATTTATGATATTGATGATGAGTTCTTTCTGGGGTGAAATAGTTTTATTTTGTGTCTTTGTTTGAGGGAAAAATATTCTCCCTCCACATCCAGCTCCTCAATTCGCCCCCCCCCCCCCATTTCTTCATGTGATGGTTGTGAACTTCTGTGTACGGAATTTCATCATGATCATTGAAATGAGGAGGAGGAGGAGGAGGAGGGAGGGTTCTCTTTTTGGGAGGGAGAGGACAAGAGATAGAGAGAGTGCGTCTTTTTTTGCCTCCTTCACCTTCCCCACGTTGTTTTGAATTTTTAGTTGGAAGCGACTTTTCAGATGATTCAGGTGAGAGGTTTGCATGAAATGTGGAGTTTTCCACACATCCCCTCCCCTTCTCCATCTTTATCATTCGCAGTGACACCAACAACATAAAGATGAAATGAGTAATTAACTGCTTGCTGGGGAGAGAAGATGATGATGATAATGATGTTGATAATAATAATAATAATAATAATGTGCCATTTTATGTTAAGAGTTTTTTCTTCTATTTTTTTTTAAAGAATAAAATACATTTCTCTTTTAAAAATTAATGTTTGTATATATATATATGATTATATGTATATATATTCACCTTTATTTCTTTTTGATATTCTATAATACCGCACAAATAGGCTGCACAAGAATAGAAGAAGGGTGCAGCTTGCTCCCAGAGCAGACTTTATCACACTATCTTCTATTAATAATCCAGCCATATTCCTCCCCATCTCTCCCCTCAAAGCCTCCCCAACATCTTTGGTTGCATTAATAATTTGTTGGTTTAGTTTGTTTTTCAGAATCCCAATATAAGAAATTGTTGATGTTGCTGCGGAAGGGGAGGGGGACGGGGAGAGGGGGAGTGGTGTGGAGGATTGAGGTTGTGTTGATGGAGAATATGATGTTTTTGACATCATAGTCCTTGTGGATAGCATATCTTCCATCGTCAAATCTTCCATCGTCACATTTTCCATCGCTATTCTCATTGCGTCCACTTCAGTAGTGGTGGAGGAAGTAGTAGTAGTAGTGGAGGTAGTAGTAGTAGTAGTAGTAGTGGATGGTGTTGGTATAGACGATGATGGGGGAAATGGTATTAAGAACAGAATTTTGACAGCAGGGAGGGGTATAATTAGCGGACAAGGGGAAGGGGTAGGGCAGTCAGAAATTATGGCAATTTTAACAGTTTCCAATGGTAGGGAGCCGCAATCAAAAGGAGTTAATTGATTTCTGACTGACAGAATTTGTAAACTTGTAAATTTGTGTCTAATAATATCAATATCTATTTGAAAAAGAAAGGACCGGTCTAAAAATAATTTTAGTAAAGATTTATCGCTAGGAAGAGCCAAAAGTTGTGATTCGTTAAACCGGGGGCATACCTTCATTGTTTTGGTGACGAAAGTACAAGGTCGTGCTCCCAGATCTCAAAATCACCAATCCCTTCCTCCCATGATAAAGTATTTTTTAGTTGTTGGTTTGCTTTGTTGTCAATGGAACTCTCTCTGAGGGGGCATTTAAGGTCAATGGACTCTCTCAGAGACAGGATTACGTAATTTTACGCTCAAAAGAACCCTCCTATACTACTAACGTTTGGCCCCCGGAGTCTGCCAACACTGGGCTGTACCAGGGGAGACATGTCAGAACACAATATTGTGCAGGACCTCTCCTCAGGTTTTACCAGTATTCTATTCATAAAATATCTCCTGCAGAACTTCTAATATGAGATATTGTACTGAAAACTATATAACATAGTATATAATATAATAAATAGTATATAGCATCCTGCCTATATACTATATAACTAGCGATTATAGGTAAGAGACAACATTCGATGAGAATTGGTTTAAGATGAGTTATAATCTCTGGCAAGCGATTAAATTCACCCTACCGAATAAGAGTTTTTCGCAATGACTGACACAGGCAGTCGCAGGCCGTCAGTGAGATGGAGAGCTGATTAACGGGTGTGGGGAAGGGACGTCACTGATCACACTCTTCTACACTCCTCTAGATGGCACCACTATGGCGCTCCATGGTAATTTTGTGGAAATAAACCATATACACTCAGTGATCTTCCCAGTCTTCAGGAAAAGGGTGGCTAGAATCGGTAGAGGTGATAGGAAAGGGATGGCAGGATTCGGTAGAGCTGGTTGGAAAGCGATTACAGGAATCGGTAGTGTAAGGTCTGTCGATAACATGGGATATGCATGGAATGGGAGACCGGGCATGCTGGTCATGTGACCAGGCATGAGACGCCGTCACATGAATAAAGGAAAATAAACCTTACACTAAATCTTACACTCGATCTCAACGTGTACACATCCTTTCCTTACATGGTGTCAGATCGTGAAAACGAAGATGAAGAAACAGTAAGCATGGCGTTAGCCAGACTTCAACTGCCAGCACCACCAGGCTTAGACAACCATATGGCCATGAACTGGCGAGCATGGATAAGCTTGTATGAGATATACTCCGGAGCAACAGGAGTCATGTCAAAAGCTGAAAAGGTGCAGTGTTTGATCTTTTGCACATAGCAGGACCCAAGGCATGGAATGCCACAATAGCGAGGAGCGATAAGGACAAAATAGGCCCTTTAATTCAGCTATTTCGGATGTACTGTGAAGGAAAGGAAAATCTCACCGTTACGCACTAAAAATTTGACTTGTTCAATCAAATCACGGAGTGCATCGATGTATACATCAGGGAGCTACAAAGCTGGATTGCTTTCTGTGAGCACGGAGACCTAGAGTCCTCGTTGTTCTGTGACCATTTAGTGTGTGGTATATAGGACAAGGAATTGAGGAGTAGACTCATACAGACACCTAGGCTGATGCTTGAGCGATGCATAGAGATGTGTTGCTTGAGCGAACACCAGGACATGCTAGACGAAGAAGCCACTACTAAAACAGCCAAGTTGATGTGGAAAACAAGTATGGGCGCTGCCGGGTAATGCCCACCACACCGGTCAGCACGGGGTCAGTGCGAGGTCAACCAGCCAGTCCACTGGAATCACAGTGTGCAGGAATGGTGAGAATCCATAGAGTTGGTAGGAAAGAGATGGAGGCTATCAATATCTTGTAGGCACTATCTAATGTGTAAGCTGTGCAGCTGATACTGTCAAAGGATGACATGCTTACAGATGGATGGCTGAAATATGCTTTAGCAGATGGCGGGTTAGCCATCCCTTATGATATGTAATGAGACCCCTGACACCCATTCAGGTTGAGCATCAAACCTTCTATTTGAAGTATCAACAAGTGCCTCCTATGGGATGTTTCACCTACTAGTAGTAGGCAGTTCTAGTTCCTGCAGTAGACACCACTTGTCTTTTCCGCTCAGCCCACCAAACACAGCGGCCGAATCGGTAGAGCGTGGGCATCGCGTGCGGGAGAACTGGAGTTTGGTTCCTAGTTGAGTCAAACCAATGACTTATAAAATTGATAACTATCGCATCCTAGACTGGCGCTCAGCATTAATAGGATAGGGCAAGGACTGGTTAGCTCAGTTTCAGGATAATGTGACTGAGTGGGATATTGGCTCATGGTGCCGGCAGCTTGATTTCCCAGTGGGGCAGCACTATATATAGTATAAAGTCACCATGAGTGCACACTGTCACAAGTCGGTGCCCGTCCTGAGATGTTGCCTTAAATTTTGCCAGGACATAAAACTCCAACAATCAATCAAACAATCTCTGTTCCGCTCAGCCCAGCTGAGGGTGGCCAACAGCGCCCCCCCCCCCCTATCTACCTAAACGTTCGGCGAACGTCAATGACATTAAAAAAGACGTTACTTAAAACGTTGGTCACTACGTTCAACTACGTTGCACTACGTTGACACACATTAAAAGCACTGGGAACGTGCAGTCCACGTGGTGAAAACGCCAGGTTAACGGACGCCTAACGGACGTCCAACGTAGGTTTACCGTTTTTTCCACCGTTTCCTGACGTAAGTAACGTAAGGTAACGTAAAGCAACGTAGTTCTTGGCGTCGGAATAACGTACATAGCGTTCCCTGAGCGTAATTTACGTTGTCCTCTACTCTCGTTGAATGACGCCATCACTCCGCTTTACCACCGTTACTCTCTTGTCCACTACGCTGCATCCACGTTCAATTTCTGCCCAAATTTGCATACCACGCCGAGAAGTTCAACGTTCTTCACGTTCTCCCTACGCCGACGTCGTTACGTCATAGTGTGACAGGGCCATAACGAGGGCACATCCTTGTGTGTGTGCCTGCCTGCCTAACCGATGTGTGCTCCTTTGAGAACCCCAGCTGCTGGTTGGTGGTTCACATGTAAACACATACAATTATATTATACATTAGTATGATAGTAAGTATGAATACACATCAATATGAAATTGCTATGAACAAATACACATCATCATCAGCATCATCATCATCATCGCCATCATCACACATCTTTCACATTCATATATACATTTATACATATAATATAGCAACTGTTTAACCAAGGGAACAGCCAGCGCACCAAGTGGTGGGTTTGATCATTTTGATTACACAGTACAGGCTGAGTGAGCCATCTTAGCATTATAGGGTCTTTGGAATTATATAAGGATAGCGACCACTCTAATACATGTATTTAAATAATATGGCAGAAACTCAAAACCATTGTACTATGCAACTTAAAATTTGCACATTCCGATAAATTTAAATTTCTGCGATATTCATTTTAGATAAGGATATTAAATTGGTGATTATGATTTAGTTTACTTTAAGTTAGTCACTTTTTTAAGTGTTACACTTGGAGATATTTTAATTGAAAACACGCCAACTTAAATTGTTGTCATACATATTAAAATAATTTAAATTGACTTAAGTTTCTTTCTGTTCGGCAATGCATGTTTAATGACTACACCAGTATTAGTGAAATGGGCCGATACTAGGGGGGGGGGGGGTGAGGCGCCCCCTGGAGGGCAGGAGGAGAAGCAGGGTAGCCGCTTGCAGGCAGACCTCCAGCTCTCCAGGCTGCACCCCCAACTACAGAAAAACATATCAACAAGGGGTTTACAGGAGTGGAAGCAGGTAAGCACAATCACAATAAAAAGCAGGATAATTACATACATGAATAATATTTTCATCATTAGGTTATACCTCATATATCTCAATTGGAGATGCATTATCAAATATAGGTAACGTATTTGCTTTCGAAAAGTTAATGGTTTCCTCTCCTATGGAGCTATGATAGTTGTACTAATGGCGGAGTGGTTAGAGTGTCTGACATTTTTCTAGGTCAGACTCCTAATCAGAGGGTCAGTGGTTCGATTCCCCGTGCCCCCAGCTCTGCCAATTTGGATTTCCACCGCTGTGTATAACTTACAGCGTCATCAAAGGCCGGTTGCTCTCATACCATCTCTATGTGGTGTGGGAGGTTAAAAATCCCTTGGGTCGGTAAAAGTTTAGGCTCGGGCTTGCTATCGACCAGAAGTGGAATGAGGAAGACCAGTCGTCTATGACTGAAATTTCCCCTGCTTAAACAACTAATGGACCAAAAATAAATAAATGGGTAGTGATTGTTTCTGCAGTGATTCTACAAGTATTTTTTTATTCGGCGGTACAGTGAGTTGTTGTTAGAGTGTGAAGCGGGTGGCGGCGCCACGATCGGAGATGAAGTTGACTAGGCTGGACCAGTAGATGACTCCAGCACTCCCCCAGTTATCAAGTGCTGGAGAGCTGCTGGGATATTCTGGGATATTATTCTCGTATAATTCTTATACAGCATATATATTTATTATGCGTATCCATATCGCGATCTTAATAAGTACCTAAATTCCCACGAGATTGGTCAGTTTTGCTTGTAACCATCCAATACCAAGTCTTCCACCAAAATGCCCGTAGGCAACCGGATCCAATAGCTGAAAGCAGGATCCTGGAACCAGATTAGTGCACATGCCGAGTTCGAGGAACTCTTGTGTCAGTGTCAGGGATACTCTGTTATTGTTTCCTTTTTTTATATGTACAGTAAAACCCCGTTATAACGCGATCGTTGGAGTCTATAAAATGTCATCCCCAAAACAGCGGAGTTGCACTATATCGAGGTTCAGTTTATTTGAATTACCTTTGAAATGAAGTTGCATAGTAGGATGTTTTCTGTTTCTGTCATTTTTATGAGATAACTATATTAAATTGATTGTTATGATCTACCTTACTTTAGTTTGAAGTAACTCTTATTTTAAATGGGTAACTATTTAGCTGTTTGAAGTGCAAACATGTCAAATTAGTTTTGGAAAGCGTGCGAAAGTCTGACACCATAGACTTCTGCAGTAACAAATTGTATTAGATTGACTCAGCATTCCCTTCTATGTGGCAACATATGCTTAATAAGTGTCTCAGTATCTAAGTTAGATAATGTAGAGTCAAATCTAGATAATTGTGTTGGTTTTGAAAATTAGATGCTTCATCAGACTCTGCAGCTTTAGGAATTCTGTGTCCAATACATCATTGCGTTATATCAGAAATTGCGTTAAATCCGGGTTCTTTAAAATGAGCTTCCACTATATATAATTCCCATATTTGTGTAGGTAGAGATGGATTGAATGAGTTAGGGAAGAGAGGGGAGGAGGGAGGGTTGGGGTGTTGAGGAGAACTGGAGTGAGGGGGAGGGAAGGGGTCCCAGTCTGAAATCCTGTATTTGCGGGTCCCCGCATATCATATATGCGGGCGTTTGAAGCTATTGATGGCTGATCCAGTTAGGTGGTATGCGAGGGCTATGGTTAATGATACATTGCTCTCTATTGTTTCTAGTAGCTGTAGTACTCGACCCTCGTATCTGCCCAGATATCCTGCATAAGGCCTACTATCCTGCTTAAGGCATCTATCCTGTATAAGGCATACTATCCTGCATACGGCATACTATCCTACATAAGGCATACTCTCCTGCATAAGGCATACTATCCTGCATACGGCATACTATCCTACATAAGACATACTATTCTGCATACGGCATACTATCCTGCTTAAGGCATACTACCCTTTGGATATATTCTATTCATATGAACTATATAGCAGAGCTTACCCCATAGTAGAGACACGCAGGACACAACGCATGATTCGAGTCCAGCACCAGCAGAAGTATAGGTAGATAGTGATGCTGATGCTTTGTTTTATTCAGTTTATATACATGCAACAGTGGATGTTATCAACATTCTTATCGGCTGCTTTCAGGGCTCACCCCCCACCCAGCTTTGACCACCACCTGGCTATCATAAGCTTAGATAACATGTGGTGAATGTGTGTCTGGGTGAGATAAGGGGGAAGGATTGTGCTTAAAGGGGCATTGTTTCCCTCCCCCTGTGTGAGCCTTATAAAGGGAGTACTGTTTCATATTTAACCATCTCGATATTCAATATACACTTAATCAGAGAATTTTACACCAGGAGGGAGGGGGGACGAAGTGGGGGAGAGTGGGAGTGGACAGGAAAGGGGATAAGGGAGATGAGGTGGGGATAGAGATTGGGATATGGAACATGTAAAAGAGACATACAGTGAAGCCATAGGTCATGACACTGACCCAGATTACTCTGGAGGAGTGACACTCGGTAACCAGCAGTTCACCAGAACACCTGGACAGCAGCGCCATCATTGTGGTGGTGGCAAGAAGTGGAACCATCAGGGTGTTGTGGTTGTGCAGTCGCTGCAGTAGTCGATTTCCACCATCAACCACTCCCTGATGGCAATGGCAAGAACTACGTGCAAGGGTCGGTGGTAGCTCGCTGTGCAAAAGGTCTTATAGCGGACGTCTATCACCAACGCACCCTCTGACGGCAGTGGCAACAATTAATGGTATCGATGGTAGCGTGTTGTGCATCATATTCTGTGGAATAGGTTTGATATAGAATGATGATCACCAACTCCTCTAACATCAGTAGCAGGATGGTCGCTGTGCAATATGATCTGTGGAAAAGGCCTTATAGAGGATATCTACAACCAACCCGCCCTCGGACGACAGTGACAAGAGCTAATGGTCTCGGTGGTAGCGTGATGTGCATCATGTTTTATGGAAAAGGTTTTATATAGAATATCTACCACCAAGCCCTCTGTCGGCGGTAGCAAGAACTAATGGTGTGGGTGGGTCACTGCTCGCAGTGCAACATGTTCTGTTGAAAAGGTATTATACCGGAAGTATATATCACTAACCCCACTGGCGGCAGTAGCAAGAACTAATGGTGTGCAGCCTGCCTCTGGGGAAAAGCTCTTATGGAGAATATACACCACCAACCCTCGTTCTGATCACCCACCGGAGCCTGTAGCTTATCTTGCTCCTACTTCCCCAGGGTAGCGCTGTTTACAACATGTCTACCTCCTGCCCTGCTTAAAATAATAAAATGGAGTGTTATCATCCAGGACAAAAAAGCCCACACAAAAACCCCGAAAAACAACCACTTTAAGGATATCTTCAGGAACTATTGAGGTAGTATTCCTCACATTTGTGACATTTATTTTTAGAAATTAGAATTTGCTGCCAACCAGTTTTTCCTCCTTTTACATGTCATTGTCCCTGCCCTCCTCCACGTTGCTGCCCTCCCCTTCAGACCTCCTCTCCTCCACCACCCTTCCATTCCAGCCCCTCTTCTTTGCTCTTCTCCTACTCCACCCCTCTTCTCAGCATTCTCCTCCTCATCCTATTCTATAATTGGTTGTCGGTTACATTAGCTGATTAATCATGGCATTTTTGAGCAGGGGATAATTGATCTTCCTCATTCCACCGCACTTTGCCCTATCCCAGTAATGTCGAGCGACAGGCTAGGTAGCGACAAGTCTCTATTTTTAAGTCATAGGTTTCACATGTCTAGGATTCGAATCTGGAATTCAAGAAACCTGTTACGTAACACATGGGAAGCTGGCACTCAACTCATGTTGTCACGCCTGCGGGTTCACTCCCCTCCCTTCACCTTCCCTGTCCCTTCACTATTCTCGTTCCAATGCTCTTCCCCACTCTTCTTCCCCTTCATATTCCCTCGCTTTCCACTTGCCCTGCCCCATCCCTTTTCAATGTCCATGGCTTCCCATTCACATTTCAAAAACCCTTCTCCGACCCTTCCAATTTCTCTTCCCTTTTCCCCTTTCTCCTCCCCCTCCCCTTTCTCCTCCTCCCCTTCCATTCCTAAATCTCATCCCATTCCAGAATTCCTTCTGCACCCTCCTCCTGTCCCATGCCTCCTTCTCCCTTCCCCTTCCCTTCCTTATCCCATCCCATTCCATTTCCCTTCCATTCCCATTCCTCATTCCCTGTTCCCCTTCCCTTCGACATCCCATCAGATTCCATTTCCCTTCCATGCCCATTCCTCCTTCCCACTTCCCCTTCCCTCCACATCCGGTTCCATTTCCCTTCCATTCCCATTCCTCCTTCCCCTTCCCTTCCACATCCCATACCATTTCCCTTCCATTCCCATTCCTCCGCCCCCCTTCCCTTCCACGTCCAGTCCCATTCCATTTCCTTTCCATTCCCATTCCTTCTTCAGATTTCCCCTTCCCTTCAACATCCCATCCCATTCCTTTTCCATTCTCATTCCCATTCCTCTTTCCCTCTTCCCCTTCCCTTCCACATCCCATCCCATTCCATTTCCCTTCATTTTTCTTCCCTTCCTCCTCTTCTACTTCAATATCCCTTCCCATTCCTCTTTCACTCTTCCCCTTCCACATCACATCCCATCTCCTCTTCTCTTCTTTCCTCTTCCCCCCCTCCTCTTCCACTTCAATATCCCTTCCCATTCCTCCTTCCCTCTCTCCTCTCCTCCCCCCCCCCCCTCACCTTCCTGTATGTGTTCCCTTTGTTCACCTTTTCATTCCGCCGAGCGTCAGTCTCCTGTTTAAGGAGATCGGGGAATCCGAACCCATGAGTTTGTGGGTTCGAACCCTGATCGAGTCAAACCAATAACTTAAACATTGATACTTGTCGCTTCCTAGCCTGGCGCTCAGCATTACTAGGATAGGGCAAGGGCTGGTTCGCTCAGTGTCAGGATAATGTGACTGAGTGGGATATCAGGTCATGGTGTGGTGGTCTGATTTCTCAGTGGGGCAGCACTATAAAGTCACCATGAGTGTGCACTGTCACAAGTCTGTACCCGTTCTGATATGACCATAGATGTTGTGAGGATATAAAACAACAACAAACAAACAACAAACAATCTCATTCCGCCATTCACACCCCGCCCCGCTCCCCCTTCGTTCAAAGTCCATGCCATTTTCATTTTTCATTTCGGGGGTGGAATTTAAAAGAGTGTTGCATGTCCACACGCTTTGCAATGCATTTGACTCTCAGCTTCACAAACATGCAGTCTCCTAGCTCCCACCGGTGATGACCGGACGTGGTAATCGAATCCTGTGCGGAAGGTCGGGAGTTCAATTCCAAGTCAAGTCAAACCGATTAGTTACAAAATTGGTACATGTCGCTTTCTAGCCTCGGCATTAATAGGATAGTGCAATGACTGGTTACTGCAATGTCAGGATAATGGGATTGAGTGGGATATCGGGTCATGGTGCCAGCGGCCTGATTTCCCAGTGAGGCAGGACTATAAAGTTGCCATGAGTGCACACTGTCACAAGTCGGTATCCATCCTGATATTACCTTAGATGTTGCCCAGAGGTAAAACTCCAACAACCAACCATCCCACCGGTGACATTGATGCGGATGGAATAAGATGCAGGTTGCGTTTTGGGGAGAGGGAGAGGGAGAGCGAGAAGGAGATGGGGAGAGTAGAGAAGCAGGGGAAGGATGGGGCGTAGCCGATTCCATGTCTGCATCTCGTAGCAAAGGCGGTACTCCTCATCTCGTGGGATGAAACAGGGGGCGATGTGTGTAAATCGAATTTCAGTGCATTATTGATACGATGGAATACGACATGAGCTTGTGCCGTGTTCTAATCCGCTGATAGAAACAAAAGAGGTAATCTGTCACTTTGGCTAATAGAGTAATAAGAACACTACATCAAGGTAATGTCCGCACAAACTGCGCAATATCCGCCATGGAATATATTTGAGCAGGAACAAATGATTTAGTTTATTAGTTTCACTAATCTGTTTATTTGATTGGTTGTGTTGTTATCGTAACACAATAATTGGGCACTGACTAACTTACTTTCGGAACACTATATCTGAATGGCGGCTCGATTTGTGTTGGGGGTTATTGGACAATATCATCATCAACAAAGTGTAAAAAGGGCGAATTTGATTCAAACCCTCCTTACCCCACCCTACCACCAAATATAGAAATACAAAACTACTTATCTTCACCAGCTTCAGGCAGCTACAAGCACTTGTAGGAAGCATAGTATGATCATAGGCATTCTTCTGGCTTTGTGGTATGCATTATCTTCTGGTATATCATGCCTATTTGGTCATATTCATCTCACTGTTGTGGGGGCGATAATTCGGACACATCGGATACCTGGTTTATGTCTGCGTAATGATCAACATACTATCTGCTTACGCATTTACTCAGGATAAACTAATTTGTTTTTTACATGGTGTTTCATAATCCCAATAGAATACATATTGATTTGAAGCAAATGTCCTTGTGTTTTCAGTGTAACCATTTCTGTGATGTTTTGTTTCAATTGTTACAATGGACCAAAAAAAAAAGAGTTATCACCTTTCGAGACAGGGTCATATACACACCTGGTTTTGGATGACCAACATTTGTAGTGTGCATGTGAACATTTATTTATAATGTCGGCTCTAGTAAATGTGTTATTAATATTAATAATTGTGTTTGTTTAAATACAAAGCCATAAACTGAACACCATATGATGTGACGGTAGATGTTTCTAGGACGTAAAGCTCCAATAAACAACTACCCATCGGATTATGCACCTTTAATAATTTACATTCTCCTTATTCCGTGAATTTATTGATGTTGGCGATGAATTAATGTCTCCTTCGAGGTCAACCACATCCAAAAACACATTTCAGGAAATACTGTAAAACCTCTCTAACCGACCACCTCCACAGTTCAACCACTCCCCTATATCGATCGCTTTATTTGGGTCCCAAGCGATCACCCCCATTGTAACGATGAAAAGACTCTGTTTTTTAAACGACCACCTCAATAAATGGACTATTTAAACTAAAGGTGGTCCCATGGTCGGTCTAGTTAGAGAGGTTTAACTATACACCGCTCTGCTACATTGATGGGCATCGTTCAATTAGTAGCTTCGCCATTGTCCAAGGCTCACACCGACATTTGCCTGATAGACCTACTCGACCTGGTGGTGATAGGGAATCATCTGATCTGCCAGGCCTAATGCCTATTGTATATGATGTGCCTAAAGCCAACGGTATCTGTCAGGCCTAATATCGTATTGCTAGTAGCAGATCTCCTGTACCCTTAGAGGATCTATGTCACCGTTTGTGTTCACGTTGAAACGGGTTCCTCTTTCCCACCTGCGTACCCTGTGCAGCAGATACAGTAAAACCTCCACACCACTCCTCTATATCGATGGCTTTATGTGGGTCCCACCAATACCATTGTAACCATATTCTAACTCCCTAATCCGACGACCTTGCTAAATGGACCATTTACAGTCGGTCCCACGGTCGGTCGATTTAGAGAGGTTTTACTGTATATACGTAAATATATACTGAAGGTTGTATTAATATATATAACGGAATATACAGCCTGTCTAGAAATGCATATGGGTCACTCTCCTGAAAACTTGTCAGCATGGGATGGGATTTTAAAACATCAATAAAAAAACGGCCTACTTATTTTTTTCCTTATGCTTTTCATATTTGTGTTCAGATTTGGTGTAAGAAATAAGGGAAATAAAATAAACCACATGCAACTTTGGTCGTTTCAGTTATGAAGTGTTGTTGTACCAAGAAAACCCATTTTACAGTCAGCCATTTGTAACATGACATATGGGATATGGTTGGATCCTTACTAGCATCTTGCTTTGCATTGATATATCAACCAAACAGTTCCCAAATCAAAAGGAAGTATTTATTAACATGTATGCATGCTTAAATTAAAAGAAATATTATTTGATGTCTTCAGAAATAACAATACAAATTTCCGTCACAGATGTAACCAGTGGTGTCTGGATGCCACACAAATATTGTACACTAATTATTCAGTGAATAAAGCATAGCTGAGAATTACTTGTTTTTATCAATATAAACACCACATATTTATGTATATTATGCCATGATTAATATGCTTCTCAGTATGAAATTATTAAATTCTGCTTAGATTTATATTAAGCAGACTGTGTGGTGTCCTAAACATGTGTTACATCTGAGCAACACATATTATACTGCCATAAGACATAGCTTAATCATGGACTACACCTTTATTTTTTATCTTATCAATTCATATTTTACATAGATGTAAAGGGAAGATTTCCAGCTTTCATTTGCAACCAAAAGCATGTTAGAAATTCAAATATTAGGTTTAAACTCTCCATGTGAAACTTCTGGCCAGTTTTCAGGAGAGTGACTCATATCTACATCCCTTTTGGAAATGCATCTATCTTCGTCCTGACTATTCTTCTCTCTTTTATTTCATATAAAAAAAAAAGATATATATATATATCGTAACATGGGATGTGGAATAACCCCTCATCCGAAATCGAGCAGCCAGCCCGATATAGTTTTCAGAAGTAGTGCAGTCATTTATATTGTACGATTATTTTGCTATAATAATGATAATATTAATAATAAGTAATATTCCCTTCAGTAGCATTATACTCGAATAATACGTCATACATCACATATATACACATATATATCAGTTATAACTGGATCTACAGCTTATCTAGAGATGCATTTCTTTCGTTCTGACTATTTTGTCGATTGCTTATTTCATATGTGTGTATATGGGTATATATTTGACATTATATATGATGTCATCATCATGCTGTCGGTCGCGATGCGACAAAGACTGCTTTCATTACTTGACTGCCGCTCTCCATTTAGCTCTCTGCTGTGAGAGTTGCGTCCATGAGTCGGTCTTAATGTCTCTCAGCTTCAGGTTTCTCTTGATGGTATCCTTGAACTGGAGACGAGGGCACCCTCTCTTTCTGTAACCAGAAGACAGTTGAGAATAGAGGATCTGCTTTGGTAGCCTGTCTGGTGACATCCTCATGAGGTGTCCAGTCCACTGCACATTCTTATTGATCAGAAGATCTTCAATAGAGGGCAGCCCCATCCGTTTGAGTATTTCCTAATTTGTCACTTTGTCCTTCCAGGTTAGCCTCATGATTGAACACAGATGTTGCATCATGAAGGCATGCAGCTTTTTCACCTGTCGTCTGTACACATTCCAGGCCTCGGCTCCATATAGGAGAGTGGATAGCACGATTGCACGGTAGATCTTGCCTTTGACCCGAATGGACACATGGTGGTTGTTCCAGAGTCTCTGGTGTAGTCGGCTGAAAGATGCGCTAGCCTTGGCCATCCTCCTCTGTATTTCAGCATCAATGCATCCATCACTTGATATAGTGCTTCCGAGGTAGGTGAATTCCGGAACAGAGTTCAGCTTGTTTCCATCAACCATGATATCCTCCTCTCGGGTTCTTGTAGAGTTGGGTTGGTACAGCACCTCCGTCTTCTTGATGTTAATCTTCAGGCTAAACTTCTTTGATGCATCGGAGAACGCTTCCACTATTTTCTGGATCTCTTCAGCAGAGTGGGCAACCAGTGCACTGTCATCTGCGAATAGCAGATCTCTCACCAGTATCCGATTAGTCTTGGTATTCGCTCTGAAGTGTGCAACATTGAATAGGTCAGCGCTCTGTCTGGACTGTATATAGATGCCATCCCCCATGTCTCGGAAAGCCTCGTCAAGCATTGCTGATAGAAAGATGGAGAAGAGCGTGGGGGCCAGTACACAACCGTGCTTGACCCCATTGGTAACCCCAGACGATTCCGAGACTTCCCCTTCAACACTAACGTTCACCATCATTCCTGTATCTAGAGCCTCTATCATAGTTGTGAACTTCTCTGGGCATCCATACTTCCTCAGTAGCTGCCATAGCCCGGTCCTCCTGACTGTATCAAATGCCTTAGTGAAATCGACAAATACCATGTAGAGTGGTCGGTCCTGCTCAATGCACTTTTCTTGTAGCTGTCGGCGACAAAATATCATATCCATGGTGCTCCGGTTACCTCTGAAGCCACACTGTGACTCCGGAACTACAACAGGTGTTATGTGAATAGATAGTCTGTTGAGGAGGATTCCTCTATAGTTCCCACAGTATGTCCGCTCATCTTTCTTGTAGATGGTTACAATGCTGGCATCCTTCCATACTTGGGGTACAGAACCCTCCTCCCAGGTATTTGTGATTAGTTGGTGCAGTCTGTTGAACAGATTGTCTCCTCCATGCTTCCATACTTCAGCAGGAATTCCATCACCCCCAGGTGCTTTGCCATCTTTCAGGCTGGCTATTGCTCTAGCCATCTCATCCATGGTTGGAATCTCATCGAGGCATGTTCTGGTAATGCGCTGCTGGATGTTGTCCAGAGCTATGTGATCTATGTCACCAGGGACGTTGAGTAGCTTCTGGAAGTGTTTTCTCCATCTTGCCACAACTCTCTTGCTGTCAGAAAAGGTCTCCATTCCATCTGTTGATTTCAGGTGAACACGTCCCTTCTTCATGGGTCCCCACTTCCTTCAGTCCATTGGAGAAGCCCTTCATGTTGTTTCTGTCTGCAGCTCTCTGCAGCTCCTCTGCTTTCATTTCCCACCAGTCTGAAATAACGAAGAATGTACAAGGTTATTATTATTCATTTATTACCGTTTGTAAGAATATTGTGCATTTTTGTAGCAATCTGCAGGCATTTTTGTATGCTGCAGTGGTGTATCTAGTGTTCCTAGTCTGCAACACTCTCTGCTCATAAGATTCTGTAGCTTCTGATTGTTGGGGTCAAACCAGTCATGGTGTTTTCTGTCTGGCTTGCCGAGATATGTTTTAGCTGTGTTGTATACAACCTGCTGCAAAGCTGCCCATTCCTCGTCTGGTGTTGGGCTTTACTTGTCCTTCCATTGGGCGAGAGCACTGTCCATCTCCCACTCGAAGCTCTCCCTGTGACTGATGGAACTTAGTTTTGCTGTGTTGAGCTTGGTCGGTTTATTTGTCCCTTGCCTGTTGTCCTTTTGTCGTATTCTGAATGCCACTTTTGACCTCAACATCTGGTGATCGGTCCAGCAGTTAGCTCCACGAATGGCTCGAGTACTGTGGATGTCCATCTTATCCCGACACCTTGTGATGATGAAGTCGATCATATGCCAGTGTCTGGAACGAGGATACATCCAAGTGGTCTTGCGTTCATCCTTCTGCTTGAACATGGTGTTTGTCACTATCAGTTTGAACTCAGAGCACAAAGCCAGTAGGAGCTCGCCATTGGAGTTGCGTTTCCTGATTCCATCTTTGCCCATGACCAAGGGCCACTTGTCATTGTCTCTTCCTATCCTTGCATTGAAGTCTCCTATCAGCAGTAGCTTATCAGTGTGAGGGATGTCACTGAGCATACTTGCCAGCTGGTTGCCAGCTCCTTGTTATCATCTGGGTTTGCCATTGTTGGAGCGTACACACTGATAATGGTATCAAAGTTGTCCTTGCTCAAAGGTAGTCTCATCGTCATGATTCTGTCACTTACTGACAGTGGCATTTCTGTCAGCTTTGTGATGATGTCCTTTTTGATAGCAAAGCCCACTCCGGCCTCCCTACTCTCTCCTTCGGGTTTGCCACTCCAGAAGAAAGAGTATTCCAAGTCATTGAGACTACCAGACTCTGAGAACCTTGTTTCGAATAGTGCAGCGATGTCAATGTTGTATTTTGCTAGTTCCATTGCTACTAGTGCCATACGTCTTTCTGGTCGGACAGCTGCTTCTCGGTCGAGGAGAGTCCTGACATTCCATTGAGCAATTGTCAGTAGTTGTGTTGTGTTGCCTTGTGTTTCTCCTAGCTGATTTTCCGCTGTCATCGGAAGATGAGCTCGAGTAGCGCGGTCCTTGGTAACCCGGGCAACGACCGAGCCGGTATGGTGTTTTGTGCAGTTGTACATTTCATGAAAGATGTATAAGCCATTATATGAGTATACTAAGGCTGGAAGAGTCCATCTACTCCCCAGCCCCCTCAATCTTCGGCTGGTTGAGTCAAAACATTAGATCATCTACTGACACAACCTCAGCTCTCCACGTGGCACCAACTACTCATCCACGTGTCAGCGACCATTCCGCACAATCAATGTACCGCTGAAATATGTGTGTGTATATATTTTATTTGAAATAAACAAGAGCAAAAAATAGTCAGGACAAAAGAAATGCATTTCTAGATAGGCTGTAGATACTGTATATATTATACACATATGTTATCTATTTGTCCTATATACATGTGTCTATCTGTATGCCTATTATATATTATATTGTATATACCCGTACATACATACATACATATATAGGGGTAATATGCAACCCATCTAGAAATGCATTTCTTTCAGCCTTACTATTTGTTGTCGCTTATTTCATAATTTAGGAGATGTGGCTTTGGCTGTGCAACCCCAGCGGTGTCAGATGAATAGGCCATATCTCCGACGTCTAACCCTGACTCTTGGGGGGAATCTTTCTTCAGGCAAAAGGCACAAGGCGTCCCTTGGTAATCCTAGCTTTCGCCTGCCCGTTCTTCTCAGTAACAAGAAATATATATATATATATATATATATCAGACCGGAGACTGTGGCCGAATCGCTAACACCCCCATCACACCAAAGTAGTTCTTACTACGTTCTTGAAAATGTTGCCGAACGGCTCAAACTGTGTGTAAACGTAGTGAACATAGTAGCTACGTTTTACAAACTTGTTATAAACTGTATGGATGGTCAAGGATGGAAGGGTGCTCTAGCACTTTGAGCCCATTCAAAATTGTTGGCGACCATGTTCTACCCCGTTTTAGACTGGGATCGGACGTGTTGAGAACTACTTTGGTGCGATGGGTGTAGTAGGGAGCAGGGTTCCCACGCAGAAGCTCTGGAATACCAGCCTGGTCAAACCAACAATTTACCAAATTTACAGTTGTCGCTAGCTAGCCTGGCACTCAGAATTACTAGGAGAGGGAAAGAACTTGTTAGCTTGATATAAGGATAATCTGATTGAGTGAGAAATTGGGATATGCTGTTGGTGGCCTGTTCTCCCATCAGTGCACTCTGTCACAAGTCGGCACTAGCCTGGTATGACCTTATATGTTGCCAGGATGTAAAACCCCAACAAAACAAACAATATATATATATATATATATAATGTAGAATTGGTAAGAGTGTTGGCTTGCTTCCTTGGTGGAACGTCGAGTGTTCGAACACCTAGCCACTCAGACCAATGACTTCCAAAATGTGTACTTGTTGCTACCTAGCCTGCCGCTCGGCACTAATAGGATAGGGCAAGGACTGGTGTGCTCAATATCAACATACTGTGACTGAGTGTGATATCGGGTCATAGTGTAGGTGGTCCGATCTCCCAATGGAGTAGCCATGAGTAGATGCCTGTAGTAAGATTCCCTTAAAAGGTGATAGGACATAAGGCCCCAATTAGATGCAGTTTTCGGATGGGATATATGATTGGATAAACTACATGATACTTGGCACTGCTGCAGAATTAATGTGCTGTCCTGTCTGTGGGAAAGTGCATAGCAAGGACCCCTTGCTGCTTATCGGAAAGAGTAGCCTATGTGGCCACAGCAGGTTTCCTCTAAAGAAATGTGTCAGAATGACCAAATGTTTGACGTCCAATAGCCAATGATAAAAATCAATGTGCTCTAGATGCATCATTAAATAAAACAAAAATGTGTTGCTGCGGAATTGAGCCGAAATAAAGGTGTATTACCAGAATAGTGGTTGAGCCCCTTCAACTAATTTATGGACCGACTTTCCTTAATCATTTACCATCTCCGGTGACTGATTTCGGATAGAGAGAAAGAGAGAGACAGACAGAGACAGACAGAGACAGCCAGAGACAGAGAGAGACAAACAGAGACAGACACAGACAGACAGAGACAGACAGAGACAGACAGAGACAGACAGAGACAGACAGAGACAGACAGAGACAGACAGAGACAGACAGAGACAGACAGAGACAGACAGAGACAGACAGAGACAGACAGAGACAGACAGAGACAGACAGAGACAGACAGAGACAGACAGAGACAGACAGAGACAGAATGACAGACAGACACAGACAGAGACAGACAGAGACATACAGAGACAGACAGAGACAGACAGAGACAGATAGAGACAGACAGAGACAGACAGAGACAGACAGACACAGACAGAGACAGACAGAGACAGACAGAGACAGACAAAGACAGACAGAGACATACAGAGACAGACAGAAACAACCAGAGAGACAAAGAACGTGTGATCCCTGAAAATTGGTGGAGTGTTTGATTTGTATGGGTGTGCTGAGATTATTTGTATGTATGTTGTATTTGCTTGTCAAGCCCGTCTGCTTCGTAGATCAGGAGATCGGTGGGTAGGACGGTCGGCGGGGTGGGGAGGTGGGGAGGTGTGTGGGGGGGTGGATCGGTGAATCTAACACAGACATATTGGTCCCTTGAGGAGGAGGGCTCAATTACTCTGCTGATTCGATCGCGGCATTTCTTACATGAATATCTCTTGTTTGTTTGTATTTTTGTTCTCTCAGGAAATGCTCAGCACTCATGAATCTCACCGACATCACGCGCTGTGTGTGTGTGTGTGGGTGGGCACCTGGGATTACTGGTTCTTATGCTCAGGCAAGGATAACGCCAGCATTTCTTCAGTTGAGCACTCAGGTCGCCTTGTTGTATGTGAACACTGTCTGATGTGGCATATATGACGGGGTATGTTGTAATATGTGGGATATGCGGGGTATAAGGATATGTGGAATATGTGATATATAAAGATATGTAGGATATTACGGGTATGTTGTAATACTATGTGGGATAGGTGGGATATAAAGATATGACGAATATGTGATAATTGATATATAAGGATTTGTGGGATATGCTGGATATAAGGATATGCCGAATATGTGATATATAAAGATATGTAGGATATTACGGGTATGTTGTGATATGTATGATATGTGGGATATAAGGATATGTGGAATATGTGATATATAAAGATATGTAGGATATGACGGGTATGTTGTGATATGTAGGATATGCAGGATATAAGGATATGTGGAATATATGATATATACAGATATGTAGGATATGGTGGGTATGCTGTAATATGTGGGATATGCGCGATATAAGGATATGTGCAATATGTGATATATAAAGATATGTAGGATATGGCGGGTATGTTGTAATATGTGGGATATGCAGGATATAAGGATATGTGCAATATGTGATATATAAAGATATGTAGGATATGGCAGGTATGTTGTGATATGTGGGAAATTTGGGACATAAGGATATGTCGAATATGTGATAATTTATATATGAGGATATGTGGGATATGACGGGTATGTTGGGATACATGAGATTTGGTGGTGGTGCTGGTGGTGGAGACGATGGTGGAGGTTCTGGTAGTGGAGGTGTTGGTGGCGGTGATTTTGTTTGTTGTTGTTTTACATCCTAGTTTTACATCTAAGGTCATATCAGGACGGGGTGGTGGTGGTGCTGGTTATGTAGCAGTCACACTACGACGACAAGCGGCGACGACAGCTCTGCGACAGCGACTTCCGGTGTCACGCAGGTGTCGCGCAGGTGTCGCGCAGGTGTCGCGCAGGTGTCGCCGCGACACCTCCTCGACACCTCCAGTTTCTCCACTCTTTCTCGACTGTCGCCGGGTTGTCGTGGGGATTTTGGACATGTTGAAAAACTTCTACGACAGCCGATGACAGCCGAGGTTGCGGCACTGTCGTGGCACTGTCGCGGCACTGTCGCGGCACTGTCGCGGCACTGTCGCGGCACTGTCGCGGCACTGTTGCACTGCCGCGGCACTGTCGCGGCACTGTCGTCTTGTCGTTAAGCTGTAGTTGCTTCTCTCTCCATGTATGTGTCTCTGTGTGTCTCTGTGTCTGTGTCTATGTGTGTCTGTGTCTATGTGTGTCTATGTATGTCTATGTCGAATCTAGTAATAACACTGCTCATAGCCGTACACAGGGTTTCCGCCAACAAATAATATGAGGGTATGCAGAATGGAAGGGTGTATTATGTTTCCACATGACTTGTGCGAAAACTGCCACAAACTGGTTAGTGCCACCGGTGAGTGCATTCACTATTGACGACAGTGCGTGTGAGGCGGGTGTCAGTGTGGCGGTTTTAGGAATCCTTGCCTTAACTCACAGAGCCGATAAAACCTAATGCTAACCCAACCGTAAAGGCCCTGTCACACCTCACAGGATTGGGGGAAACAGACAGAAAATGAACAATGCCCGGTTTGTGTCCGTACAATTTTTGAACATGCACAAAACTAAGAATGGATGCCGCTGGACTGACGTCTATGGTTCTTGTCCGGTTTGAGTTTGTTTTGTCTGTTGGCTATCCGTTCATGACCGTTTCATGTCTGTTCTTAGACCCGACACTTTGACACATTTTAATACATTTTGATACGTATCACGCCCAAATGCCAGCGGACTAGACAATTCTGTCCGGTGCTCAATCCACCATAGTGTGGCAGGTACTTAAAGCACGCTCTGCACATGCGCACCGGACCCTCATCTGGCACTGTATCCCATCACTAATAAGGTGGCGCTACTTTGTCTCCTAGTCATGCTTTGATTACTTTTTTAGATTAGTCGACTGTAAAAAAGGCAAATATCATCCTACATCAGTGGGATACTGAGTGACGTGTGTTGCGTTAAAGCTGCATAGTCCGATGAAAACATCAAGCTTTCAAAACCAAAACAATTATGTAGATTTTATTCCACATCTCTAACTTAGATACTAAGTGCCTCTATTAAGCATCTGTAACCACATTGAAGGGAATAACGAGGCGATTTAACAGAAACTATTGCTGAAGAAGCCTATGGTGTCAGAGTTTGGGCATGCTTGCCGAAATCAATTTGGTAGGTTTGCACTTTAAATATCTCAAAAGTTAGGTATTTAAGATAAAAGTTGATTCAAATTATAGCGAGGTAGATAGGTTATAACGACCAACCCAATATATGTATCTCAGAAAATGACAGAAACTTAAAACCATCGGACATGCTACTTTAAACCAGTGTCAGAATTGCTGCTGCTTTGTATGTGCTCAAACAGACGCGGCAATTGTCATTGTCGCCGGGATTGGTCTTACACGACCGCTATCTGGAACTGTGGGGACGCTACTAATGACTTCCTGGGTAGATATCGCTGCAGTATGGAACCCTTTATGTGATTCGGGACAGTTTGTGAAAGAGAGGAAGGGACCAATGGAATTAGAATCAGAGCGGCGCTGTAAAGACTGAGGGCACAGTTGTAAAATTCTCCGATTAAGTGTATATTGAATATAGATGGCTAAATATGAAACAGTACTCCCTTTATAAGGCTCACACTGGGGGAGGGAAGCAATGCCCCTTTAAGCACAATCCTTCCCCCATATCTCACCCAGACACACAGTCACCACATGTTATCTAAGCCCATGATAGCCAGGTGGTGGTCAAAGCTAGGTGGGGGGTGAGCCCTGAAAGCAACCGATAAGACTGTTGATAACATCCACTGTTGCATGTATATAAACTGAATAAAACTAAGAATCAGGATCATTATCTATCTACACTTCTGCTGGTGCTGGACTCAAACCGCGTGTTGTGTCATGTGTGTCTCTACTATAGGGTAAGCTCTGATATATAATTCATATGGATAGAAGATATCAAAAGGGGAGAATCAGGATAGGATGCCTTATGCAGGATAGTATGCCTTATGCAGGATAGCATGTCTTATGCAGGATAGTATGCCTTATGCAGGATAGCATGCCTTATGCAGGATAGTATGCCTTATGCAGGATAGTATGCATTATGCAGGATAGTATGCCTCATGCAGGATAGTATGCCTTATGCAGGATAGTATGCCTTACACAAGATAGTATACATTAGGCAGGATAGTATGACTTATGCAGGATAGTATGACTTATGCAGGATAGTAGGGCATTCTGGCCATGTAGAGCAGTATCACTAATAACATGAGTAACCATAAGAAACGATAACCATAACCCTCGCGTACCACCTAACTGGATCGGCCACAAATAGAACTCAAACGCCCGCATATATGATATGTGGGGACCCGCAAAATACAGGATTTCATACAGTGGCATTACAATAAGAATCATACTGTTAGAATGTAGACAAAGTGTAGTTGCATTAAGAGTCGTATTGTGAGCACTGAGGATACAGTGACTATACAATAAGAATTGTGTTATTAGAACTGCAGACACAGTGACATTACAATAAGAATCACACTGTAGGAACTGCAGAGGATGTGATGTTGGAATAAGAATCACGTTGTTAGATCTGCAGACTGAGTGATGTTACAATAAGTCTTACAATGTTGGAACTGCAGACAGAGTGACTTTACAATAGCAATCACGTTATTAGAACTGCAGACACAGTGAAATTACAATAAGAATCACACTGTTGGAAATGCAGACAGTGACATTACAATAAGAATCACGTTGTTAGAACTGCAGACAGAGTGACGTTACAATAAGAATCACACTGTTGGAACTGCAGAGGCAGTGATGTTGGAATAAGAATCACTATGTTAGAACTGCAGACACAATGACGTCACAATAAGAATCACATTGTCAGAACTGCAGACAGAGTGACCTTACAATAACCATCACGTTGTCAGAACTGTAGACACAGTGATGTTACAATAAGGATCATGTCATGAGCACTGAGGACACAGTGACGTTACAATAAGAATTACGCTGTTAGAACTGCAGACAGAGTGATGTTACAATAGGAATCACGCTATGAGGACTGAGGACAAAGTGACGTTACAAAAAGAATCATGCTGTTAGAACTGCAGACACAGTGACGTTACAATAAGAATCACAGTGTTAGAACTGCAGACATGGTGCGTTAAAAGCAGACTGATGCTGCGAGAACTGCGGACACAGTGGTGTTACAATCAAAATGACGCTGTGAGGACTGAGGATACAGCGGTATTACAATTAGAGTGATGCTATCAGGACTGAGGACACAGTGGCATTACAAGCAGAGTGGCACTGTTAGAAATGCAGGCATAGCTGCATTACAATTAGCGTGACGCTGTGAGAAATTAACCTATTATTCCCTTCTAGGCAGCAATACACGTTTAATGAGTACATCAGTATATAAGCTCACTATGTAGGAATAGGGTCAATTCTTGCCAAGTGCGAAGCTTTCGAACATTTGAAGAATCCATCAGACTGTACAGCATTAGCAAAACACAAACACAATTATCGAAAACGATATTATGTCCTTGCCAGATTCGGTTTCCAATGAATGCATTAATACTTTGCAAAATGAACCGTAATTGCAAGGTTCTTTCCGGATGTAACCAAAGTAGTGAGTGGAAAGGTTAGTGCCTTTCCGGAAATTCGCCGAGAGATACCCAGAGGGGTGCGCAGAGGTGTGCGCAGATCTTTCAGTCTTACGTGTCTGAAAAGGAGGTCAGTGAAGTGTGAGTAGTAGATGGGAAGGGACAACAGCTTCAGGCGGTGCAATCCTCATTTAAGAACCAGTCTACACGGACTCTTGGAAAGGGAGGCCACAATAGGGCGACACGTCTCCCTTAACGATAGCTGCGCCGACTTCCGGTGCCGGGCGTGACAAGCCTTTCATGTGGGTCTGACCGGCTTCCGCTCATGTCTATTTATGTCATTGTATCGACAGGAGCGAGTCCCTGTAGCGTTCTATATGTATGTGTATATAACAGTCTATATGTTGACAGCCCATTACCACACGATGTAACACTAATTAACGAATGACGTTGTATATACAGGAGGGAGTCCCTGCCCCGTTCTATATGTATGTGTATATAACAGTCTATATGTTGACAGCCTATTACCTCACGATGTACCACTAATTAACGAATGACATTGTATATACAGGAGGGAGTCCCTGCACCATTCTATATGTATGTGTATATAACAGTCTCTATGTTGACAGCCTATTATCTCACGAGGTAACACTAATTAACGAATGACTTTGTATATACAGGAGTGATTCCCTGCACCGTTCTATATGTATGTGTATATATCAGTGTATAATGTTGACAGCCTATTACCACAAGATATAGCACTAACTAACAAATGACATGTGTATATAACAGTTTATAATATTGATGGCATATTAACTCAATATATAACACTAACTAACAAATGAAATTGTATCTACAGGAGTGGTTCCCTGCACCGTTCTATATGTATGTGTATATAACAGTTTATAATATTGATGGTATATTAACTCAATATATAACACTAACTAACAAATGAAATTGTATCTACAGGAGTGATTGCCTGCACCGTTCTATATGTATGTGTATATAACAGTTTATAATGTTGACAGCCTATTACCACAAGATATAACACTAACTAACAAATGACATTGTATCTACAGGAGTGATTTCCTGCACCGTTCTATATGTATGTGTATATAGCAGTTTATAATATTGATGGCATATTAACTCAATATATAACACTAACTAACAAATGAAATTGTATCTACAGGAGTGATTCCCTGCACCGTTCTATATGTATGTGTATATAACAGTTTATAATATTGATGGTATATTGATGCGCGGCAAGGAAGGACGAGGAGGCGAGAGTGGAATAAGAGGGCATTTTATTGAGTAAATGCCCGAGGCTTTTCATGAACATACAATGAATGTGAGGTGTAATAAATCAATGTGAGCATGAGCAATATAGGTAAAGGTAAAATATAATATCATGTATGATGCATGCTCATGATGAGAGCGTCAAATGTCAGTGTTATCATAAAGTGTCAAATGAGGTAATGTCAGTAGTTGGCGGGAGGTGGGCCCGAGGAGCCCTCAACCCTATAGTGGAGAGTTGGTGTATAGGGATGGTGGGTGGGGAAAAAAGAGAAGGGTGAGGTCTGGGTGCAGGGTGGCGGTGTGAGGGAGGGTCTGTTGGGCCGCGGCGGGTGGCGGCCAGGGGGGGGGGCTTTGAAGCCTGGTGTGGTGTGAGCGGTTGGGTGCTCTGCGGTCAGGGCGCGGGCGGGCCGGGCGGGCGGCGGGATGTGAGGGGGCGGCGAGATGTGAGGGGGCGGCGAGATGTGAGAGGGCATGGCGGGAGCGGTTGGGTGCTCTGCGGTGGCGGTGAGGGTGCGGGCCGGCCGGGGAGGCGGGGAGATGTGAGGGGGCGGCGAGTTGTGAGAGGGCGTGAAGTCAAGGGGCGGTGAGATGTGAGGGTGGTCGGTTGTGGGTGTGCGTGGGTCGGCGTGGGGGGGTGGGTGGGGCCGGCTGGGTCCCTCCGGGCCGGGCTGGAGGGGGCGGCGGACTAAAAATCCGCCGAGGGGGCGGGGCCCCCCCGCTCCCGGGTTCTTTTGCTATTGCATACGGCCTCGGAATGCATGGTGAGGAACTTTCTAACATTGGCACAGTATGCGCAAGCGTGTCGATACCTCGACGCCCCCTCCCCATGTGTCTCGCCGGCGCCTGCCCGTCGCAGTAGGGGCTCACGTCAGGAGGGCAGGGGGCGCCGTGGGATTCCCGGAGGTAGGGAATCCTGGTGTCGGTCTGGGGGCGGGAGAGGAGGGGTCTGGGGGCGGGGCGGGGCGGGTCGGAGGAGCGGGCGGGGATGGGGAGGGCGGCTGTGGGTGTGGTGAGGGCCTCCATCCGGAGCATGTTGATGGCGGCGGGGTCATGCCAGCCGTGTGGGAGCCTACCGTCCGCGATCCATGTGAATACCGTATCCGAATAACGGCGGACGGTAGCCCAGGGGTGGACGAGATTGTCTCGGTGAATGGTGAGGGCGTGGTGGCTGAGTCCGAGAAGGGAGTGGGCGGGGAAGGCGGGGTGGGCCTCCAGCATGCGGAGGGCGAGGGTGTATTCGTCCTTGGTGGCCTCCCCTCGCTTCACCGCCTTCCTCTCCGCCCCCCGCTCTATGAGGTCACAGGGAAAGTTGTAATGGGGGGAAATACCTTTCCGTCGACCGGCGTTGTGAGTGTCGGCTGAGTCGAGTATTTCCCGTACGGCATCTGCAGCGGATGTGGCCGAGTGGGCGTGGGCGTGGGCGTCCGGTAGTGGAGAGGGGGCGGGGCCTCCGAGGGCTGAGAGGCGGATGCCCCTCCCCTGGTGAAGCGGATGTAGTCGGGATGAATGGCCCCCGGGGCCGCCGGCAGGGGCGGCGGAGGCGGGTGGGCCCCCCCCACGGTGTGGCGGGGCGTGCGGGGGGGTCGATGTGCTGAGGCGGCGCCGGCGGGGGCGCGGCGGCCGCGGCGGGGGCGTGGTGGGGCGCGGCTCCGCGCTGGTCCCGGGCGTCGATTATGTCGAGCCTCGCCGCCATGCGTTCCATGGCCGCGACTGTGTCGAGTAAAGTCGCCTGCATGGTGCGTCCCCATTCCGATGGGGGGTCGCCGGGGGCGGTCCTCGGGAGAGGGGCGGCCTGAGGGGGCGAGGAGGGCGCGGATGAGTGTGTCGATCCGGTCGATCCCGCCTCGGAGATGCGCTGTGCCTCCCTGCGGGCGGCGCGCCTCCCCCGGCCTCGTCCGTTAGGCATGGTGCGGCGTGTAGAGAGAGTGAGGCCAAAGAAAAAAGAGGTCTGAGGAGCGGAGTGTGTGGAGGCAGGAGGGCGAGTGGCGGAGGAGAGGCTGGAGGCGGTTATGAGGGAAGGAGAGGGGGGGAGGTTATGTAAGAGTGAGCGGCTGGAGGACAGAGGAGGGGGGGGAGAGAGAGAGGGGGGGAGGGGCGTCCTCCCTCGCCTCGCATCAACCGCAATGCGAGCATTACGACCAACTCAATATATAACACTAACTAACAAATGACATTGTATCTACAGGTGTGAGTCCCTGCACCGTTCTATATATATATACGTACATAGCGGTCTATATGTTGATGGTCTATTACTACAAGATAAAACATTAACTTACAAATGACCTTATTCACCTGGTATAATTGATTACCTAGTACCAATCACACCACAATAACAATGTCCAACAAAGCACACAATCTATCTATCTTGCCCCCCTTTTCCTATTCACTTTGGTGGTATTTTTGTCAAATTATGACAAATGTAACTATCTCTATACTGAATTATGTGTATATCACAGAATAGTTCAAAATGAACACACGATGTTCCGCCATCATTTCTGTAGTTTTCATTGTAGCAACCTTTTGTTTCCTAAGATTACACAATACATGGGATTGCATGTAATATAATACTCACTGTTTGCAGAGTAATATCAGGGCTATGCAAAGAAAATAACCTTCTTAACCAAATACAAATCTGTTACTTTCAAACGAAAAGAACAAGTATGCCTACAATCGTAGCAGAACGCAAATATCTATAAATATGCACAAGTCCTATAACTGAATACCGAAGACAGATTTGTGTATTTAAGAACTACATGTATTTGCAAGCAAAGCTACGGTAGGGCTTTTGTGTTCAGGCTATGACTATTGGACCTCCTCAGATAAGGCCCGCCGTGAATATGACCGTTGCTGCCGACAACCACCAATCAATCAATAACCTCAAATCAGGGAACTCTGCTCAGATCGATAGGGTTCCTTAGTGAAGCGGCTATGACACATATTTATGCTCAAAGCTTCCTGATTCGGCGAAATAATAACAAGCAGGTGAAAGTGCAGGAAACAACAGTTTATTGATGGACACACACAGGACCTGAGACAAGCACTGCAGCAAAAGAAACAGAAAAGGAAAGTGTAGCCTGGAGGGCGATAAGTTGGTTTGGGTCACCAGCTCGCTGCAAAGTGAAGCATTGACCGCTGGGCAGGTATTGATGGGTGGGATGGCGGGAAACATGGCAGCCATTCAGGATGTAAAAATATATGGTCTTTCGATCATGATAGCCGAGCTTGGAATCATATCAATATCTCGGGCGACGGAGTTGGGGACCATTGTTATGTAATAGTGATGCAATATGTCCCCACTCACTGTGTAACGTGGAAATAACTATGTGTAAATGTTATGACACAGGGTGACTGGGATTGTGGTATGATGTCTGGATATTAAGATATGGTTACTAATTACAGGAATTTTCCCTCCATGCACCAGGAAGAGTGCAAATAGAGCGGGACATGTATTATTGTTTAATGTAATTGTATGACAACTACTTGTTACCACGGGACCACAGGGTAAGCACACCCAGCCATTCTGCATATTTTATGGACACCACCTCCCCTGGAGTTGACTGACAGGTGCCCCCTCTTGGGTGCCACCCCTCCCAGGCTGCAGAGGTGTCTCATTTGCTGGCTGTGTGAGCCCAGTCACCCTTGAACTCCTTGCACTTGCTGGACAGACATGCTCACTCTAGAGATACCAAAGGGAGCAGTTCACCTCTGAGCTGTGTGTAACACCCATAGGACTTAGGTTAAATGGGTTGTATGCACTGATTTTGACTGAACAAACAGAAGCTATGTGGGTCTGTGCAGCAGGTTGTAAGTGAGTCATGGGGGGCAGGTCACAGTAGGTGAACAAGAGTTATAGCAATAAAGCTCAACCTTATCACTGTCAATCTTGCATGACTTGTCTCCCTTTCTTTCCTATGATTTGTGTGTTGGTATTTAGTGGGGGGAGACTGGCAGACAGTTGCCAGGATCCTCCTGATAGTAGTGAGTATAAGTAGAATAACTTGAAGACGGCCAAGAAACCCAGTAATTCTTCAAGGAGGTGGCTTGCAAGGCGACCTGGGGGCTGCGCAGCGGAAGGTGGTCTCACTTGTCAATCCGCATCATACCACACACAATTCAATCAAGTGTGACCAGGTGCTGCAAACAAATGGAAACATCGCAACCACAGTGGGATTTCGAACACATAATTCTGCCATTCCATGGAGAAAGTTGTGATTGTTAATCTATTTAGTGTTTCCACGTTGTGAATTTGAACCACTTTTCACTAGAACTTATGGAATTCTGCCTACCCGCTTCTCTATGCAACATCATAGAATACAATTCCACAATACCTTATCTGAAATTCTTAAATCCGAACAGCACTGGAAACCGATTTTCTTCGCTATGGCATATCATCATCATCATCATGCTGTCGGTCGCGATGCAACAAAGATTGCTTTCATGACTTGACTGTCGCTCTCCATTTAGCTCTCTGCTGTGAGAGTGATGTCCATGAGTCAGTCTTAATGTCTCTCAGCTTCAGGTTTCTCTTGATGGTCTTCAGGTTTCTCTTGGTGGTACATTTCACGAAAGCTGCCTGCAAAAGTGTTGAAGTGCTGCTGGCTTTTGCAAGTTACCAGTGGCACTCTCTTCGGGAGCAAATAGAGGTCTCACACCGGCAACAACATGTCCAGACAGGCGCAAAACTATTTGTCCCTGCAGTGGCTGGTCGGGAAATGTTGATGCTTCCACAGTGACATCGTTTTCTATTTAGGGTTTGCTCCCTTAGCCTTCGGTTCTGTCAAGAACCTGTACCACAAGGCAGTGGTTTACAACTCTGCAGGGCAGAGGCATCAAACTCCCTGAGGTATTACAATACCTGCATACATATGATATATAAATAAACTAATAATATGTATTCTTCATTTATCACACTGTGTGTGAATATTGCTACGTTTGTCTGTGTTGTATTGCAGTTCCTTTGAAGACATGTACACCTATGCTTTCCCAAATGTTTTCGGTGGAAATGAAACATACTAGAATATTGATGGTATATAATTATCCCATTATTTTATTTATCAGCACATTACTCTACAAATAAACTGTAATAGTATTTGTAGTCTTTAATTATCCCACATATAGTAAGTTTTATTACGTTTTAATGATTAAGTATTAATGTTTGATCACCACCTTTACTCTGAAATGTGGAAAAGTTCTGAATTCGAACCCTGGCCGAGTCAAACCACTGACTTGAAAAGTGATACGAAAGTTGAATTGCCGGTAGCCCAACGTATTTTTAAAAGTAAAAAAATAAATACATATCTTTTAAAAATCAGGCACGGGCGATTTTTCAGGCACCGGCGGGAATGAATACCAATTTGTTCTTTTATTTGGCCTAAGCTCAAGAAGAACAACACTCTCCTGATTGCTCTGTTATGCGCATCATGACATTACAGCAGCAAACAGAAACAACGCGATGCTCGCGGTGCTTCATGGCAGCTGCGCAGTGATTGGTCGATGCACTTCTAACAAGGTCACGTGGGTCGCACCTCATCCGGGGCACACGTATCCGGCGTCTGCTGCCGTTGCTGCTCAAAGATCACGTGATACACCTTTGTGGCTGGACTGGGTTGAGTGTTCTGAGGGACGTGTGTAATAAAGATGTCATGACTTGTGCGCATGCGTGCCAAGGGGCGATCAAAGGCAGGCACACAAAGACGGAGGCCAGCCACACATGAAGACAAGTGGTGGGGAAGATGCGAATGTGCCGATACCCAATCCGGTGGACAGAGCGATAAACTCACCCATCCACCCGAAGGTGAGTCCCAGGCATAATGCGCAGGGAGCAAAGGATGTCATTCCCACCAAATCATACGCATTGTGAACATTGCGACAGATTACAAATATCCAGTATAGCGCATTTACATTACATAGACAGGGACGGTTCAACATTATTCAATGCATACCTTATACAGTATCCTGGTCATGGCTCCAGTGATATTTGCGTGGGGGAGTGTTGCAAATTGGAAACATGAGCCAGTTAGCCTACCCAAGTCTACCTGTGTATCTGGTATTTCACCTGGGGATGTCAGTACATCGCACTATAATAGCGATCAGTGTCAATCTGGTAAGACTTTGGATTTACACACGGATTGATCTGCCGACAAATCTTTATAAACATTCTCTAAAAGCACTGTTGCATTCATGTAACCCCGATTTAGTTCTATTTCAGTATATTTCATGGAGAACGGCCTTCTACCTTAGACCAGACGGGATGGCCGAATGAGTTAGAGGGTCCGTCTCCCGTGCTGGTAGATCGTGTGGTCGTGGGTTCGAACCCTGGTCGAGTCAAACCAATGACTTAAAAATGGATACTTCTCGCTTCCTACCCAGGTGCTCAGCATTATTAGGACAGGGCAAGGACTGGTGTGCTTAGTGTCAGGATAATGTGACTGAGTGGGATACCAGGTCATGGTTTCCCAGTGGGACTGCACTATAAAGTCACCAGGAGTGTGCACTGTCACAAGTCGGTACCCGTCCTGATATGACCTTAGCTGTTACTAGGACGTAAAACAACAACAAACGAACAAAAAACCTGCGAAACATTTTGACGGCCTGTGTAGCTTAAGCGACTAACAAGGATGGGTAGTCGGAACTTGACCACCGGAATGGTGTCACTCAGTGTTGCTTGGGCCTGAAATAACTCCAAGACAATAGATTATTTGAAGATACACACACAAAACATGAATAATCATATTGGATTATAATAAGTATGAATAAGTGAAGCTATATGAGTACAAAATTACCCTAACCTTGACACTGAAAATATGAAATGTACAACCTGTTATCTCTCAATGCTGTTGGCTAACAGCACTACTCTTGTTGTTGTATTTGTATCAAACTCTTCTTGATTTTAGACTCTATTAATTAAGTATGCACGTGAATGAATGGAACATGCTATGGCCAGAAGACCAGTGCATCGGCGCTGAGAAAATACCTTTATTCTCTTAATACTATCATCATTTGCCATAAAGAAGAATTAGTAATAAAACAAACTGCTGGTCATGTTACTGGCTCTTTAAGTGCGGTTATTGACTCTCTCACGGAGAATGTGGAGTGGACTTTTATATCGGAGCCAAGCTAAAAGCCATGTTGAGCTCAGAGACAGCGGGGTGTGGGCAGGACGTTGGCGCAACTTGGAAGGATCAAAAGACTTGAGCAAGACGACATAGGCACGCTATAACGATTTATGATTGCATAGTCCGATTGCCTTGAGATTACACCAGCGTTCTGAGATAAATATATTAAGTTGATCTATATATTGTTTGTTTAATGACCCCCCCCCCCCAGCACAAAAAGTAAAGATCGGCTATTGGGGGTGAATATGTAATGTACTTTTATTAAGTTTTTTCTCTTGAAGATTTATACTGCATATTATGGATAAGTAGACTTGTTTTCACCATTAGACAGTTTGTCGATAGAAAGCCCGAGTCTACACTTTTACCGACCCAAAGGATTTTTAACCTCCCACACCATATAGACATGGTATGAGAGGAACTGGCCTGTAATGACGCTGTAAGTTATCCACAGCGGTGGAAATCCAAATTGGCAGAGGTGGGGGCATGGGGAATCGAACCACTGACCTTCAGATTAGGAGTCTGACCTAGAAAAAAGTCAGACACTCTAACCACTCCGCCACAGAGAACACCACAATAATGAAATAGCATGTATTATAAATAGTGTGGTTTCCCAGTGGGGCAGCACTATAAAGTCCCCATGAGTGTGCCCTGTCACAAGTCAGTACCCATCCTCATATGACCTTAGATGTTATCAAGATGTAAAACCCTAAAGATAAACAAACCAAGTGCTTCTCTAACGGTGCACACATTAAACAACGCCCACAGACCCTACCTCTACTGAACATAATATTATTTCCCTTCTGTGATTCCTAATTCGCTTCCGTAGGGGAGCTCTTCATGATAAGCTATCATTTAGTACGAGTACCTAACAGAGCCTCATGTTGAAATACCCAGAAACATTATTTTACAGCCGAAATCGCTGGGAAGTGAATTATCTAGGGATTATTTGTTCCTATTTAAATGTTAGTTTTACTTTGGCATTGTGTTTCGTCTCCTTTCTTGGTTTTTCTTTTGTCAAAGCGAAGTGGTAGTAAGGTCACTGTTTGATTGCGGCCGTCCGAAGTCAGATGTTTACTGGATTCCATCCTCTACACACATCCCACACCCCGCAGCTACTCCCTCCACATCCCCAACATCATGCACTTCCTCCACTCCCTCCACGTCCTCCCTCCCCTCCACGCCACCCACATCCTGCACTCCCTACCCTCCCTCCCCTCAACGCCCCCCACATCCTCCACTCACTACCCTCCCTCCCTCCCCTCCACGCCCCCCACATCTTCCACTCCCTACCATCCCTCCCCTCCACGCCCCCCACACCCCCCCCACCACCCCACCCCTCCACGCCCCCACAGCCTCCACCCCACCCCCCCCCCCCCGCCACCCACACCCCACCACCTCCCTACCATCCCTCACCCCCCACCCCCCCACCCCACACAACACCGACAACCCACCACCACCCCCCACCCAACCCCCACCTCACCCCACCCCACCACCCTCCACCCCCCGCCACCACCACCCACCCCCCCCCACCGACCAGCCCACCACCATCCCCACCCCCCTCCCCACCCCCCACATGAGCCCACACACCACCACCACACACCAACCCACAACCACCAATCCCACACACCCCCCACCCCTCCCCACCCCCGCCCCACACACTCCCACACCCACCCACAACCACCCCCCCACCACCCCCCCGCCCACCACCACAACCACCCCCCCTACACCCCCCCCCTCACCACCCCACAACCACCACCACCACCCCCACCACCACCCCCCCCCACCCCACTACCCCCCCACCCCAACCCACCCACCCCCACCGACCCCCCCCACCCCACCACCCACCCCCCCCCACCCCACCCCCCCCACCCACCCGCCACCCCCACCGCACCACCACCTCCCACCCCCCACCCACCACCCTCCCACCCCCCCCCCCCACCACCCCCCACCCCCACCCCCACCCACCCCCCCCCACCCCCCCCACCACCCACCACCCCCCCCACCCACCCCCCCCCCCCCCACCCCCCCCCCCCCCCCCACCGACCCCCACCACCACCCCCCACCACCCCACCCACCCCACCCCCCCCCCACCCCCCCCCACACCCCGCCACCCCGCCCCACCCACCCACGCCCCCACCCACCACCACTACCACCCACCACCCCCCCTCCCCACCACCCCTCCCCCCCCCCCCACCCCCCCCCCCCCACCCCCACCCCCCCCCGCACCCCCACCACCACCCACCCCCCCCACCCCCCCCCCCCCCACCCCCCCCACCACCCCCACTCCCCACCCCACCCCCACCCACCCACCCCACACCCACCCCCCACCACCCCCCCCCACACCCCACCCACCCCCCACCCCACCCCCCCCCCTCCACCACCCCCACCCACCCCCCCCACACCCCCCACCACTCACCCCCCCACCACCACACCCCCCCACCCCCACCCCTCCCCCCCTCACCACCCCCCCACCCCCTCCCACCCCCCTACCCCCACCACCCCCAACCACCCCCGCCCCCACCCCCCCCACTCCCCCCCCCCCACCCCCCCCCCCCCCTCCCACCCCCACCACCCACCCCCCCACCCCACCCCACTCCCCAACCCCCACCACACCCCCCCCCACCAACCCCCCCCCACCCACCCACCACCCCCCCCCCCACCCCCCACCCCCACACCCCCACCCCCACCCACCCCCACCCACCCCCACCACCCCCCACCCCCCCCCAACCGCCCCCCCCACCCCCCCAACCCCCCACCCCCCCCCACCCCCACCCACCCGCCCCACCACCCCCCCACCCCCACCCCACCCACACCCCCCCCCCCACACCCACCCTCACCCCTCCCCCACCACCCCCCCACCACCCCCCCCCCCCACCCCCCCCCCCACCCCCTACCCCCCACCCCCCCCCACCCCCCCCACACCACTCCCCACCCCCACCCCCCCACCCCCCCTCACCCCCCCCCCCCCCCACCCCCACCACCATCACACCCCCCCCACCACCCACCCACCCCCCCCACCTCCCCCCCCCCCACCCACCACCCCACCATACCCCCCCCCACCCCCCCCCCCACACCACCCCCACCCCCACCCCCCCACCCCACCCCCCCCAACCCCCCCCCCCCACCACCCACCCCCACCCACCCCCCACACCCCCCCACCCCACCCCCACCCCACCCCCCCCCCACACCCCCCCCCCCCACCCCTCCCCCACCCCCCCCACACCCACCCCACCCCTCCACCCCCCCCACCCCCCCACCCATCCCCACCACCACCACCTACCCCCCCACCCACCCCCACACCCGCCCCACCCCCCAACCCCACCCCCACCCCCCCCCCCCCCCCCCCCCCCACCCACCACCCCCCCCCCCACCCCCCCCACCCCCACCCCCCCCCCCCCACCCCACCCCCCCCCCACACCACCCCCCCCACCCCCCCTCCTCACCCCCACCCCACCACCCCCCACCACCCACCCCCCCCCCCCCACCCCCCCCCACCCACCCCCCCACCACCACCCCCCCCCCCCCCCCCCACCCCCACCCACCCCCACCCCTCACCCCCCCACCCCCACCCACCCCCCCCCCACCCCCACCCACCCACCACCCACACCCCCCCCCACCCCCACCCACCCCCCCCCCACCCCCACCCACACCCCCCACCCCACCCCCACCACACCCCCCCCACCACCCCCCCCACCACCCACCCCCCCACCCACCCCCCCCACACACCACCCCACCACCCCAACCCCCCCCGACCCCCCACCCACCCCCCCACACCCCACCCCCCCCACCCACCCCACCACCACCCCCCCACCCCCCCCACACCCCACCCCCCCCACTCCCCCCACCCAACACCCCACCCCCCCACCACCCACCCCACCCCCCCCCCCACCACCCCCACCCCCCCCACCCCCCACCACCCCACCACCCCCCCACCCCCCACCCCCCCCACACCCCCCCCCACCCCCCCACCACCACCACCCCCACCCCCACCCCCCACCCACCCCCCCCCCCCACCCACCACCACCACCCGCCCCCACCCACACCCCCACCCACCCCACCACCCCCCACCCCACCCCCCACCCCCCCCCCACCACCACCCTCCACCCACCACCGCCCCCCAACCCCCCCCACCCCACCCACCCCCCACACCCCCCACCCCCCCCTACCCCCACCCAACCCCCACCCCCACCCCACCACCACCCCCCCCACCCCCCACCCACCACCCCCACCACCCCCCCTCCCCACACCCACCACCACCCCCACCACCCCACCACCACCCCACCCCCACCCCCACCACCCGCCCCCACCACCCCACCCCACCCACCCACACCCCCCCCCCCACCCCTACCACCCCACCCACCCACCCCCACCACCCACCCACCCACCCACCCACCACTCCCCACCCCACCCCACCACCCCCCACCCCCACCCCACCCACCCCCACCACCAACCCCCCCCACACCCCCCCCACCCCCCCCCCACTCCACACCACCACCCCCCCCACACCCACCACCCACCCCCCCACACCCACCCACACCCACCACCCCCCCCCACCCACCACCCCCCACTACCAACCACCACTATAGACACCCACCCCACCACCACTCCTCACCACCCACCACTGCCACTACCGCCACCACTCTCAGCACACCCCACCCCACCACCACTCCTCACCACCCACCACTGCCACTACCCGCCACCACTCTTAACAACCCACCCCACCACCACTCCTCACCACCCACCACTCCCTACCCCCGCCACCACTCTTAAACACCCACCCCACCACCACTCCTCACCACCCACCACTGCCACTACCACCACCACTCTTAGACACCCACCACACCACCACTCCTCACCACCCACCACTGCCACTACCGCCACCACTCTTAGACACCCACCCCACCACCACTCCTCACCACCCACCACTGCCACTACCGCCACCACTCTTAGACACCCACCCCACCACCACTCCTCACCACCCACCACTGCCACTACCGCCACCACTCTTAGACACCCACCCCACCACCACTCATCACCACCGACCACTGCCACTACCACCACCACTCCTCACCACCCACCAGTAACACGACCGTTACCACCCACTTCTATTCACCACCACCACATCCAAGCCCCCATCCTTACCACACCTCACCACCCCTCCCCCTCCCCCAATCACCACCCCCCCCCCCACCCCCCTTGTCAAGTTGTCTGCGCCTGGCGGGTATTTGCGGGTCGTGTGCCGGGATTCGTCCATCAAATAATAGCCACACAAATCCCTCAGGAAATGCGAGCGGGGCGCCCCGCGATACAAACAGCGGCATAATGACGCAGCGGTTTTACCCCATATGCCGCCATGTCTACCCATGCTGCCCGTCTAAACAGCCTATATAGAACGCGGCACTACACCACGTGACATGGCAACATCCGGTCTTTTCTTGCTAAGCTATGGAGTTATTTTAAAAGAATGCAGTTTCCAAAGCAATGTTATATAATAGTGGCGTAGCAACGAAAACAAGTGATTCGGTGAATCGTTGGTACAATGAGGTCTCATTTCAAGGGCGGGATGGGTGAGGGATGTTGTACTAGAAAATATAGTAACCCATTTCTGCCAGTGTGATCAAAATAACATATATATATTTAAATATATATATATATATATAAATAAGTCTTTGGATGGTAGAGCTCTTACCTTGGCTATGCGAATTAGTGTATATTAAGTCACGCCTTGTGTGTTAGTGCCATTATTATTTATTTATATTCATATATATGTATATATCCATATACATAGTGATGTATATGTTTATAGATCTAAATATTTTCATATCCATATATATTCATATATCTATGTATTGATACATATATATATAACTGTATTTATTGAGACATATACTGATGTATATGTATATATATCCGCATATATTATCTATAAATTTATATATAGATATTATTTCTTGCAAAATAAAACTGGAAGGTTCCCACCCACTCCTCGTTTGCTCTCCTTCCTTTGCCTCCCTCATAGCCAGTTATATATATATATATATATCTAAATATTACCATCGTGATATGACCTGAGATGTTAAGTAGGACGTGAAGTCCCAATAAATAAGTATGTATATATATATAGATATTATATATATATATAATATATACACTAGCACATTGCATATAACGTACAATTAGAGTTTGGTCAAAAATGTCTGACAGATGCATACCATTCTAGATGAATACGCTCATGGTTGTTGGCTTTCACTTTGCAAAACACGATGGCCAACCACTCATCGTCCCATTTTACACGCGGCGATCAGGGAAGCCGGGGCATGCTCTGGCATCACTGTGAACTCATACAAATAATTAAAAGGTTAAGAAAAACACCCCCTCACAGATTGGAATTGACTCGATCAGTAATGCGGGTGTAAGGATTATCTGCAATAGCAATAGCAGTTCTCGCCCTATTCAGATGTAGATCTGAATCTAGAAACTGCCCAGATATAAAATGACGAAATTTATCGATATGAACTTGATACAAAGAGTTGTATTCAACGGACGCCAAGCCCGATCCATTCGGTATGTTTCTTTTGAATCACTGTAGATGAACCAAATACGAATAGAAATAGAAAAGGAGAACATTTATCAGCTAGCGAAGTGATTCAAGCTCTAGATCTGATTTACACATTTCTAGATCTATGTTTAGAAAATGTAAATATGTGGACAAGAGGAACCGTTTGTACAGTCACGCCAGATAAACTAAATTGTACATGTTAAATTTAACATGGGTAATTCATGGGCGGGGATGAGACGGCGACACTGGGCTACCAGGCGCAAGCCTCCTCCACCCCCACCAATTCGGGTTCGAACCCGGGACCCCCCACGATGGGCACCGCCCTGCTCCCCACACCCCTCCTCCCCTCACCCCCGGCCACCCCTCCATAATGGACTCGCCTAAGTCGGCGACCGAACGGACACTGAGCTGCTCGCCACTCAGCGACCACCCGCCATCCAGTCAACCACGCCTTAAATTTACTCAGCAACGCCACTAAGCCGCACGACCACGAAACGTAAGCGTGAACGTAAGAAACGCAACGAAACGAAACGTCAAGACACACGAAGATGCCAGCCACAAGGAAGTCAAACCGCAACATGCAACCAAAACGTCTGAACACTCAACCAAAACAACGGGGACGCCCGAGAGGAGCCGCAAACATGAACACCGCAGTGAGTCAACCGACATTGATCACACCGACTCGCGGCGCCAAGCGAAGGCAGAGCACGGAGGAAGTCGTTGACGGACAAAACATAGAGATAGACCCCCCAATAGAAGACACGATGCTACAAGCAATCCAAAACGTCTGCACAGATAATGGATCTAAAGGACGATCTCATGACTCGGATGGAAGCGTTGGAAACAAGGGCAGAGACCGGGAGGCGTGCAGACGGCGTGACCCAGTTAGGTAGCGTCCCCACGCCCCGCGAAAGTTTTGGCGGGAACACAGCCAGCGTGGCCGCCACAGCCACAACGGCCAGACCACTGAGCGCGCCAATGGGAACGACCCACATGAGCATGACGCAGCCGACGGCGAACACGATCCAGATGTACACCGACGCAACAAGTAGGCAACCCTTCCCCGTGATGCAGTTCACCCAGCCGTTCAACAACGACCAAGCCACCAACAACTACACCGCAGGCCAACAACACATGCAGCAGAACGACCAAAGTAACGACGAGAGGACCGAAGCGATCAATGAACTGCTAGCAGCCGCGGGGACAGCGATCGGCAAAAAGAGAGGTAAAGTCAGCTTGCTCCCCCATACTTACGTGATCAGAGGCGAAAAGAAAGAGAAAGTAGGACTGGGCGAGGCGACATGGGCTGAATACATAGCAGCGCTCTCCAGAATGGCAAGTGAAATAACCACACCGAACAGCTGGAGACAGCCGATAGCTAGTCACATACACCAGCTAGCTAACATGGCCACAACGTGGGAGTGGGACACATGTCGAAGCTGGTCGGAGCTTGTGTTCTCTATGATCGAAGACGGGCGGCTACCGCACGTCTGGACGGACAGCTACGCCATAAAAGACGTGCAACGAGAGACGCCATCGCAGTAGGCTCAAGGCTCGGAGCAGACAGAACATGCAACCACCACTGTAACCATCGCCAGTCAGCGGTTAGCAGCAACCCACAACCCCAGACAACAACAACCCAATATGAATATAGAAACGACTTTAACCGGGAAGTGGATGGAAAACCGTGCAACATATGGAACTGGGGAACCGAGTGCACGTTCCCAGCATCACACGGCGACATGCCAGACAGGAAGGCGCATGTCTGTGCATGGTGCGCTAATAAATACAGGCGGGCAAACGGTCACAAGGAAATGAACTGTCTCAATAAAAAACGTTTCCTGCCCAGGAGAATGCAGCGAACACAGTCACACCCACACAACAGCAACCACAGGGTTTTTAGACACTGGCTCCTCAAAGGAAGCAGCCGATGCAGAGGAGCCAGTAAACTACGGACGAAGCCAAGGCAAACAAAAAATGGCGTGGGATAGAACAAATCACGAGGAAAACAAGGGAGCAAGAACCCTCACCCCACACGACATAACTACCATCGCGACCAAATTACACGCAAGAACTCGGTCACTACCATACAACTTAAGAAGCACCACAGAAAGATACAGAACAGAGAGGACGCTGCCAACGATACAGGCGGTAAAACCCAGGAGGCGGGCCTCCATAGCAACCGCCGCTGACAGAAAAGACAAGATGGCGACCGACGCCACCGGTTCCCGCCAAATAGTAGAGCGCGGGAAACCAGACACCAATGAAAACGCAGGATCGACGCCACGTGGCACCAAACCCACCCAACCTAAAAAACCAAGGCCCACAACATACATGACCAAGGAAGAAAAAACGTCCCCGAATGCAACAACGACCAAGACAAGGACAAGAACGCAAACCCCAAACAAACAGACGACACCAGGCAGAACGGAGATGAAACAAGGGGCACACGCCATAGCGAAACGACAGATGGCGCCACCACAGAGGGTGACACAGCTACCCAGCAGGCGGCTGACGCGGGCCACAGCCACCAGACACCAGACGGGGAGTATGCAGACAGTGACGGTAGCATACTCAACCACAACAAACAGAGGAACACAAACAACAACGGTGACGCCAAACAAACGTGCACAACAGGAGCAGAAACGAACGGGGACGTGAGATACGGCGCGACTACCGACGATGAGACGTGGGACGCGGCGGCATTTACCCTCCCCCCCTCCAAACCCACACCAATACAGAACGACCGTTAACGAGATATGGCCATACCCAAAGCAGGATATATGGGAAGCACACAAGACCTTCAGGGACACGTACAACACAATAAGAGACACGGCGCTACCCAACCACCTAGGAGCCCGCATACCAGTCCCATCGGCACTGAATATACCGGAGTGGAGGAGCATGCTGACAGAATATCATGATAATATAATAGTGGACTACTTGGAGTTCGGATGGCCGGTGGACTACACCGCACGACAGCCGCCAAAACCAACATCAACGAACCACGCTAGAGAAAAACATCAACTCGAGGCTATCAGAGACTACATCCAGACTGAGATAGGGCATGGTGCAATCATCGGTCCATTCAACGAGCCACCATTTGGCCCATGGAGCCAGACTAGCCCACTCATGACAAGGCCAAAGAAAAACTCTACCAAGCTACGCGTGATAGTGGACCTCACATGGCCAAGAGGAAACAGTGTCAATGCCGGGATAAGAAGGGGCTACTACCAGTGCGCGCCTTCAACCTACACCCTACCAAACGTAATGGATGCGGCCGACGAGGTGGCGAGGATTGGCCAAGATGCATATATATGGACAGCCGACCTCGCAAGGGCATACCGACAGCTGAGGACCTGCCCATTGGTCAACACCACTGCTAGGCATATCCCTGGAAGGAAAGTACTACATCGACACAGCACCACCATTCGGCTGCAGGAGCCTCATCCCTCGCATGCGCACGCACCACCGGTGGCGCTGGTGTACCTACTAAGGAAAAATGGTCATTTCGTCCATTGCTACCTGGACGTTTTCATCGGGGTGGCCCCCACAAAAGAAGACGCACAGGCAGCCTATGATGACGTCAAAGCATTAGCTGACAGGTTGAAGGCCTCGAACTGGCCCCACCAAATGTACGCCGCCACAAAGGACACTCGAATGGCTGGGCTTCAAGATATCCTCCGAGGAATATGCGAGTCACGATACCCGACGATAAGATGGACGACCGTAATGGAAGAATGCGCATTATGGATGAGCAGGGCCCACCACCACACGCAGGGAGATACAGAGGCTCGCAGGAAAACTCCACCACCATCGCTCGATGCGTGGAGCCGGCACGAAGATTCATGTCAAGAATATTCGAAGCCCTCAGAGAAGCCCCCTATAAGGGCAGGCAGCCGGGTCACCATCGGTCTCAGGGCGGACACAAATGGTTCTTAGCGTTTGCCCGGAGGTCAAACCGGCTCATCCTACTGCAGAAAGAAAAAACGCAAAGAATGGCTCATAGAATGCGACTCCTCACTCCGCGGGGCAGGAGCCACCTCCCCAAAGCGCTTCTACGGGACATGAGTACGATGAGGGAACCATCGCGAAGACCACCAACATTGCCCACCTCGAAGCCCTGAACTTGATAGTCGCCATCAAAACACTCGCCCCAGAAACAACCAGAGGACTACAACATTTGTCGTCAACAACGGACAATGAAGCCAGCCAGAAAGTACTCTCCTCCGGAGCAGGCAGTGACATGGTTTTGACGGCCTGTGCCAGGGAGATCTGGCTGTTCGCTGCAACCAGGTCTTGCCAGATCGAAATTTGGCACAAAGCTGGCAGAGATCTTGTCCTCGCTGACGCCCTGAGCAGACCCGCATTTGATAAAGGTGCAAGCCTCATAGCCCAGTCCGCTTGTAACGAGTTTGGCCTCACTGAAATTCATGCATCTTTCAATAACATCTTAACCGAGGGACTATAGGGTAAACCTGGCAAGCTCGCTAAATTGCACCTCTCTTCCCAGGTTCCACCCGGGACGAGACGCACAGGAAGATCCTACGAGTGTACCTTGCTGGGCTGGCGCCGGGGACCTGGAAGAACAAAGCCGCACAATTCAAGAAATACAACCAACTTCGCGGCGGCAAATGGCTTCAACCCAGCCATACCAGAGGCAGTACGACATCCTCCGCATATATATCCCACCTCCACGAGACCCTGGCGTCGCCGGGGTGCGGCAACTGACTACATAAGCGGTGGCGAGAACGAGCGTCCAGCTCCTGGGAGGGAGCCCAAACCAGTTCGACACTTACCAGACCGGACTCATGAAAAGGGGGATCCAGAGGGGCATCCCAACACATACCGAGGCCGGGGCCCCCCCCCTAACTACCAACCGACCTCGCCGGGGTTGTTCGTTACCTGCGTGGTGCGGGCCAGGCCGCAGACGTCCTGGTTGCGGCCCTCCTTCTCGGATACGCGACCCTTCTCAGGCAGGGGAACATCCTAACCACACACCCGGGCCGGGAGGCGACAGACATACTCTCCGGCACGGGACATCCAGACGGACCAAAGGGGCTTGAGGGTAATAGTGAACACCACCAAGACGCGATGGAGGGTGGGGCAACCCTTCACCATCCTTGTCCCGGCCCTGCCGGGCTCTGGACTATGCCCCCTCGCGGCCTGGCTCAGGTACCGGACGAACAAAGCCACCACCAGATGGCCCCGCTTTCCTCCTACCGGCGGGCGGTCCTCTCCCACCAGCATGCCTACAGAGGGCCCTTAAAATGGCTCTTAAGGGCATCGGCGTGCCCAACCACCGAGGGGTACACCCTCCATAGCCTCCGGAGAGGGAGGGGCACAGGCATGCCAGGCTGAAGGGCGACCGGTGCCCGACATCATGGCACTGGGGGCCTGGTCCTCAGGCGCGGTACGTGCCTATCTCCGCCCAGCGGCACCGCCCGAAACCCTACCATTAATTGGTTGTAGGATTCGGGTAAAATGCTGGCCTGGTCATCGGTCTTTGTCTGGGCCGGGAAGAGCATCACCTTCCCCCATTGAGGGCGGGAAACCTGGCACGAACAATTGACGCCGAACCTCCGCTGCGACCCTTCAGCAGGGACACTTTCTGGCACCAAAGCCGACTCATAGTACATTAAGTGATTAGCCTTAACATTGTAGATCCATTGTTCCATGATTATTGACTAGCCTGTTACTAGATTATTATTCATCAAATAAACACCATTATAACCAGTCGAGTCTCCGCCTTAGTGAATTGTACATGTTAAATTTAACATGGGTAATTCACGGGCGGGGATGAGACGGCGACACTGGGCTACCAGGCGCAAGCCTCCTCCACCCCCACCAATTCGGGTTCGAACCCGGGACCCCCCACGATGGGCACCGCCCTGCTCCCCACACCCCTCCTCCCCTCACCCCCGGCCACCCCTCCATAATGGACTCGCCTAAGTCGGCGACCGAACGGACACTGAGCTGCTCGCCACTCAGCGACCACCCGCCATCCAGTCAACCACGCCTTAAATTTACCCCACCCACCCACACCAATGAGATGGGTTTGAGCCGGGAGGGTTGTAGGATTCGGGTAAATGCTGGCCTGGTCATCGGTCTTTGTCTGGGCCGGGAAGAGCATCACCTTCCCCCATTGAGGGCGGGAAACCTGGCACGAACAATTGACGCCGAACCTCCGCTGCGACCCTTCAGCAAGGACACTTTCTGGCACCATAGCCGACTCATAGTACATTAAGTGATTAGCCCTAACATTGTAGATCCATTGTTCCATGATTATTGACTAGCCTGTTACTAGATTATTATTCATCAAATAAACGCCATTATAACCAGTCGAGTCTCCGCCTTAGTGAATTATCCATATTGAGTTCAGGTATATTAGTATAGTGGTGTTTCCAATTGAATTAATTCAACGGTTGCGCTATTTAACCAGCAATTTCAATTCAAATCAAAGTGACAGTAGAACATGTTATTAAGTTAAAGTTGCATAGTCCGATGGTTTTGAATTTCTGTATGTTTTCTGAGATAAATATATTAGATCGATCACTAGTATCTACTTTTGCATTAGTTAAAAGTTACTTTTATTTTAAATGGTAAACTTTTGAGATATTTTGAGTACAAATATGGACAATTAGTTTTGACAAACTTGCCAACACTCTGACACCATAGACTTCTACAGTAACAGGTTCTGTCAAATTTACTCAGTATTGCCTTCTACGCAGAAACAAATGTGAATAAGTGCGTCAGTATCTAAGTTATATATGTAAAATTAAATCTAGATAATTGGTTTGGTTTTGAAAATTTTATATTTCATCGGACTATGCAGCTTTAAATAACTCATAATTGCTTAGTTGGTTCATAAATTACACATGAAATGTGATATATCATATATAACACCGTATTTAAAAATATATATATTTGCTTCCGACCGAATGGCGAAAGCAGCGCCCCCCCCCCCCCGAAGTGGGGAGGGGGCGAGGTGCATGCTGGGCCCCCCCCCCCCCACCCCATGAGAGGGGGTGGGGTGAAGGCACCACTACAGAGTTTATTACCGCGATAAAGGGTTTATCACTATCCATATACTGTGACATAAAATAGAGCAACAATTATGTACATTATACGGCGGATAGATATGAAATGCATGAAATCCGCAGTATATGTAGCCTGTAATGGATGCGGAATAGAACGCATACGCATGACTTAACCTATAGTGCATATAACACGCATAGAACATATATAGCCTAGCATATATTATATAAGTATATAGAATAAATAATACATAAAATATGTAATATATTAGATGGCATACATCAAGTGAATATAGTAGAAATAGTAGGTCAGAGTGTATAGCGTATATAATTGATGTGGACAAAGGGGAACTCTGATATGGGGTTTTATTCCACAGTACACGGTGTATTGTTAAGGTAGGCGATCATATAGTGAGTTCAAGTCCAATATGAAACCAGGCTGTCAACCCTACCGGGTTTTCATCTATGTGAGGGTGGGTGGGCGGCAAGTGGAGGGGAATGGCCTAACTACTCAGAGTGGCATCTTGGTGAGAAGTGCGCGGAGGTGCCAAAGCGACCAGAAGTGATGGTGGGTGGGGTTTGGGCTAGTTTGGGTAAAATGCCATAGGTGGCGCCATCGTCATTGTGGAATTGAAACAAATGTCGGTAGGGTAAGCCCTTTTTCCCACGCATGAAGTAACATGAACAATACCTACAACAATGTAGAAAGAATGTAATGTAGATAATATATCATGTAGATAACATAGCATCTACAGTACACGATGTACATAATGTCGCATGTACAATACAGAATTTATATAATATAGCATGTACAATACACTTGACATTGTATATGCTCTTTAATATATCATATATACAATACTTTACTTTACACATAGCAAGTGGTCCACAACTGGTTCATTAAAGGCTGTGGTATGTGCTGTCCTGTCTGTGGGAATGTGCACATAAAAGGCTCCTTGCTGCTTATCAGAAACAGTAGATTATGTTGCAGCAGCAGGTTTCCTCAAAAGAGATATGTCAGAATGCCCATATGTTTGACGTCCTTGACATCCAATAGCCGATGATAAAAATCAATGTGCTCTAGAGGCATGGTTAAATAAAACAAGCCTTACTTGACTTCATTACTATACACATATTGCATCCTCCATGTCTGTTCGCGTGTGCATGCACTAAATAATTGCTGATCGCGATCTCCGCGCCTCTTGCAATAGTAGATACTGTTTGAGAACAAAGTGTTGAACCATGTCGCGCAAACCGACAGCGACAACGCGATCACGTGGGTCCAGCCGGTGTGTCCATGGAAACCGGCGACGCGTCAACACAACCGACATGTGGGACAATGAGAGGAGGGGCGGCAGGCGGCAGGCGTCAGGGCGTCAGCGGGTAGGAGTGAGTACTGGGGAAGAGGTGGTCCAGTCGGCCAGAGGTCAAGGCCGGGTCATGATAGGGCCCCTCTCCAGGCCTGAATGTCATCTTAATTAGGCAATGTAGCCGCATATGTAAAGGTCAGATGTCAAAATGTGCATAGCTGCACTTTTTCAGTTTTTGGTTAAATTTGTGTTTGTTTCATTTATTTGTATTTCAGTTGAATATCGCCATCAATATGACCTTTGCCGCTGATATGGCATTAAGCAACAACCATTCAACGAATCAGTCAGTTGAATAACATCCTTTTTTTCAGCACCAAATGGCTGTTTAGAATGAAGGTTATTCGATATTTTTTGGGGTTTAATCAGTGGTGGTGTATGTATTTCAGCATGTTGACCATTCCTATGGCAAGTAGAGTCTCAGACATAGGAGCAGTAGTTGAGTGAATGTTCAAGGTATTATTATCAACGATATATATGTACTACAGTTATATTACATTAATATTATATAACATATGTAATGTATATAATACCTATATAATACATATGTAACACACACATAGCAATATGACATATATATCAGATATATAACACATATATAATACATATATAATACATATATTATACACATCTAATACATATATAACACATATAATGCATATATAATACGTATATAACACAAACATAACACATATATAGCACATATATAACACATATGTAACACATACAATACATATATAACACATATATAACACATATATAATACATATATCATACATATATATAACGTCTTCCTGTCCCTGCTGTTTCACTTAATTCACGACAAGGAACTACAAGTATGGGACATTTATTATCAACATTAATCATTTAGTAATTAAGTAGTTATGTAATGGGTCAATTAGGTAATCAGCAAGTAGACTAATAAGTTCAGATCAAAGACAATTAAGGGTCAAATGGAGAAGTAGTAATTAGGTCAAGTAGAATTAGGTCAAATCTTCGGATCGGCATGAGTTCAGTTCAGATCAGAAGTAGGTTGGATCAATAGGTCAAAGTTCATCAGCTAATTAGGTCATAGTTGAAATGAGGTAATGAGTAATTGGATCTTGAGGTGAAGAGTTTGAGGTAACGACCCGGGCACTCAACCCTAGTCTGATGGCATTTGAGTGTAGGGATGGGTGGGCGGTCAAGAAAAGATGTGAGAAATGATGGGAGCAGCAGGAGCCCACCGGAAGTCTGTGTGGGTTCATGAAGTACTCGCCAGAGGGCGGTGGTTCGGTGGTGGCGCCGCCTATGGTAAGGTTGTAGAGTTAATCAAATCGTCTACTGGAAGTGGTGTGGAGGTCAACAAGTACAGATGCCGTTGGTGTAGATCAGTGAAGGATCCGGTTTGTGGGTGTCTGTTCCTTGTCGCGTGCGAATTACCCATGATGCCGAATCTCCTGATGGCTCTACTGTGAGAGCTTAGTTTGTGCCTGAACCACACCACACCGCCACACCTCCTGCAACATGACTGAAATTGCATATCATCAGTCGTACCCACCAATCCAGTTCCAGTGCATGTACTGCCATCGTTAATTAATTGAACTACGCAGACTCGGATGAATGGTATATATTTGGACTTTTTAATGCACTAGAATGGTAATCGTACATGCGTGAGTATAATGAGAGAAGGCCCCGAGATGCTTAAGCCCTATAGTTCTAGTCTTTTATTGTGGGGTGGGTGGGATGGCAGAGTAGAATGTCTGTTGCCGTCCGCCGCTAAATTGTAGTGGCTGAGTTTGGGTTTTGCTCGCTTTATATAGCAGCTAGCCGGGCCGAAAAGTCAAGAGCGCGCCAAATTCCCGTAACTTTGTAACAGATTTTGTCTATTGACGTCATATTTAATTTACATATGCACGTCCGCCATTTCTGCATGGTTACTCGGCGTAGTTCCAAAAGACCCACTAGGCGTCGATGCACATATTAATGTTAAAGTTTGAGTATAGGTGGCGCCACTGGGCGTTTGAATAAGAATCTGACTCCAGCTTGTTCAATTACCCATGTTGCAAGCAACATCGACAATTGCACTCAGTAATTTGTCATTATATATTTTAATTAAGTTCATTTATAGGATGTAATTTCTTAATGCCATATCACTGGTATTCTGTGTGTGCTTGGCTACAGTTATCTACACAATGCTATACTTGGCTTTTTAAAAGAATAATTAAAATACACATGCTATCGTAAGTAAAAGGGTGTGCGGTACAATCACTTAGGATTACAACTCTTTAGGAACGTTGTATTGAACTATGACAGAGTTTCTTTTAAATACATCTCTAAACTCACAATTGATGAAATCTTAAAATACTGTATCTAATGTCCTTTTATTTATTGTATCAAATCCATTTGAAGTATTCCTTAAAAGTCATGTACACCTTTTTCAAAATAACTATGTCACTCACGGTCAGAACACCAATGCTACGACACTGAGAAATGATATCCATTTGAATCAAGAATGCTATAAATACAAATCAGGGAATGCAATAAATAATAATATAAATGAAACAAAAAGTAAAGTGCTGCCTGCATTACCCACTCTTCATTCCCTTTTAACAAAATATTGATATTAAAAAGCAGCTCACTAATGACTCCTTTTCGGAGCAGGAAGTCTGTCAATGTGGTCGAGGAGGTGGAAGAATGAGATAAAGTGGGAGGAATTAAGCTGACAGTAGGTTCTGTGTGGGAATTAATCTCACAGACGTGTCATGAGACTGCCATTTACTGGAGAAGAATGCGTTGACTAGGGGAAAGCAGGCAGTGGTGCTGGAGCGTTGAGTCCGACACCGATAATATAACATCAGGCTTCCTTCTGTTCAGTATTGGTTCGTTGTGGTAGTCACTGATGTGCACGTATACATGTGTAGTCATAGTCGCCAGAGAAATTACTAGAGTATTTGATTCGCGGACACGTGATGGGCGAGCTAATCAGACATCACTTGTGTTCTGCAACCCTTATCAACTTTGATCTAGTGGCACTTGCATGTAAGTGCAATGAGATTCCTTGAGAGATTCTTGCAACTCACTCCTGGGAGGTTTTGTTTTGGTGGGTATTTACATCCTAACAACATTTCAGGCAAGACACTCCGAGATCACTGTCCTCTGAACAGCCAACTTCGCCGTACCTTCTTTTTCACCCACCCTCTTTAATTACATTTAATAATTCAACCAACAAACTATCCTTAATAATTGATCGATCTATCTATCTATATATATATATATATAAATATATATATATATATATCCTGTATAAGAATCCCTCATCACTCACTCAGCTCCATGGACTGGTGGAGTCTGTCGTAGTCATCTACTGCTCCAGCCTCCCCAACTCCAGCTCCGATGGTGGCGCCACTACTCCTGCAGATTGTAACCACCACTCACAGTACCGCTGAAAAATTCAACTATGGCCTATTCTAAGCCATTGATTTACTGCTAGTTTATATACCTGTTAATTTGTTATTTAATTCATAGTTTGTAAGTCTACATCAGTGTACATCAATACAATAACTCTATTTCCGACTCAGTATAGCTGCAAAGAGGCCACTTAGTAGGAAGATACTCGAGGCAACTCCTCAGCCAGACTGAACTGGAAATAAAGTTAGGTGTTTCGTACGCATCCTCATCCCTTTCTCTACGCCATCTCAGCAATGACTACGGTTATTACCATACCAGGCCTATACTTAGAATCAAATACGACAAGACCAATTAGAGTGCTTTCAGCATGATTACACAGTGTCAGATTAGGAATACTAAAGCATTGTGTATTTAATACGAACTCTCATTCTGTCTATGAGGGGTGAGACTCGGGGTATTTGAATCTCGTTAGATAACATGAAAACTGAAATATGAAAATAATTAAAAGTGATTTATGAACAAATGACACATTTGTATACGCTACGCCACCTGCACACACACATATATATATTGGTTAACGGGCTGCTACCCACCAAGTGACCTGCAGATTCTCATTTGTTAATGCCATGATCAATGTCATTTTTAATGCCATGATAAATGTCCGTTCAATGTCCTATATATGCATAACAGTATATATATATATATATAGGATCACCCTCATCCCCACGGGACCAGACAGGATGGATGAATGAGTTCAGCATTCGTCTCCCGTTTTGGTAGATCGGTGGATTCAAACCTACGGGTTCGAACACTGTTCAAGTCAAACCAATGACTTAACAAGTGATACTTTTCAGGCGCTTGGCATTATTGGCATCATTAGGGTAGGACGAGGATTGGTTGGCTCAGTGTCAGGATAATGTGACTAAGTTGGATATCAGGTCATGGTGCTGGCAGCCTGGTTTCCCAGTGGGGCAGCACTATAAAGTGACCATGACTGTGCACTATCACAATTCGGTACCTGTCGTGACATGATCTTAGATTTTACCAGGATGTAAAACTCCAACAACCAAACCAAACGCCCCCCCTCCCCCATCGCACCGTCAACCCACTCATACACCTAATACCCCAGTCACATGACCATACGACCAAAGGGTCGCCAACCTCAATACATTGATTCAAAAACGCGGTCAGGGCCAGGTCGGCGCGAGGTTGGCACGGAGTCAGCATGGGGAGGGGCACCGGGGTGGCACCGGGGTGGCACCGGGGTGGCGCCGACCACACGGTGAACATGGCATGGGATTTATTGACGCTGCCAGGTCAGCGCCCAATCGGCACCAGATCGGCACCGGGTCGGCACCAACTAACCAAACAAGGGATCGGTCACCTGGCTAGGGCCAGGTCAGTGCCAGGTCGGCACCAGGTCGCCAACCACTTTTTAATGGCGCCGACCGAACTGGTCGCAAGGAGGTTGTAAGTGCAGCAGCTGCAACCTCTTTGCGTCCAAAATTTCCTAAATGGTCATCGGGAGGTCGGTGATCTCGCGGCGCCAATGGATAAGGAGGGCATGAGGGAGTCATAAGCAGGACGTATGGATGTCTCAAAATGATTGTAAGGGAACGCAGGCCTCGTGTGACTGTGATATGATACCCCAGTCACACGAGGCCTGCGTTCGCTTATGATCGATTCGCGACGTCAAAACGTCCTCCTTGCCCCTCCTTATGCCTTCATTAAGTGCTGTCGCCGTGAGGACGCCAACCTCCCGGCGTCCATTTCGGAAATTTTGGATGCAAGGAGGTTGCTGCTGCTGCACTTGCAACCTCCTTGCGCCTGTTCCGGCGGCGCCATTCAAAATGGTTGGTGCCCTGGCCCCGCCCTGGCCCTGCTCTGGCCCCGCCCTGGCCCCGCCCTGGCCCCGCCCTGGCCCCGCCCTGGCCCCGCCCTGGCCCCGCCCTGGCCCCGCCCTGGCCCCGCCCTGGCCCCGCCCTGGCCCCGCCCTGGGTTGGCGAGTTGCTGGCACCGATCTGGCGCCGATCTGGCGCCGATCTGGCACCGATCTGGCACCGTCATGGCGCCGACATGGCGCCGACATGGTGCCGACATGGCGCAGACATGGTGCTGACATGGAGCCTACAACGTATTTGAATCAATGTATCGAGTGGGATGCTGGAAGGTTGGCGTCCTTTTGGCCGTAAGGAGGTTGGTGGCGAACGCTGGCTCTTGTCTGATTGGGGTATAACCCACATGTGCTAAACATAGTGTCTACCTTTTTAATGTCTTCGGCAACTGCGTTTGAATCTTTGTTTATAGCTTCCAGGAAAGAAGATCATTGGGCGAACCCCCTCCCTACACCCGCTTTCTTTCACACCATCGTTGATGCAAATCCGCATAGGCCAGTCACGAGGGTTCACATATTACAGTTAGTTACTGTATTTTAACAACTTAACTCTTTACATTCGTTCGCTAATAAGCGCGGGAAATTTCAACCCTGGACAAGTGATCTTACTCATTCCACGGCTCCTTGGCCTATATTAGTTATACGGACCTCGGAGCTAGGTGGTATCATACATCAAATTTTAAGTCATTGGTATGACTCGGCCAGGGTTTGAAGCCTATGGGTTCGAATCCCACTACCAGCTACACCGAAATCGGACGCTTAACTCATTCGGACATCAAAGAATGGCCCAACTTTGCTTAGAGTTAGAGTTGCATAGTCCGATGGTTTTTAGTTGTTGTCATTTTCTGAGATAAATATATTAAGATGATGGTTATAATTTACAATACTTTAGTTTGAAGCAATTGTTATTTTAAGTGGCTACATTTGGAGATATTTGAAGTGCAAACTTATTAATTTTGGCAAGCATGCCGAAACTCTGATACCATAAGGCGTCAGCAGCAACATATTCTTGTAAATTAACTATAGGGCAACAAATGGTCAATAAGTGTACCTGTATCTAAATTAGATATGTAGAATCAAATCAAGTTAATAGGTTTGGCTTTGAATATGTGATGCTTTCATCGGACTATGCAGCTTTGAGAATAGTAAACAGTAAGTCTAACCCAGCAAATATCCAGGTTTTCTCTTGGTTATGCCAGTACCATGGGAAGTGCTCTTAAGGATTGTACCGTGCCACAACTACATCATCAAAGCCACTGGCCAATCATTAAGGCTGCTCTGGCCATCGCTTTAAGAGTGACGTCGTCTTTGAGGTGAGGTAATTGGTGCCGCGACCTGTCACTTATAAAAGTACTCAACCAGAAAGACACCCAAAGTCCACTTTCAAACCAATCCGTTCCCCATAAAGTGCTTGTCACACTATGGCGGATTGAGCAATGGACAGAACCGGTCAAAGAATATTCTTGTCCGGTGTTATTCGGACTTGAATTGTATCGATTATGTAACAGACGGGTACCGGTTGGGTAACGGACGGGTAACGGATGGGTAAGGGACAGGTAACGGATGGGTAATGGACAGGTAACGGACGGGTAATGGAGCTGTAACGGATGGGAATGGACGGGAATGAACGAGGAACATACTGGGAATGGACTGGGAAGGACCGGGAATGGACCATGAAACGGAGGGTAATGGATAATAACTGCATAGGTCAGTCTGGCGCAATCCATTACAAGTTTTATGCATGTTCAAAACTTGTAATGGATCGGGCCGGATATCAATGGATATCAATGGATATCAACCGATATGTAACAGATATGCAATGGACACAAACCAGACTTTGCGGATATCAATGGACTTTGTTTGGTTTCTTTCCGTTTCCCCAATCCAGTGATGTGTGTCAGAGCCTTTAACGATGTGGTGGGAGGAGGGGTGGAGGGGAAGTGGATCGAGAGGGGGGGGGGGGGCTGACGTCAGCAGGACTAGGATGTTGCGTCTGTCTGTTCGTCCGTCATGTGACGGAGCTGTGGAATTTGGAATTAGAATAGAGTGTCTCCAGCGCCAGCCAACATTCTGATGGGTAATGGAGGGACTAATGTTGTAGCTTACAGAATGAGCAGTGAACAGGTGCAGGCATCCTACAACTGCTGCGAGATCTGCGTGACTTGTGCATCGTCGGTATATAAGGTTTACACACTCTGCCACTGCTGCAAGATGTGCGCAAGTTATGCATTGTCGGTGCATAAGTGGTAGGCGCTCTGTTATTGCTGTAAGATCTGCGCAAGTTACGCATTGCCAGATCATTTCCACTGCTGTGAGATCTGCGCGAGTTATGCATTGTCAGCGCATAAGGATGAGACATCCCCCACTGCTGAGAGATCTGCGCTAGAGAAGCAATGGCAGTACATGAGGTAAATGCATTCTGCCGCCTCTGAGAGATCTGCACCAGATATGCCTCCTGTGCGCGTAAGCTGCCGGATTAAGCTAGTACGGGGCATGTATCATATGATGTGAAAAGGCCGTAAATTAAACAAATACACATAAATATTAGAGCACATACTTTGTCTACTTGAATAGTAAAGTAGTTAATTAATTTCATTTGCTATACAACCAGATAATACGACAAATATTTCTGACATTTCAATAATAGTATTACTTACATGGTATGTGTAAATTGATAGATTGCAAGCATTTCCAAGGGCCCGTAGCATATACTACTTTTGCTACAAGGTCGCTTTGTTTGTTTAACGAACCCCGAAGGATGCAGAAATTCAGGTGGTCAGAACAAACGGTTCAAGGACTGCCTTAAATACAACCTGACGAAATGTAATTTCAACACTACAACCTGGGAAATTGTGGCCAAGGACAGGAGTTCATGGTGTGCGTCTATGCGCAAAGGCACCACCAATTTTGAAACTGATCGTATATCTCAAGCTAAGCAAAAGCGTCAGCAGAGAAAAGATTGTCTCCTTCACCTACAAGTCTCTCTGACTGCAGCTACACGCACATGTCCAAAGTGCCACCGCACATTGTCATTCCAAGCACAAAATGTGGACTCATCGGTCATCTGCGAGGTCACAACAAATGATGAGTTACTGTTGGCGTCTCCACCAATGGACAATCAAGAAGGAGACTGTTGCTACTAGGTTAATCCAGCACTGCATGCACTCTGCCACTACTCTGAGAGCGGCGTGATGTGGCACCACCAAGGTGATGGTTCGGGCTACTGGCAATGAAGAGATTTTGCAGTAGTGTCACCATACAAAGTTAAAATCAGTTAGGTTTACTTCACCTTCCTGTCCCTCCTGTTCCCTGCTACACCTTGCCTCTCTCCCTGCCTCTAACTCTTCTCACCACTCTGCTGCCTCTAGTAACTCCAACAGCATTGTCTTTCGGACAGGTATGCTAAAGAAACCGATTGAAAAATTGTGGGGAATTTAGGTTATTGATATAGCCAAATGGATTTGCAATCTAAGGTGCTAAATATTTAGTTCAAATGCTTATCTAATATAGTCCACTACTTTTGGGGTGCAGAATTGATGAAATCATGTAGATTAAAATACTTTAATAGTCAAATCAAGACCAATCAGTGGTTACTATTTTGTATATGTTTTGCATTCTCTTCATCAGCGCTGCTTTAATATTGATACACACTGGCTGATGGAACCAGGAGCTACACCTCTTATTTACCGTTGATTCATACCAAAGTAGGCTTCTCTCGAATAGTTTTCATTCCCCCTGACTGCGAGTCCGGATAAATAGTTTATTCACTCTGCCTCACGCTGCCTCACACCTGGCTCCCACCCACCTTAATTTCTCACTATCACTTTTTCTTGAGTGGCGAGTAAGGCAGGAGGCGTTCAAAATTAGTGTGGTGGCGTCCAATAGAAGGCGCCACCGGTCATAATCAGTGAATCATTTAAAGTGGATGGAAACGTCGGTAGAAGTGAGTTCTCTTTACATTTTAGTTTTTTTCTGCTTTTGGTATTGCTGGTTTTATTTTAACTGGTTTTGAAATCAGTAAGACAGTTGATATGCCGGTTAGGTTCAACTTCTCTTGGAACGAGTGTAAAGATTTCAAATTCCCCCCATATTCAAGTTCCCCCCCGGGAACTTGAAAACGTTTTCAAATTCCTCCCAGGGGAATTTGAAAACATTTTCAAATTCCCTCCCTCGTTTTAACTTTCCGTCCCCCCCATGTTTGGGGAATTTTCTTTATTTTTTGTTATTTTTTGTTATTTTTTGTTATTTTTCATGACAAATATTATAATATACAGAGAATAGCATAATGGGAATTATTACTAGTACAATAAAACATATTTAACCACAAATGACACAAAAAGTCTCCAAGATGGTTAAGACAAAAATATTATAGGTCTGAAATTTAAAACGTTTTTTAAAGTTTTTTAAACAATTTTAAATTCCAGGAGGGGGGAATTTGAAAATAAGGGGAGGAATCTGAAAACTGTTTTTAAGTTCCCCCCCCAGGAATCTGAAAACGTTTTTAATTTCCCCGGAGGGAAGTTAAAAACGTTTTCAGATTCCCGAGGGGGAACTTGGGAAGGGGGGAAGTTGAAATCATTACACCGGGGCAGCGAGTAGTGAAATGGGTGCAGACATTTTTTTCACAACCTATTCTATATCTATATAAAATAATATTTACATTAGGAGACACATTGACCCCCCTGTTCCTTTAGTAACCGATGCTACCTCACGTTATATTGATATCAAAGCTAGATTAGTTGAAGAACTGATGATAGCAAAGCCTGAAGGCCCTGTCAGACACTACCGGACTGGAGAACCGGACACTGTCCGGTACTGTACGGCGATGTCCCGTACATGTCCGGTACCCATCCGGCGGTGTCCGCTGGTGTCCGGCGGTGTCCGGCGGTGTCCGGTACAAGTTTTGAACATGCATACAAGTTATACCGGACACCGCCGGACTGACGTGTCCGGTTGGTGTCCGGTATGTCTGGTACCCATCCGTACATGTCCTGTACCCATCCGTTGTTGTCCGGTTTGTCTGTTTTGTCCGGTTGGTGTCCGGTATGTCCGGTACCCATCCGTACATGTCCCGTACCCATCCATTGGTGTCCGGTTTGTCCGTTTTGTCCAGTACCCATCCGTTACGTATCCAGTTCTCGTCCGGTACTCGTCCGGTATATGTATGGTACATGTACAGTACTTGTCTGGTAGCCCGGCGCCAATTGACCCAATTCCGCTCCATTTCGATACATTTTGGTACATTGTGTGTACCGGAAAGCACCGGACTAGACAATTCTTTGTCCGTGGTCTCCGGTGCTCAGTCCGGTGAGGTGTGACAATGGCTTTAGCAATGCCAAGGTTTACTGTTGCAGATCTGGTAATGAAACTGTTATTGCAATAAATGTGTGGCTATCTTCTAATAAGTATACAAATAAACAAAATATTAGGCTTAGCTTCTTTACTGAAGGTTTAGCGGCCACTTGGAGTAATTGCAGATCTCTCAGCAATGTGTGGGGAAAGCTTGCCAGTAATTACAGCTGTGCAGGTGAGTGTTGCACCTAATTTTCAATCTTGGTTGGTTGATTTTAGCAATTTTACATCCTGGCAACATCTAAGGTCATATCAGGATGGGTACCAACTTGTAACAGTGCGCACTCATGGCAACTCTATAGTGCTGCCCCACTGGGAAGCCAGGCTACCAGCAGCATGACCTGATATTTCACTCACTCACATTATCCTGACACTGAGCCAACCAGTCCTTGCCCTATCCTAATAATGCCGAGCGCCTGGCTAGGAATCAACAAGTATCAATGTGTACGTCATTGGTTTGACTCCACCAGGGTTCGAACCCATGTGTTTGAATCTTGTCTTTGAAGGTTATGTGCTATATAAATATATTATATAAATATTATTTAATGGAGGGCCAGTAGCGTGTCGCCCTGCTGATGCCAAACTCTCCCTGTTCCACTGGCATTACAGTGCCCTGGGAGACTTGGATTTGCGCGTAGGTCGGCAAACCGCCTGCTCGTTGCCACCGAGGTAGTGCAGGCACTCCCCTGCACACTTTTAAACGCATGCACACTTTAATAGAACTTGTATTTATATTTGTGGGGACACGTATTTTAGTGGCGAGCTAGTGATTAGTATTATAGCGAATGGTAGACAGGAAGTGTGAACACTTATTTGTCTCTCTTTTTTTGTTGTTGGTACATTAGTTGTCCCAAGCAGGGGAAATCCCAGTCACAGACGACTGGTCTTCCCCTCTCCACTGCTGGTCGATAGAAAGCCCGAGCCTACACGTTTACCGATCCGAGGGATTTTTAACATCCCACACCACATAGACATGGTATGAGAGCAACTGGCCTTTGATGACGCTGTAAGTTATACGCTGTAAGTTATACACAGCGGTGGAAATCCAAATTGGCAGAGCTGGGGGCACGGGGAATCGAACCGCCGATTGTTGTTGTTCTTTCAGTCATTTCTGTCCGGTTTGTTCCACATTCATTTAAAGAACCGAAACAACAGTTAGTTCTTAGTGAAACCCAACATGGAGCGGCGGCTTCCAATCCAAGATGGCCCCCGCTTGATGCTCCGTGGCGCCCTCTATACGGCGTTTTGTGTGGTTAATGAAGCCGGGGGGTCCTGGCCTGGGGGGGGGGGGGCGGGAGGGAGTGATGGGGGGCCGGGGGGGGGGGGGGGGGGTGTTAGGTTGGAGGGTTGTGGAAGGGGGGAGAAGAGGAGGAGAGGCCTGCAGCCTGCATACATCCGACCCTTCCATATTGGGGGGATTTGGGCGTATGTCTACTGCTGAGCCTCACTATAATGAAGTCTGCTCTGATGGCCCACACTCCTCCTACCCGCGCCCAACCCTAAGCAGACAGCCGTGTATGTGTGTGTGTCGGGGGTGGGGGTGCTGGGAGCTGGAGTACGGGGGTGTAGGGGGGGGCAGGAGGGAGACGGGGGGGGGGTCACTACTTCACCTCACCGACTCACCGCCTCCCCCCTCCCTCGTATCTACAAACACAGTCCACAGAAATGTTACGTACCGATGAGAGTGGGGTTTTCCCGCGTTATCAGGTGTAGAGCGCCCGACAACTGCCATTATTTATTCTTGTATCGGTTCTGCTATCTATATCACATGCATGTATATTTATTTGCATATATATTATATATATATATATACACATCAGATATATATATATATATATATATATATATACATATGTACTCTATAATCTATTATGAGAATATAAACAAGGACACTATTTATCTTCAGTTCCCTATGTAATATTATATTCACTGTATCCTAACTAACTGGCCCTGTGCCCTCTAAGCATTGTATGCCATCTGCGTCTGGCCATTATCGCCTATAGACCCGTTGGGAGGATCAAATTCTAGCTTTAACGGTTTATATATATATATATATATATATATATATATATATATATACTAGCTTTAACCCGTGTTGTGTAAAAACCATCAAGATTAATATGAAACGTATATGGTAGGCACACACAAACATTCTATTAACAACCCATACAGTTTGTTTGTTTGGTGTTGTTTTACGTCCTAGCAACATCTAAGGTCATATCAGGACGGAAGAACCTATACATGGCGACACATCAGTGGAGTACGATGATGCGCATTGGCAGCACCGATTAACAGAGGAGTAGTGATCAGAACAACCCTAAAACTTAACCACAGTTTGGTATTTTAATTATATAAATATATATATTTATATATATGGGCATGATGTATGAGAATTATGCGAATATATATATATGCATATATATATGAATATATATATATGAATATATATATGATGTATAACAATTATTTGAATATGTATATTAATATATATATGTGTGTGCAATGTATAAGAATTATGCCAATATCAATACCAGAAGTTCTGTTATCACTCACTTCAACCATTGACTTCCTCACCCTGCTCCTCTACCAACTCGACTGGTGGCGCCATCTAGGTGCACCCACTCCTCTAACCGTCCCTCTATGCCTTTACCAGTCCCATGACAACAACAATTATGGTGATCTTCATATTCAGGAACGTGGCCACAGAGGCGATGATTATGTTCATCCGACAGCTCAGTTGGTTAAGTACGCTGATAGACCTGCGAGCCATGCCGAGGCTTACTAGTTCGGACGCACCCTCCGAACGGGGCGGCCCCCGAGTGACGCCCCGGTCTGGGTGCCAACAATGCTGAGGGATATGGCATCAGCTCCTAATATTGCTCGCCTCCAATTCAAACAGAGCCCCTGTCGTTCAACATTGCCCACGTCCCCTAGCGGTGTCGATAGTCATAGCAACATCTCCTGTGACGAGCACTGTGTTCTCCAAATCTCTTAAAGTTTCATAGTCCGAAGCATCAAATTTTCAAAACCAATACGATTATCTAGATTTGATTCTTCATATCTACCTTAGATAGTGCTGCAATTATTAAGCATTTGTTGCCACATAAAAGGGAATACTGAAACAATTCAATAGAACCTGTTACTGCAGAAGCCTATTGTAAAGTCGCCGGCTGGTGGTGTGGGTGGTGTGGACAAGCCAAGGGAAATCAATACAGGTAATGAAGGAAAGTAGGTGAAGAGTGAAAGTAGGAGAGTGAGACACCTTCATTTATTACTTTATATAGGTTTTCTAGAATCCAAGATGGCAGTGGTCACATGGTTCGCACCACCAATCAGAGTACAATCTGCTGTATCCAAGGCCTTGTTATGCTGGCTACAGTGCCTTGTGGTGGCCAATGATCCATAAATAACACCATGGGGGGAGGGGGTATGTGAGGTGACTCTTCCAAAGACTTATCTAAGAAGTGACACTCCTCCAAAGACTATTTTACTATACAATTTCTATACCTAATGAGCAATAGGTTACCAACTCCACATATCCCTCATATGCCTTTGGTTTTTATATATCACCATTTATCATTATATAGACAGTTTGCAATTTATTATAGTAATTTCACATATGTCCTCATGCCATTATATCGGAAGATTTTACACTATGGTGTCAGAGTTTGGGCGTACTTGCTAAAACTAATTTGACATGTTTGCACTTCAAATATCTCAAAACTTAGCCATTTTAAATAAAGGTCACTTCAACCTAAAGGAAGATAGATTTTAACAATATATTTCTCTCAAAAAAATTACAGAAAGTCAAAATTATCGGAATATGCAACTTTAAAGCCAATTCTAGAATTGTTTCACTTCTTTTGGTGGTTCCAGTCGAGGACGAGTTAGTGAAGCAGGTGAAGTACGTGGAGGAAGAGTTAGTGAAACAACCAACATGCTTTAATTCATGATGCAGGGCTTGTGTGGCCTTGGACAGTAATCTGCGAGGCTATTGTCTGACGGAGTCGGCTGGGACTGATTGCAGATTTCAATAGAAAACTGCTTGCAGTAAATCCATACACAAACTGCAGTTTAATTTGGACTAAGTGTATCGTGTTTGGCAGTTTAATTTGGACTAAGTGTATCGTGTTTGGCAGAATGTAGTCGGAGATCTGTACAGGAATCTCAATTAGATTTTATTTTGGTGACCGGAAACCACTCCTAGATATGTAAACAAACATTAGTTAGTTCAATTTGGTCTAGATTTATCTTGGTTGCGAGTAACCCATCGTAGATCTGTGCACAGAATGTAATTAGGGCGCGATATATCTTTGTGTGTATATAAATTATATATTATGTATCTATTGATGTGTGTATTATCGTTTTACGTCCTACCAACATCTAAGGTCATATCAGGATGGGGATACTTTGGTGTGTGCATGTAGATGCATATATATATATATATATATACATGCATACAGCTCTGTATATGTAACTGTATATACGTGCATGTACATGCATGTATGTATATATACATCAATTTTATGGACACTTTTTATTTATATATCTATATATATATATATATATATAAATATATATATGTATATATATAGATATATATACATATATATGCTTACAAATATTGGCTATCCAAAGAGGAGGAACAACTAGACAAGGTGTGGGTGGAAGCCGTTTTATTTAGGATTTGTCCGAGCGAAAACCACCCTACCTTACAATAAAGCTAAAAATTGCTGGTGAATGGTTGAATCTGCGCGCCAAACATGCCCAGAAGTGGACGGATGGTGGCGCCACCGTCGAATCCACAGCGCTTACCCACTGCGAATGCGATGCGCCCGTGGGCCGCACAATGCATAGTACGATCAATTGATATAGACTAATACTTAATAATATAGCGCCCATTTATAATCATATAATGAATTATATCCGATATATATATGTTTATGACCAGACGGGATGGCCGAATGAGTTAGAGCGTCCGTCTCCCGTGTTGGTAGATCGTGGGGTCGTGGGTTCAAACCCGGGTCGAGTCAAACCAATGACTTCAAAATTGATACTTGTTGCTTCCTAGCCTGGCGCTCAGCATTATTAGGATAGGACAAGGACTGGTTGGCTCAGTGTCAGGATAATGTGATAGAGTGTGATATTAGGTCATGACGCTCGCGGCCTGGTCTTCCAGTGAGGCAGCACTATAAAGTCACCATGAGTGCGCACTGTCACAAGTCGGTACCCGTCCTGATATGACCTTAGATTTTGTTTGACGTAAAACAACAACACACAAACAAACAATATATGTCTTTATATACTATATACATAAACATATAGAGAGAGGACAATACAAACAAAATGAGTATGCGCATATACTTGGTCTGTGCATTGCAGAGGGCCTGTATTATGCACAGCCCAGGAAGCAGTGTAAACACAGTCGCCAGCTGAAGCACATGACTATGCAGGGCTGCCAAATGGCTTTACAGGGGATCTTAACCTGCAAATAGGCCACTTTGGTGGCAGCTATGCTGTTGGTAGCATGCCCCAAAAGGCAAGAGGGACAAACGAAACCTGATTGCTCGCTTTTGGACGAGAGCAATATGTGTTGCACGGCGGGGGGAGAGGGGGTTTGGGGGGGGGGGGGGTTAGTTCAATGTTGGGGGGGGGGGGGTTAGTTCAATGGACTTGGTTTTGGTTTATTGGGGGTTTGGCTCCAAATACCATTTAGGGTTATATGGGGACGGTCCAAAACGGATACCTTTGTTTGTTTGTATAACGGTTTGACATGTTTTCATTTCAAATATCTCTAAAATTAAAATCTCAGAATGAAAAGCTACTTAAAAGTCAAATTGTAAATAGATTGTAACAGCCAATGCGATGTGCTTTGTGCGATGTGCTTTGCATAAACAATTATTTTGACATGATCAATGCACACAGAAGTTGTACATTGATCATGTCAAAATAAATATTGTATTATTATTATTGGTCTCGTCATTTTGTGTGAGGAATGACTCAGCAAAAAACAGGCGGGCAGGGTCCCTCAGGTTGCACCTCTAGTACCAGTCAATTTTCTTAGAAAAAAACAGGCAACACCCGGCAAATTCTCTTGGCAACTTCCACTCACAAAACTCTACACACCTGAATGCGATTAAAGTAGCATATTACCTGATGGTTTTGAGTGCTGCCATGCCCTTGTTTATGCAAAGCATATCACACAAAGCACATCGCATTGAATGTTACAATCTATTTACAATTTGACTTTTAAGTAGCTTTTTATTCTGAAATTTGAATATAGCTAAAATACAGTACTTTTTTCACATCAAAAAGGAGAAAGCAGAAGTAGAATACTTATCAGGTGCTTTCCCCATTTAAAAATAACACAGATACATTACTTATACCATAGAAATAATAAATAGAAAAATAAAAGTTAAAAGCATATCAACATTACCCTCAATACTGTAAATGACATCTCAATATTTATGTACTAGTCTACTATGGATTTCCCCTCTGATAAAGCTTAAGTATTTTCTTGTTATACATTCGTTGAAACATATGTAGTAGTCTGTACATGAGCTCTACTACCACACGGTAGCGGTGGATACTATGCCGCACACCTACACAGTTACACTGAACTGCGTTAGGTGGTGGCAGGCTAGACACCGGGCAGACCCAACTGAGCTGCCCTCCACTGCGTGTGTCTAGCTGACCCCCCACACACCTATAGAGTCGATGTGGGACCTGGCGAGTCAGGAGGCAGGTCAGATGACTGTGGACGCCGCGGAGAGCAGATTGGTTCAATAAACCAAGGTGAAGCGTACTCATATTGGATTTTGGCGTTCTTCCATGTGAGCATGGCAGTGAGAGAGTCGGGGGGGGCCGTGGGCCATTACACATATAAATGTTTTTTGAACATTTGATATTATCGTCAAGTAAATCCCATATTTTTATGCCACATATTGAAGATATACATTGAGACTTTAAAGTTGTTCTTGCAAATAATTGTCTTAGGTTGTTACCTTGTCTTGTACCACAGCAAATGTCATCAACACTAACGTCGAAAGTGCACTCTTCTTATTTATGTGTGGGGGAGGTCTTGGATTTATTATGCTTGTTTCAATTTCTTATCCTGGAAAGAACAAAATCAACATTGGTCAGCTAATCTCTTTCTTGTTTGTTAATATTTACATATCTAGGTTCTAGGTTGCTTCCTTTATCGATTACGTAATTGAAATAACAATAATAAAATCCTGCTATGAACATGAGGATATCATCTCCCATCTGCTGTTCAGAATCATCATCAGATCATAATCATCATCACCACCATCAATCCTTTAACAGTTTACGCGTGAGGCACTACAGATGATTTTACAACCAGTTCTCTCCATTTTTTCCCCTTCTCTCCACTGCCCTCTGGGACTTGCTGAACTCAAGGTTTGTCCATTCCCTGATGTTGTCTTCCACTTTGTCTTCTGGGATGATTGTTTGCCAACCTGAGTGTTTAGAATAACGCATAGTAGAACCTCTCTATATCGGACGGATGTTTCCTTATCATTCCACATTTGACTATAATTTACTATAATGGTCCCTTACAGGGATAATATTTAGGGAACCTATATAAAACATACCTTTAGATTAAAGCTGCATAGCCTGATTAAAGGATCAAGTCTCCAAAAGTAAAACAAATAACTAGATTTGATTCTGCATAGCTAGCATAGACACCTATATACATATTAAGTATTTGAAGAGTTCAGGTGCAAAACCTGTAAACGCCAATCCAAAAATTGAGATAAATATTGGAATCAAACCTTCCAAAAGTTTATATTTTTACATTCCTACTTTTGTGTTTATCGCGTCATAATCATGTGATCATAAGAAAAGTGGAATTAGTGAGAATAACAATTATTTTCAGGTAACATTTTTTATTTAAACTACATTTTTGGATTGGCGTTTAGGGGGATTTGCGCCTGAACTCTTCGTTTGTTGCCACATCTAAGGGAATACTGAACCAATTGAATAGAAACAATTACTGCCAAAGTCAGAGTTTGATGTGCTTGTCAACATTGTCGATGTTGGTTGCAACATGGGTAATTGAACAAGCTGGAGTCGGATACTTATTCAAACGGCCGCTGGCGCCACCTATACTTGAACCTTAACATTAAATATGTATATCGACCATGCCTAGCGGGTCTTTTGGAACTACGCCGAGTAACCATGCCAAGCTGGTGGACACGCGTATGTAAATTAGATATGACGTCGGCAGACGAAATTGCTACAAAGTTACAAACAAATATGTAGTCGTGACGTTTCGGGCCACCTAAGTTGCTGTATAAAGCGAGCAAAACTCTATCTCGGCCACTACGACTTGGGCAGCAGACAGCAACGGACAATTTACTCTGCCATCCCGCCCACCCTACAATAAGAGACTAGAACTATAGGGTTAAAACATCTCTGGGCCCTCTCTCATTATACTCACGCATGTACGATTACCATTGTAGTGCATTAAAAAGTCCAAATATATACAATTCATCCGAGTTTGCGTTGTTCAATTAATTGTGCATGTTTACACTTCAAATACCTCAAAGCTTAGCCATTCAAAATAGAAGTGACTGCAAACTAAAGTAAGGTAAATAGATTGTTCCAATAAACCTAAAATATTTATCTCAGAAAATGACCGAATCTCAAGATTACCAGACTATACAACTTTACATGATAGAATTTCGGGAATTACTGCATTAAAATACTGTGCCTGCGATATATTGCTTAGTGAGATCATTGTGACATTACTGAAAAGCAGTCACTGCCCTACCCTACTAATGGATCAGGAAACGTAGCTACTGATTCCAATTTTCCAATTATTTCACTTTAGTCAGCATGTGATGGGTCACATGACCTCCCAGACAGGAACCAGAGGCTCTAAGTTACTACCGTCCAGTGCAGATCACAGAGCTATGCCAAGATGGCAGCACCTAATTTCAAACCTCCGACTATGACAACTGCACAGCTGAGCATTTAGGTACCTCTCGCTTATTCAGCTTACATTATCACGTCAGCCCATAAGCTTTGTTTTGTATCCGACTTCAGCAGTGGTGACTTCACGCATAAATGCTGGTTTGCGATGAGAGCGGATGATTTGCTTATGTCAGCAACACATTGGACGGGAGGCGCATCTAATAATGCAGTGTGTGTTGGGGTTTTACATCCTAGCAAGATATAAAGGTCATATCGTGAAAGATGCTGACTTGTGACAGCATTCACTCGTGAGGAATTTAGAGTGCTGCCCCATGGGGAGGCCAATTCTCCATCACTGTTACACGATATCCTGCTCAGTCACATTATCCTAGTCCTGAGCTGGCCAGTCTTTGCCCCATCCTAGCGATGCCAACTACCAGGCTAGGTAGAAACATCGGTAAGTCATCGGTTTGACTTGGCTGGGATTCAGACTCTAGACATTTCCTTCTGCACGAGAAGCCAGCAAGGGTTGGCCACCCAGTCGATTCGGTCCGGACAGAAAGGTAATTGTGTCAAGCGCTCCTGATATATATATATATATATGCTCTATAATATATTATGGGAATATAAACAAGGACAATATCTGTCCTCAGTTCCCTATGTAATAGTATATTCACTGTATCCTATCTAACTGACTCTCTGTAGTACAGTACTGGCCATACTGGCGCCACCTGTGAGGGGCTCTAAGCACTGTATGCCAGCTGCGTCCGGCCGTGATTGGGCCTTCTTAACCTACAAACTACCATCCTGCTCTCACTCATGTCCTTTGGGGGGCGCCACGTCTGTGCACACACCGCTCCCCCCCCCCCCTTACATACACTCACTGTACCGCTGATTTTTCTTTTCGGTAAGGGACATAGTTCCTCTTGTCAGAGATTACAACTCTTACCCACTATCATGTCTTCTGTCTTTCTTTATTATGTTGGAAAACTATTATAATATATATATATATATATATATATATATATATATATATATATATATATATATGGATAGTGATAAACACTGTGTCACGTGTAATATTGCCTGTAGTGTCCTTACCCCTCCCCCCAAGCCGGGTGTGGGCTGGGGTACCATCATGCACCGCTCCGCCTTGTGCGCGGGGCCTATCCTCCACTCGCTCGGAGGAATCTTGTTTATAAATAGACACACACATGGCCAAAACGATGCGCTAAGCATCGATACCCTCGTATCTCAGTTCGCTCAACTTTTGTACATAATATAAAGGCACGCATCCCCTTATATACATATGTGTGTGCACTCAATTTCTAGCATAGTGGAATTTGAACTATTCGTTTAGTTCATATATATATATCCATATGCAACCAGTGATCCACAATTGATTCATCAAAGGGTGAGGTGTGTGCTGTCTTGTATGTGGGAAAGTGCATATAAAAGACTCTTTGCTGCTTATCGGAAGAGTAGGCTAGGTAACGGCAGCAGGTTTCCTCCAAAGAAATGTCAGAATGACTATGTGCTTGACTTCCAATAGCTGATGATAAAAATCAATGTGCTCTAGAGGTGTTGTTAAATAAAACAAGCCATACTTTATATATATATATACATATACAGTAAAACCTCTCTAACCGACCACATCAACAGATCGACCACTCCCCTATATCCATCACTTTATTTGGGTCCCAACATTGTAACCATATTCTAACTCCCTAATCCGACCACGTCCCTAAATATACCACTTAAAGTCGGTCCCAAGATCGGTCGATTTAGAGAGGTTTGGTCGTAATGCGAAGCATTGCGGTTGATGCGAGCAGAGGAAGAGACCCTCCCCCGGCCCCGCGCTGTCGCGCAGCATTCTCGCCTCACCCGACGCCCGCTGCTCCTCTCCCCCTCGCCCTCCCTCCCCCGGCCCCGGGCTGTCGCGCAGCATTCTCGCCTCACCAGACGCCCGCTGCTCACCTCTCCCTCGCCCTCCCCCGGGCCGCCCCGCTTTCACACCTCACCTGCTGTCGCCCTCCAGCCCTCCTTATAAGGCTTCCCGCCGGCCTCCCTCAGTCACTCACCTCCCTGCCTCCTTCCAGTTCATGTATTTTCCTCCACCCACTCACCCAACTTTCTTTTAACTCTCTCTTTTCAGCTGGTGGAGGGCTCCGCGGCACCCCCTCTCTGATTCACTACAAACTCTGACTCTGCCCCCTAAGGGCCTTTACCCTCACTTGTGCTGCTCCCATGAGCCCGTATCTTGTACATTGCTCCTCATGAGCGCCTCTCTTATTGCTTGTTCCTCTGTATATCTTCCTGTTGAGGCGTACAATAAACGCCTTACTTCCACTCCTGCCTTCCCTTTTCTTCCTTTTCGCGCATCACTGTATGTGATGTATAATGCATTAAGCAAGTATAAATGCAAGGGTAACATGTACATCCTATATTTCCTTGTGTGCATTGGTGGAGCGCCCCCCCCCCCCCTCCCAGCTTTCGGGTATTGCCGGGCGGGCGCCCCCTCGCATCACACTCTAGAGGAAATATATATGTATACATATATATATATATATATATATATATATATATATATCTCCAAGCAAAGTCTTCTGCATTGACTCAGTTGTTCGCCATCTCCAGACGACTGTGCATATAGATTTAGTTGAAGGCAGTGTATGCAAGATCGATGAAAGGACAACGTGTGAGTGATACTGCACAAACAGCGACGGTATATCATTATGCACTTACTGTACGGCGGCACATTCCACTACTTCAGCGATAGCCGGGCCTATGGCCATGCGGATACGGCGCCCGCGTCCTATGCCGCAGTTGGCAGGGGTTCGATTCCCGCCCGAGTGGAACTTAAAGTTTTCACTGTTTGTATTAGCATGGTTGGTCGGTTGGTTGGTTTCTGGAGTTTTACCTCGATGCAACATCAAAGGTCATATCAGGACGGGTACCGATTTGTGACTTGTGGATTGAGTGTTTTTTTCCTGTAGGTGATTTGGTTTGTTTTACCGTTTATAATCTGTAAGTGTCATTGCTCACCTATCAACCTTTGTGTTCCTACTCCAGCTTGCTTTTAGTTTGTTTGTTTGTTGTTGTTTTATGTCCTAGCAACATCTAAGGTCATATCAGGACGGGTACCGACTTGTGACAGTGCGCACGCATGGTGATGTTATAGTGCTGCCCCACTGGGATACCAGGCCACCAGCACCATGACCTGATATCCCACTCAGACACATTATCCTGACACTGAGCCAACCAGTCCTTGCCCTATCCTAATAATGCCGAGCGCCTGGCTAGGAGATTTCTTCTTAGTGAAATCTCCCATCTAGATTTCATCAAGTTGACAAATAGTGGTAATGGCAAATATGTGAGATGTCTGTCTTGTAGATCCGTTGAAAATACTTACAAATTTATTCATTCATTATGTTTTTCCGTTATTTGATTAAGTAGGGGACATTTCAATTGCGGATAATTGGACTTCCTCAATCCACCGCTTCTTGACCTATCCTAGTAATGTGGGTAGTCAGGCTAATATTAATAGTGACATATATACATTTGTCAGGGTCCATACACATGTGAAGATATGGAATTCAAGGTATTTCAAGGCTTTTCAAGGCTGTTTTTGACAGCAATTCAAGACTATTTTCATTTTGATTTCAGGAGAAAAAAAACAATGGTGAATGGCGATTTCAGACTAGTTAGATCCGTGGTAAAGTTTAATGAAATGAAGGTCTTTCAAGACTAACTATCAAAAATAGGGTAATTTCAAGCCTTTTCAATGCCTTGTAATGGAGCAAATCAAGTTCAAGACTGTCTAAGGCTTTCCAGGCCCTGTATGGACCCTGATTTGTAATTCATCGGTTTGACTCGGCCAGGGTTCTAACTTATGGGTTCAAATCTCACGACCTACCAAGATGGGAGACAGGCGCTCAACTCATTCGGCACAATCGTGGGTGTCTTTACTTCCGAGGCAGTGGCTTTGCTTTTTGTCCATGAAGATGTATAGTGCCTATCATGGATAAGTCTGAATAGACTTGTTTTCACCATTAGACAGTTTATCGATAGAAAGCCCAAGCCTACACTTTTACTGATCCAAGGGATTTTTAACCTCCCACACCACAGAGGCATGGTATGAGAGCAACTGGCCTCTGATGATGGTATATGTTATATACAGCAGTGAAAATCCAAAGTGGCAGAGGTGGGGCACGGAAAATCGAACCACCAACCTTCAGATTAGGAATCCGACCTAGAAAAAAGTCAGACACTCTAACCACTCCACCACAGAGAACACTTGTTATGGCTACAAGCTGTTGTTTCTGTTATTAATGTCTGAGCATACCAAGTGTCCTCATTGTAATATCACGCTGACCTTATTCCAATGTTGACATGTATGTGTGTAGATTAACTGCCATAGGCTAACTTAGGGTCGGAAAAAAACACAATGCCTTGCCGGTAGACAAAATGATCGGTTCTACTGAAGAGATAGATATGTCTACAAAAATGACAAAAACATTAAAGTGTACTTCATGATTAATACTGAAACAAAGGACAACTTATAAGAAATGAATACAATCGTTTATTGTAAACATACATTGTAAACTCAACCAGTAGCAGCCAACTAGACCCCCAAAAACACACCTACAATCGACTGAAACTGGAAATGATTCTAGTTGGATCCTACCATGATTAATCAATATTAATCTACTTAGTAACTCAATAGGCCCCACCTGAGATTACCATAAGACCAGTTCAAACACAAAGGCCCACCCTACATCCCACCATCACCCTTTCAACGAGTATGTCACCACCAGAAAGATAATCAGTTATGCCCACCCCCTACTAATGCTTACCATACTAGGCTAACATTGTTACCTCCCCATATATGTGTGTTGTTTTTCTTATCTTATTCTTTACCTGTTATTCATATACCAATGTTTTGCTTATTTCCTGGTAATTGTCTATCTATATTGTTGTGGATGTGTTTACTATGTAGTGGCAATTGGCATTAGGGATGGAAGGCCAGTGCATTAGCACTGACAACATGTTATTCAGAGGAATGAAATCAGTTGAACAACAACAACATGTATGTGATGTATAACACATTATGCGAGTATAAAGGCATGGAAGGGAATTAACCCCTCCTTATTACTATTATCTCCTAATTATTGTTATTATTACGATACATACTGTACTGCCTCCTCCATCTCGTGACTGGTGGCGCCACCCCTGGCTGCGCCCGGTACCCGCCTACCCCGAATACTTCACTCGCGTCGGGAAAATTATATATATATATCGACCAAGAAAAGGAACAGAATAAGAATGTGGCTGTAGATGAGGCTTTTCTCCGGGGGAGAGGAGTGCACCTCACTATGCTCATCCCCTGTAATCATGTTATATTTAACGATTACAAATATCCAAGCATCACACTTCTAATTTCTATTAAATACACAGGACAGGGTCAATACCATACAGCGCTCAGCGTGTACAGCATCCTGGTCATGAAACCAATTGTAAAATATTCCGATAATCAGCAGAGGGGGAAATGGAAATCCTCTATTATTATTCTGTGTGGCCGGCCAAGAGTGTGTGTATATGTATGTTGTGTATATATGTATATATATATATATATATTAATATATATATATATATATATATATATGGATTGGCCCATGCTTGAGGGCAGGTAATTATAGACATAGGGATGATTGGCATGTCTGGGTGAGTGCACTCAGGGCCTGGCTCTCTGCTGAGGTAGGGGTCAATGCACACAGCGGACAAGGTTGGTGGTGGCCACAGGTCAACCAGCTCTGGTGGTGGGCAGACCACTGGTGGTCATGGTAACCAATAATGCTGAGTCCTTATTGGAGGAACTGCAAATGATGCATCCCTATTGCTTGGAGTGAATGGTGTGATCCTATACCAATAATCCATGTACTATACATAATAAACCAGAGGGGCTTGTGCTCTCTCTTACACTATTACTTTTACTTTACTTTCTCTCTTTCTCTCCGTCTGTATTGTTTTTCACTTTAGCCTACCTACATAGCCACATACTCGAACACCCACTCTACACAATGTCATGGAATAAGTTACAATGAATGTGAATCTTGATGCCAGGATGGTGTTTGAACCCACATGGATGCCATTCTATGTAGTATCCTATCTGTTACATTATATATATGTGTATACAAATATATATATATGCAGCAACTTTACCCAAAATCAACCTGTATATATGACAATTACCGAGGGCACAATGTCACAAGGTCACGTGGGTATGGGAGGGAATCAACACGCCTAAAATCTATGAATATAGCAAACATTACAACTTAATCTACTGATTGTATAATGTTCAGCCGCGCTGTGACCTTCCATTTGGTCACAGAGAAGCTTAACAAATGCCGTCTGCTTTTATGCGCATTCCGAGTTGGGGAACCTACGTGTAAAATGTAAAATAACAGGCTTGGGTTCCCAGGATCACGGCAAAGACATTATTTTGACCGGAAACTATGGCAACCACTATCCCACATTCTTGATCTCTTCCAAGCCAGCGGTATTGGGGTCAAAGCATCTTATAAATACTAGCAAGAGACGAGTTATGTGTTCGAAACACAAGGCACCCCTGTCGATAAGGTTGCATGACCAACGTCTAGTGCAGATTTCTCAGCGTGTGTCAGCTTATTTACTTTCTTATTTTAAAATTGTTTTTAAAATTATTTGTGTATACCTTTTAGCTTTCAGCTGTTTAGCTGTATAAACTGTGAAACCGACGACCATTATGCCCCGATCTATCAACGTGATCTGGCAGTGACAACGGAGCATACTGTGAAGGTCACACAAGAAGGTAGAATACATTTACGCTAAGTTAAAGCTGCATAGTCTGATGAAAAACCAAATGTTCGAAACCAAAACAATTGACTGAAATTGGATTCTACATATCTAACTTAGATATTGGTGCACTTATTAAACATTTGTCGCCACGCAGAAGGGAATACTGAGGCAATTGAATAGAATATGTTACTGCAGAATGCTATGGTGTCTGAGTTTTGGTGTGTGTGCCAAAATCAATTTTGCATGGTTCCACTTCAAATGTCTCAAAAGTTTGCCATTTAAAATAAAAGTTACTTCAAGCTGAAGGGAGGTACATTATAATGATCAACCTATTGTAATTATCTCAGAAAATGTCAGAAACTCAAAACCATCGGACAATGTAACCTTAAGATTATGCACTTAAATTAACCGCCATGCGAACATTACCACGTCACCTGACATGCAGTATGCATTGAGTGGCTGTGATTGGATATTGGCCGAACCAATGAGCAATGAGCGAGATTGTAGATGAGATGTGATTGGCTGCCCCCGTGGGGACAGGAGGTAGGAGCTTTGTAGCTCTTAGTGCCCCACACAATGACCCTAATGACCCTTAATGTTCCTACTCTGCCCGTTCAAACCAGTACAAAACTATCTAAGTCAGGGGCGTAGCTAAACCTTTAACAATGTGTGCTCCTAATTTCGGCAGGGGGTTTAGGGGGCCGCTTAAGCTTAAGCTGATGGATTTGACACATTTGAGACTTGAGTTTTCGACACTCCGGACTACTACATGCCTTCTCTCTCTCTCTCTCTTTATTTTTTTTATTTATTTTTTTTTTTTTACAAAACGATGTGGACGTTTTGGCATATGCGTGGACGCCTAGCTACGCCCCTGTAAGTTGAATCCACAGCAGCAAATTCTAGGTGAATGGTTCGATTTGCAAAATGTACTGTTCTCTTCGGAGTATTGCAACTGTAGTAGTCCGCACTGACCTCTCAGGCACGGAGTCGTGTAGACAGGTAGGCGTGTGTAGGATGATGATACTCAGGGAGCCTATGTGGTGTAATGGTACCACACTAGTCAGGAAAGCAAGTGATGTGGGTTCGAGTCCTGCTTTAGGTGAAATATTTCCAATTTCCATCACTCCCATGAAACTGGTTCCTGTAGACTGGTACAAGCTATGCACTGTATGGTTGTTGAACCTACTTTGCGTATGTACAGTCAGCTCTGGTTAATCCGACAAATTCTGTCATGTGCCAATAATGTCGGATGGCAAATTGTCAGATTATCCAAGTTAGACTATTTTGTGGTCATTTGTGTTATTTGTATTACTGAATCATGTATGCAATTTTTCATTAAAATAATAATAACATATAAGTAACATATACACATGTATTACAGATAAACATACATATCAATCATTCACACTATTAGGTGTGAGAATTATCACTGAAAGAAGGTCTAAATCTGGGGTATTAGTGCTAATTCATGTTTGATGGATTTCAAGTGTCGGATTAACCAGAGCGATAGGTATACAACAGGCATGTTTGTTACAAAAAAGCAGTGTCGGAAGGTGAGTGTCAGATTAACCAGAGTAATTAGCATTGAAATCTGTTACACCTGAAATTGTGTTGGTAAGCAAAATCTTGGTATTAAGCCGTGTCAGATTAACCAGAGCTGACTGTATATATGTAAGTGCATTGGCTGCGTGTATGTAATTGTAAGCATTAAAACGACTTATGGATGCCAACCATTTAAAAGACTAACAATTCCAGAGGGATGAGTGTAGTAGTCTGCACTGACCTCTCAGGCACAGAGCCATGTAGGAGTGGATAGGACGATTGCATCAGGGAGCTCAGGTGGTATAATGGTAGCAAGCTAGCCCGGAAAGCAACAGATGTAGGTTTGATTCCTACATTTGAAAACATTTGTCGGCACACAAAAGGGAATACTGAGACAATTAAATAGAACACGTTACTGCAGAATGCTATGGGAAGTTTTGGCGTGCTTGCCAATAATAATGTTGCATGGTTGCACCTCAAATATCTCAGTTCATTTGTTATCACCCCCATGACACAACGTTAACGCGATAGGAGAATCGTCACTTTGCTGATGTTGTTGTAGCGTTGGGGGTTTCTGTACTAGCAACAACCAGGCACTGAATGACTGCCTGGCGTCCACCCAATTCGCCGTGTAGGGCTCTCTATATTCCTGCCTCCCCAAAGCATCCTCCAGTGCCCCCCAAATATGTGACAGGCAAGCCTTGGGTCTCCATGCAGTAGGAGCCTGGCACGCGTCTTTCTGGTGGCATCGGCCAGTAACCATGGTAATATGCTTTGTCATCTGCATATATATATAAGTACTAGGGAAAGTGCACGCAAAGCAAATCAACCACCCACCTCAGACATTCGAGTCGAACACATACCGACAGGAAGTCAGATGCAGATGGATGGTGTGTTTAGTGTTGTGATTGGCTGGAGGGAGCAGTGTGCGGTTTTAATCATATTATCGCCCATGATATTTGCTATATATAGTGTTGTCATTGGCTGGATAGAGCATGTGTGCGGTTTTAATCATATTATCACCCATGATATGTGTTGTATATAGTGTTGTGATTGGCTGGATAGAGCATGAGTGCGGTTTTAATCATATTATCGCCCATGATATGTGTTGTATATAGCGTTGTGATTAGCTGGATAGAGCAAGGGTGCATTTTTAATCATACTATCGCCCATGATATGTGTTGTATATAGTGTTGTGATTGGCTGGATGGAGCGCATGTGTGCGGTGTTAATCATATTATCGCCCATGATATGTGTTGCATATAGCATTGTGATTGGCTGGATAGAGCAAGGGTGCATTTCTAATCATACTATCGCCCATGATATGTGTTGTATATAGTGTTGGGATTGGCTGGATAGAGCATGTGTGCAGTTTTAATCATACTATCGCCCAAGATATGTGTTGTATATAGTGTTGTGATTGGCTGGATAGAGCATGTGTGCGGTTTTAATCATATCATCGCCCATGATATTTGTTATATATAGTGTTGTGATTGGCTGGATGGAGAACATTCATGTGTGCAATGTTAATATTATTGACCCTAATATGTTTTGTATTTCGTCTTGTGATTAACTGCATGGTGCATGTGTGCCTATACAGTGTATATCACATTATCGCCCATGATCTGTGTTGTTGTATTTAGTGTTTGTTATTAGCTGCATGTAGTATATATCTGTGTAGTATACATATATAGAGATATACAACGTTTGGCTCAGTGTCAGGATAATGCGACGTAGTGGGAAATCAGGTCATGGTGCTGGCGGCCTGATTTACCAGTGGGGCAGCACAATAAAGCTGCCTTGAGTGCGCACTGTTACAAATCGGTACCCATCCTCATATACCCTTAGCTGCTACCAGGACTGAAAACTCCAACAACCAACAGACCAACCCAGTGGGGCAGCACTATTAAGTCGACATGAGTGTGCACTGTCACAAATCGGTATCCCTCCTCATATACCCTTGGATGTTACCAGGACGCAAAACCCCAACAACCAAGCTTGCGTCTTCTACCAGTTTGACGGCGGCCTCAGAGCCGGTCCGTGTCTTGGTAGTGTGGACGGAGCACTACGTGGATCCTAGTAACTACCGCACGGAGCCTGGGGTACATTAGGGCGTCCTAACGACCCAATTAGGCACAATTACATGTAGCGGCTCGCTGAATTGATGACCTATTTAGCAGCATCCCAGTACCATAATACATAATAACCAAACGGTAACGAAAATAATAATAATAATACTAATAATAATAATAATGTAAATTTAATAAAGCATCCTTACTAGCAGGTACTATACAATACAAACATAATGACATATTTACAACCAACTTGGTTACAGTACTTGGACGATAGGAAAATCTGATTGAGCATTAAAAGCTACAGTAAAAAGGGAGATCAACCTGAAGGGTCTGTCACACATCACCGGATTGGGGAAACGGAAAGAAACCGAACAAAGTCTGTTGATATCCGGCAAAGTCTGGTTTGTGTCCATTGCATATCCATTGCATATCAGTTGATATCCATTGATATCCTTTGATATCCGGCCCGATCCGTTACAAGTTTTGAGCATGCACAAAACTTGTAATGGATTGCGCCGGACTGACCTATGCAGTTATTATCCGTTACCGTCCATTCCCCGTCCATTCCCTGTCTGTTCCCCGTCCGTTCCCCATCCGTTCCCCTCCATTCCCGTCCGTTCCCCGTCCGTTCCCCGTCCGTTCCTCGTCCGTTCCCATCCATACCCGTCCGTTCCCGTCCTTTACATATCCATAAAGGCCCAATCATACCTTACCGGATTGAGCAACGGACACAACCGGACAAAGAATTGTCTAGTCCGGTAGTATTCAGTATCAAAATGTACTGAAATGTGTCGAAATGTTGCGCTTTCAACAGACAAGGAATGTACATTGACGAATAGCCACCCGACGATAAATGGATGATAACCGGACGAAACCGGATAACAACGGACAAGCAACGGTCAACCGATGGGCAAAAACCGAATGTCAAATGGATGGACCGGACACCAACCAGACACCAACCGGACACCAACCGGACACCTACCGGACTGATCACGGATGCACCAAAAACATTTTAAAAAAGAGGGACCGAATTCCCACAGCACCATCAATGGACTCTGCAGGAAGCAAACCGGAGATGTAACGGATGGCTAAGGGACATGAACCGGACAAAACGGACTAAACGGACACCAACCATACACCTCAGTCCGGCAGTGTCCGGTACAAGTTTTGTGCATGATCAAAACTTGCTACCGGGCACACCAGACACCAACGGACACAGCACGGACACGTCGGATGCCAACCATATATAAACCGTACATTGCCGTATTTCACCAGACAGTGTCCGTTTTCTATCAGGTACCCCAATTCGGTGAGGTGTGACTGGGGCTTTCGACATCTGTTACCCATACATTACCCATCCGTTACCCGTCAATTACCCGTCCGTTACATAATCAATACATTTCACGTCCAAATAACACCGGAATAGAATATTCTTTGTCCGGTTCTGTCCGTTGCTCAATCCGCCATAGTGTGACAGGCACTTAAGATAAATATATATATTACTATGATAATGATTGGGTGGTCGAATGAGTTGAGCGCCCGCCTCGCATGTTGGTAGGTCATAGGATAAAAAAAACGGCAGATTCGAACACTGGCTGAATCAAACCAACCACTTAGATATGTATTCTTATCACTACATAGCCTGGCGATCAGCATTACTAGGATAGGGCAAAGAGGAGTGGAATGAAGAAGACCAATTGTTTCCGATTGAAATTTACCCTGCTTAATTACTTATAATAAATCAAATACAAATTGATCATGTAAATTTCGTAACACGCCCTTACTAGCGTGAGCCATTCTCAGATTATGTATGAAAAAACTCAAAGTATAACATATGTACAGCTCGGTTCAAACAGCTGAAGGATGGTGAAATGTTATCTATCAGGATAAGCAACATTAAACAGGAGAGTGGGGACAGAGTGCGATTATTCAAGATACACTGGTGTTCATACATCCCCTTGAAAGCTCTTCCATAAAGAGGAACCTTTCACCAGTTCACATGGAACGCGCAATTGCCGTACGATTTGAGTCTAGACACAGACACCTGGATTCATATCTGACTGGCTGTTGGAGTTTTATGTCCTGGCAACATCAGGACGGGTACCGACTTGTGACAGTGCACTCAGGGCAACAATATAGTGTTGCCCCACTGGGAAATCAGGCCACCAGCACCATGACCGGATATCCCACTCAGTCACATTATCCTGGCACTGGGCTAACCAGTCCTTGCCATATCATTTTAAAATCAAGCGCTGGGTGAGGAAGCAACACATATCAATTTTTTAAGTTATCGGTTTGACTCAACCAGGAACCAAACTCCCAATCTAACGCTTGCGAAGCTAGCGCTCTACCAATTCGGCCACTGCGCCCGATGTCTGACTAGATGATCTGCAAGGTTGGGATTTCTATTTAAAGGACAGAAGATTGCTAAGATATGTTGGTGACTTACCATTGATAGCTTTCTAATGGGCTAATACGATTTTAAACTAAAAAGATTGTTTTAAGTGGCAGACAATGCGATTTCCGAGGAACTATGTCACAGCGAATAAAGAAATATCAATTCAAAGAAGCCAGGGTAATTGCATAGTGTCGTCTGCTGTCACTAAGAATCGTCTGAACGTGATTAAACTCACAAAGAAGCCTTGCCTTTTTGAATTATGCACTGAAATTCAGCCCGCGTTAATTACAAAATTAGTTTCTTGGCGGGAAATGTCGTTTGGAATCACCTTAGCAACAGCAAATGTAATTTTAGCGAGAGAGCAGACGGTCGACTTTACACACCGGATTATTAGCAACACTGGAATACGGCGGCCTTTCTTACAGTCCCGCTGCCATTATGAACCCAAAGAGCTATGGGAAATGGCTAACTATGGAACCGGAAGTGACGTCACATGGCACACTGGCCATATGTTGAGTCTGCGTAGGTGCGTAAACGAAACGCTGTTGAGAATTACTTAAAATCGTGACGTGTTGTTTAGATAAATACATTAATTAGCTTGGTCGCTACGGGCTGGACGGGGTGGCCGATTCGGTAAAGCGCGAGCTTCTCGTGCGGAAATTCGGGGGTTCGAGTCCCGGTCGAGTGAAATAATGATTTATAAAATTGATACTTTTCACTATCGAGGCTGGCCCTTTGCATAACTAGGATCGGGCAAGGACTGGTTAGCTCAGTATCAGGATAATGTGACTGAGTGGGAAGTTGGGTCATGGTACCAGCGCTCTGGTCTCCCAGTGGGGCAGCATTATAAATTCGCCATGAGTGCAGACCGTCACAAGTGGGTGCCCGTACTAATATGACCTTAGATGTTGACAGTGCAGTAAACTCCAACAAATAAACAACCTATTTCGCTTCCGCTTGCAGTAGCAATAACTTCGAGATGTATGTCGAATTGCTGGACAGCTCTGACGCTTTCTATTAAATTGACTAATTTTCTAATTAATCCTTCTATGTAGCGACAACTGTTGTAGTATGTGCATCAGTATCTTAAGCTAAGATTCCATATATGTGGTATGCGGCATGCTATTCACATTCGTATTCGCACTGATCAATCCATTGAGTGATCCACTTTGCCGTTCATGCATTCGCATTTGCATTCGCATTCGCATTCGCATTCGCATTCAGACATATGGAAGCACTACCGTGAACTTACATGCTTTCCATTTTTTGTCACATTTGTATTTACATACCGCATACCGCATATATGGAATCTTATGCTTTCATCGGATCGCACCTACTATAGGTAAGGTAATTCACCGGGTGGAGACCGACGGCAGAACCACGCCCCATACACTTAACCTAGGCAGAAGGAAGAATCAATTGTGGCTGAGATGAATAAAGAAAACATCACTGTCATACGATAGAAATTTAACACATATAGACAGACCACTGAAAACATGGAATGTTACATTCGGGAGTTAAAACTCCGGATTCCACAGTGTAACAATATGGTAAGTTTCAGGACTCCTTATTGTGTGATAAACTTGTGTGGAGTGCGAGAAAACAACCACCTCAGGGACAAACTCTTGCAAACACACAATTTGACTCTAAAGCAAGGCCTCCATGCTTAGTCGGAGTGATAGGCATTGTTGGAGAGAGGTAGTAGCATTCAGACGCAGGATCATGGGAACCGTGGAATGATCTATATCAAAGACCCTATAACACTAAGACAGCTCACTCCCTATCTCTCCCATGGTAATGTCATCTTGTGGTGGTCAGTCAGCTCTCTCACACCACACCTCACGACCCTCTCCCCCTCCCTGATGTAAGTGGGGGTATAGAGGAGTCCCCACTGGTTCTGTGTTACTACTCCTATAGAACTTCCACCACCACCGCTACCCCCACCCTGCCCCTCCACCTCTCCATCCCACCCACCCCACCCACCATACACAGATTCTGTGTGCTGTGGGTTGACAGTGTGTGTGGTTGGGGTGTAGGTGTGTATGATGGGGGTGTAGGTGTAGGTGTGTGTGGTGGATGTGTAGGGTGTGTGTGATGGATGTGTAGGTGGTTTGTGGTGGAGGTGTAGGGGTGTCTTGCAGAGTGGCACCTCACAATCTTTAGCATCCCTAAACCCCAACCACACACCTACACTCTCACCATAGCCCTAAACCTCCATCACACACCTAAACCCCCCTAAACCCCCACCACACACCCACACACAACTACACTCCCAACACACACACACACCACACCTACACCACCGCCACACACCTACACCCTCACCTCACACAAATAAACCCCCATGACACACACACCACGCACTTACACCCCCAGCACACACACACCCACTACAGACCTACACCACTAACACACAGATACCTACACCCCCACCACATCCCTAAATCCCCACCACACCCCCACCACATCTCTAAACCCCCACCACACACCTACCAAGCGACAGCAGAGTTTCTTCTGACTCTAATGCTATTAAAATGATCAAACCCACCACCTGGTGCGCTGGCTGTTCTTTTGATTACACAGTACAGGCTGAGTGAGCCATCTTATTGTTATAGGGTCTTTGTCTATATTCCACCAGGAATGGCGGACGAGGGTGAGTAGGGAGCTGATGTCACAAGCATGATTCGACCCATTCATTATGTCCACTCTGTAATGGAAAGCCGCAACTAAAGTGGCCCTCCTGTCTGTTTGCATGTATGCCTACCTGTCCGTCTGCCTGTCTGCCTGCCTGTCTGCATGTCTGCTAGCCTTCCTGCCTGTCTGCCTGCCTGTCTGTATGCATGTATGTCTGTATGCCTGCCTGTCTGCATGTCTGCCTGCATGCATGTCTGCCTGCCTGTATGCGTGTTTCCCTGCCTGCATGTCTGTATTTCTGCCTGTCTGCATGCATGTCTCCCTGCCTGCCTGTCTGCATGTGTGCATGTCTGCCTGCCTGTCTGTATGTGTGTGTGCCTGCCTGTATGTATGCATGTAAGCATGCATGCCTGTCTACCTGCCTGTATGCGTGTATCCCTGCCTGCATGTCTGCCTGTCTTCCTGCATGTCTGAATGCCTGTCTGCCTGCCGGCATGTCTGTCTGCCTGCCTGCCTGCCTGCCTGTCTGCATGTGTGCATGTCTGACTACCTGCCTGCCTGCCTGCCTGTCTGAATGTGTTCCAGTCTGCATGTCTGACTGCCTGTCTGCCTGCCTGCCTGTCTGTATGCATGTGTGCATGTGTGCCTGCCTGCCTGCCTCCCTGTCTGTGGTGCTGGCAGCTGTGGCAGCCTTATCAGCTATTGGCTGTCCAGTGTTCAACTTCCTACTATTCCGCCAACCGCCCAACACACACGCTTTATGGATCTAGGGCCAAAAGGACGCCGAGAAGACTTTAAGCACTGCAAACCATCCTCCCTTCCCCCTCCCATCTTCCCCCTCTGAAATCGGCGCTGATTATGATGACGGTGATGGTGGTGGTGGTGATAATGGTAGTGATGATGGTGGTGGTGATTGTGGTAGTGATGATGGTGGTGGTGATTGTGGTGGTGGTGATGATGGCGATGGTGGTTATGGTGGTGATGATGGTGGTGGTGGTGGTGATGTTGGTGATGGTGGTGGTGATGGTGTGGATGATGTGGTGATGATGGTGATGGTGGCAGAGCTGATGATGATGGTGGTGATGATGACGATGGTGGTGGTGATGGTCTATTCACTCAATGCCATCGGAATCAGACCATATTGACCTCTGCCTTGATTGGGCACAAAATAACTCCCAGTGAATACATTGTTTTAAGATGTACAAACCATGAAGCCAAATCAGATAATGATAATTGAACAACACAAACCCGATCAGTAGAGTTAAAGTTTACATATATTTTTCAATTTTACCATTTACAGAGTCTTAGTAATTTTCCGTGTATTTTGAGGCCTAAGATGGTGAGCCCTATAGTCTTAGTGTGGGGTGGGGGGGTGGCAATTAAAAGTTTGAGTTGTTTCCTGGCCCGCTCCAGGTTTCGTAATGACAACATCTTGACTTGACTTATGGGGGGGTTGTGACTGAACGGTCACTGGCTGCAGAACTACCGCAATAATAAACGGCGTTGTTAAAACGGCCCGTTTTGGGTGTTTTTTCTTGTTCTTTTTTCGTGTTTTTCTCCTTCTGGGATGGCAGATGGGGGAAAGGGGGCTCTTCGGGCATCGATGCGCTTCCAGGTGGCACTGCCGTGGTGGCAACACATTCTTGAGGCCCATGGTCCTGCACTTCCATCCCCAGTGATCGAAGCGGGGACTGGTGTCATTGGCAACAGAGCCAAGTGCTCTTCCTCCAGGCCTCCATCGCAGTATGGCTGATCCAGGACCATCGGGGCTCCTGGACCAGGGTTGGTTGGTGGGTGTGTGTTTTAGCATCCACGGCCTCAGCACCCACTCCTTTGGTGATCGAAGTGGGAACCAACATTGTGAGGCTGACACACCCGGTGTGTCCGGGATGGCACAGGGCTCTCGGTGTGAGTGCGATGTCCGGGACCTCAGGGGGCTCCAGGTGTGGGGGGAATTTTTTTTTTTGGTCGAGAGCTCACTGGGCTCTCAGTCTGGGGTTGTGTTGTGTTGATCCCTCACGGGGTGTGACCGAGAGGTGGTGGGTTGGGGCGGGGGCCCTACTGGGATGGGACCACACTGGGCTCCCTTCCAGGACCTCACAGGGTTCCCTGGTGGGACCGCATGGGGCTCCCTGCCGGGACCTCACTGGGTTCGCTGTCAGGACCTCACGGGGCTCCCTGCTGGGACCTCATGGGACTCCCTTCTGGGATCACATGGGGCTCCCAGACCCTGGGACCATGCAGGGCTTCCGAGGATGCCGGGGGGCACAGCTCAGTGCAGCCCGGCGGGTTGGTGGTCGCTAGTTACCATTGTCACTGTCAGGTTTGAGGTCGTCGACGATGGGTTCAGGGCTGCCGACCATCTCGAAGATGTGGTAATTCTGTCTATAGAATCTGCTGAGTGGCTCCCATGAGGATTTGGACAACCTTGTGAGGATGGCGAGCGCAGCATGGTTGTCTGATAGGTTGTGAGGTGCGCAGAGGAAGTCTTGGATGGCAGTCCTATCGAAGGCCACACATGTGACAATGACTTCGATGTTTGGTCTTTATATAGAGCCGAGCGAGTACATGATGGCACCGGTACATTTAGTGTGAAGAAGTCCCAAGAGTGGCTCTAGTATTTCAGCGCCGTAACTACGCAGTTGAATTTTATACAGAATTTATAATATGCAAATCAGGAAAGCTGTAGCCCATGGTTACATAGATATGAACAAGGTACCCGTTAGTCTGCATATGTGTCTTCAAATAGTAAAAGGGTAGAACATAGGTGGCAGCAACAAGGCAGCAACATAGCAATGTGACAGGCATTGATAGAATATGCAAATGAGCTATCGGTGAAGTACAACATATATCCGCTAGTTGGCGTATGAGCATAGGCAGCAGTTTGACAGGTGGCACCACCTAGTATAATTTATCGCTAAAGTTCAGCTAATTATTTGTTACGAATAGAATGAATCGTGAAGACAACGGGCTGAGGGAACATAGTAGTATTGTCAAGGTGGCACCATCTAGATTAAAGGTATTGAAGAATTCGTTGAAGTGTTCGTTACCAATAGAGACATAATAGCATGAAGCCAGTGGGCTAAGGGTGCATAATAGTATTGTCATCAGAAGATACAAGTTTGCCTGGTTCAATTACTCATGTTGGGGTCAACATTGACAATTGTGCAAGACAAAGTAAAGTTGTGTTTGTCATGTTAAGCTACCATCTGAGATATATATATTATGTGAACTTCTATTATAAATTGCAAACTTTTGAGATATTTGAAGTGCAAACATGCCAAATTAATTTTGGCAAGCACCCAAAATCTCTGACACCATAGGCTTCAGTAGTTACAGGTTCTAGTAAATTGACTTAGTCCACCCTTCTCCGCAGCAACAAATGCTTAATAAGTGCGCTCGTATCTAAGTTAGATCCAGTAAAACCTCTCTAACCAAACACATCTACATATGAAGAGTTCAGGCACAAAACCATGTAAACGCCAATCCAAAAATGGAGATAAACATTGAAATCAATCCCGCAAAAACTTAATTTGTTTATATTCCTCCTGTTTTGTTTATTTCTCCATAACTATGTGATCATATGAAAAGTGGAATTAGTGACAATTAAAATTATTGTCAGGTAAAAATCTTTGATTTAAACTACATTTTTCGATTGCTGTGTACATGGTTTTGCGCCTGAACTCTTCATATCTACCCCTATATCGATCGCTTTATTTGGGCCCAAATGATCGGCCATACAATACTATTCTAACGATAAATAAAACTCCCTAAACCGACCACCTCCCTAAATGGACCGTCCCATGGTCGGTCGATTTAGAGAGGTCTTACTGCTTTCATCGGACTATGCAACTTTAAGTTTAAGTCCACGCAATGTCTATATTTGCCTGCTGTGGGACCATTAACTGGTCCGCACCCAACTAGTTGCCTGTCGAGGTTCACACAGATGTACACGTGTGACCAGTAATAACCCCACATGGGCTGACGCTTCCCAAGAGACGCGACTGAAGCAGGACCGCGACATGTCGTGATCACAGAGCTGTGCACCTGGGTATCGTAGTGGCAAAGGGGCGGAGGGAGTCGGAAAGGCCCTGTGAATCAGGCCTCTCTTGTCTTATGGTGGAGTCACACTACGACGCTTCTCGCCGGCGACCTGGCGACGTGTGGTGTTTTGGGGCGAAAATGGGTGAAATATCGAGACACGCTGGGGGCGCGTTATGCACGCGTCGGTACACGTCGGTACACTATCCTTGACATTGATGGTCGGCGGACAACGTCGGCGCGCGTTGCCGGTCGCCCAAGGTTTTAAGCGTGTCAAAAAAAAAACAACGACCGGCAGCGCGTGCAAATATATGGGTAAGGACGTTAGGCGCGCGTCGCGATGCGTTGGACGCGCCGGAATAACGTTATGGGAACGCTAGGAAGACGGCGCGCGCGCAGGATGGTCGTTGCTCACAAGTTGCGGCAAACTGGGGCGTTTTTGTTTTATGCCCTAGCAACATCTAAGGCCATATGAAGACGTCGCGCCAAACTTTTTTTTTTTTTCCCTCACGCGTCGACACCCGTTGGCCGCGCGCGAATAACGCGCCGCGCTGACGCCAAACTTTTTCCCCAAACCGCCGAAAAGTTGGACGTTTCTCGACGCGCAAGATTTTATTTTCAACGCTGATGGGTCGCCGGGAGAAGCGTCGTAGTGTGACTGCACCATTACACACAGGGTATCAACCATGAGCTACCACACTACTGTTGCCGCACACATATAGCATCCATGAACTTAGGCCTCGGTTGTCTTACACACAGGATATCAACCATGAACTCACACTACTGTTGTCTCATGCATATATAGTATCCATGGACTCAAGCCTAGGTTGTCTTATACACAGGGTATCAACCATGAACTCACACTACTGTTGTCTCATGCATATATAGCATCCATGAACTTAGGCCTCGGTTGTCTTACACACAGGATATCAACCATGAACTCACACTACTGTTGTCTCATGCATATACAGTATCCATGGACTCAAGCCTAGGTTGTCTTATACACAGGGTATCAACCATGAACTGACACTACTGTTGTCTCATGCATATACAGTATCCATGGACTCAAGCCTAGGTTGTCTTATACACAGGGTATCAACCATGAACTCACACTACTGTTGCCTCATGCATATACAGTATCCATGAACTCAGGCCTCGGTTGTCTTACACACAGGGTATCAACCATGAACTGACACTACTGTTGTCTCATGCATATACAGTATCCATGGACTCAAGCCTAGGTTGTCTTATACACAGGGTATCAACCATGAACTCACACTACTGTTGCCGCACACATATAGCATCCATGAACTCAGGCCTCGGTTGTCTTACACACAGGGTATCAACCATGAACTACCACGCTATAGTTGTCCCACGCATATAGTATCCATGAACTCAGGCCTCAGTTGTTTTACTGACAGGGTATCAAACATGAACTCAGACCTCAGTTGTATCACACGCACCACACATTCATGTTCCATGCTGACACAGTATAGACCAACGTAGCCGGTTTTAAATTGATTTAGTTAAATTGGAGGGTTATAACTTATATATAAGTTGGTATTTGCCTTGCAGCGATTATGTGTATTCTTCTAGCAGGGAAATAGGTAATTGCTGCTAGAGACGCGTACATCCCTACTATCAGGGCACCAATCGAGCTACCTGATCAACAGGCTTATTTGCTATAAAGCTAGTCAATAATGTTCACGTTGGGAGGTGTGAGGGAGTGGCTGGCTGAGTCAGTGTCGGGGGGAGGGAGTAGGCGGAGATGTATTTGCATGGGACAACCCTGTAGCACTGATATATTTATAAATATAGCAGGTCCGAGCTAGTGGAGGAGAGGCCCCGCGCAGGAGGCGGAGAGGTGCGCACCCCCCACCCCACCCCCGGGGAAGGGGGATGGGGGAGTGCAACCCACTCCACGTCTTATTACATGCGATAACGGGCTTATCACTATCCGTATATATATATCGTCTATATTTGCATGGCACAGCTCTGTAGCGGTGATATATATATATATATGAGTCAGGATCACGAAAAGAGGCCAATTGGGGAAAGTTGTCGGCGTCGACCATGGATGTCAGCGTCGATCGGTCTAATTATAATTTAGCATTGACAGAGGTATTGGAAACTCCTTAAATTAATCCTGAATGTAAAGGTCGAGAAAATACAACAACTTAATTTTTTTCTAGGATAATTTAATATAAAACAAAGAAATGCACTACACTTTAAGAATTGCGATGCCCACATCTGTTAAAGTTGTTGGTGTTGATCGGTATAATTATAGTTTAGCATTAACAGAGGTGTTGGAAAGTCCTTAAATTTATCCTGAATGTAAAGGTCGAGAAAATACAACAACCTGATTTGTTTCTAGGATAATTTAATATGAAACAAAGAAATGCACTACACTTTTAAGAATTGTGACGCCGACATCTTCAATTGACGACTAATTGGCCCATTTTCGTGAGGCTGACTCATATATATATATATATATATATATATATATACATATATATATATATATATATATATATATATATATATGATCCAACCCTGTATCGCTGATATATCTATATATATAGTTAATATAGATGTAGGCTAAATGTAATACACTAGCCTATACGGGGAGGTGGAGGAGGTCGCAGTGGGAGGGGAGGTTGAGGATAATCAGAAACCTTCCTTCCTCCCTTCCTTCCTTCCCCACTCTAGGAGTTGGGTTTGATGCTAAGTTTGTTAACGGTTAGCAATTGTTTCATTTGTCCATCACAATAAGTCACACTGACTTTTTTTTATCATCAAAGTTGGTTTAATTTGTGTAATTTACTAGATATTATTGCATACCAACATTAACTATCTAGACATGTGAACCCCCCTGTTCGGCCTATGAAGATAGACCTTTGGTGATGTTGTGAAAACATATGGGATTTTTCCCATTGATTTGTGTCCTTTGACGATATAAACAAAGATGTCAATGCCATTAGCCAGGTAGAGTTAACGCTGACCAGGAAAAGGACCGGCTAAGGGGATCTAGCACATTTCGGTTTGGCTGCGGGACTGGCGGGCTCTCGATGATCTACCATCTATACAACACAGCATTGGAGATTTATCATGGCGGTACAAAATGAGGGAGGATGAGTTACTCGATTGCGCAGTATATGAACTGCTCTTTGATGGAGCTGGTTATCAAACCGATGGCTGGTGCTTGGCGTGTCAACAGCATATGAAGTACCTGTGATTTCCCCATTCATCACCATCCTCCTCAGTGCGATGAAGCATTGCATTGCCCTTAACTCATATAGGCCGTCCTAATGCCACCTCTGCATGAGGAGCCGTCGGAGGGGTTTCATCATGACATCACGCGGTGTGTTTTCTGCACAGAGGTGTACGCTTTACAACATTGATTATTTAGATGATATAGCATTGCCTGGTTATGCATACATAGAGGAGCACGCTTCTGTGAGGCCAGCATTTCACTTAGCGAAATCGGCCGAATCGGTAGAGCGCGAGCCTCGCATGCGGAAGGTCGGGAGTTTCGTTCCTGGTCGAGTCAAACCAATGACTTATTATCAAATGTATTCTTGTCGCTTCCTGGCCACGCACTTGGCAGTAATAGGATAGGGAAAGGCTGGTTTGCTCAGCATCAAGATAATGCGACTGAGTGGGATATTGTGTCATGGTGCCGGCGGCCTGATTTCCCAGTGGGGCACCACTATAAAGTTGCCATGAGTGTGCACTGTCACAAGTCAGTACCCATCCTGAGATTACCTTGGATGTTGCCAGGATGAAAACCTCAAACACCTAACCAACTTCACAAAATGCTCAACGCAAAATCCACATTCAAGTGTGTGTGCCCTTTTTGGCTTGTATACGACGATAAGAGAATCCGGGTAATGCTCTATCTATCATCGGCATGAACACAGTGAGTATCCTTACTCAAATGGCAAAATGCTGACCAATGAATGAATTAAGTCTGGTAATCACAAATGAATTCAATGCTCATGTCCGTAGTCCTTTCATAAGAGCTGTTTTGATTGGTTGACAAGCCTGACAGCCTTTGTTCAGACTACATTCTCTAGATGGCATTTGTACGAGTGAACTTGAGAACCAGCAGAAAAATAACAACACAAATCAAACCCTACACAGAATGGGTATCAGGAACCAAAGTTTTCTGGGTTCAACGTGACTTAGTAGAACAGGGTCTCTGGTGAAGGATTGTGCTTGGAGGAATATCGTCCCTACTTCTGGGTGTGAAAACACACCAGGCGGCAGCTTCAGTACTTAGCCAAGGACCAGCAAGGACTAACTCAGAGTAGGCATATTATTGTAAGTGGTCAACGGTCACAATGTGGGGAGGTTTGTTTGTTGTTGTTTTACGTCCTAGCAACATCTATGGTCATATCAGGACGGGTACCGACTTGTGACAGTGCGCACTTGTGACAACTTTTATAGTGCTGACCCACTGGGAGACCAGACCACCAGTGCCATGACTTGATATCCCACTCAGTCACATTAATCTGACACTGAGCCAACCAGTCCTTGCCCTATCCTAATAATGGCGAGCGCCTGGCTAGGAAGCGACAATTATCAATGTTTAAGTCATTGGTTTGACTCGACCAGGGTTCGAACCGACGTTCCCATGGTCTACCAACACGGGAGACGGACGCTCTAACTCATTCGGCTGGTCATGGGTGGAGGTAGAAGGTTCTTTATATCACAAGTTCACATTGGGGTAACCTTGTATACATATTATTGTAAGTGCTTTAACAGTAACGAGTAGAGGCTTCGTTCTATCACATTCGTTCTATCACAGTCTCATTTGGGTAAACTTTAAAAATTGTTACTTTCTCTGTTTTGGGGTTCTTTTCTTTGTCGTACATTAATTGATTAACCTGAAGAAATTTCAATCATGGACCATTGATCTTCCTCACTCCACTGCTCCTTGCCCTATCCTAGCAATGCCAAGTGCCAGGGCTAGGTAGTGGGACACGAATCAAATTTTAAGTCATTGGTTTGACTTAGCCAGAGTTTGAACATGTGGGTTCGAATCCTATCATTTACCAAAATGGGAATCGAGCGCGCAACTCATTCAGCCATCATCCCATCATTGAAATTTGAACAAAATAAGAAGTTAAATAATCTGGCTGGGAAACCACAATTATCAGTTTCTCCACCAGTCAGTCCACCAACGCAATGAGTGAGTGCTCTACTACACAAGCATAGACGAGCGAAGTTGGCCAAGTGCCAAAATGTGACAGGCAGAAGGTAAACGCAGCGCCTCCTGTGGCGACACGCGTCTCTAACTGACACCAGTGAACGTGCAAAGGCTGTCTGAGACACTGTCACATAGGTAACATAGGTAGGGCCTCGCTTTCACTCTCCCCTCCGCTTCCCCTCTCTGTCCACTCCTCTCCCTCGTGGCCACCTCCTCTCCCTCCATTCCTTTCCCCCCTTCCTTCCTCTGCGCTCCTTACCTTCCCCTCCCTTCCCTCACGTCCCCTCCCTTATTCCTTCTCCTCCCCTCCTTCCCCTTATCATCACATCCTGTCCTCCGCTTATTCTCCCCTACCTCCGCCACTCCTCTTCCCTCCCTCCCCTTTAACTCCCCCCTCTACCCCATCCTCTTCCCTCCCTCCCCTGTAACTCCCCCCTCTACCCCCTCCTCTTCCCTCCCTCCCCTTTAACTCCCCCTCTACCCCCTCCTCTTCCCTCCCTCCTTTTAACTCCCCCCTCTACCGCCTCCTCTTCCCTCCCTCCCCTTTAACTCCCCCTCTACCCCCTCCTCTTCCCTCCCCTCCCTTTAACTCCCCCTATACCCCCTCCTCTTCCCTCCCTCCCTTTAACTCCCCCCTCTACCCCTCCTCTTCCCTCCCTCCCCTTTAACACCTCCATCTACCCTCCTCCTCTTCCCTCCCTCCCCTTTAACTCCCCCTCTACCCGCTCCTCTTATCTCCCTCCCTCCTTCCATCTCCCGCCTCTTCGCTCCCTCCCCTTCACTCCATCCCTCTCCTCTTCCCTCCCTCCCTTCCCTCCGTCCATCCCTCTCTCCTTCCCCTCCTTCTCTCCATCACCCTCCTCTTCCTTCCCTCACCTCCCCCTCCCCTATCTGTCGCCTCCCCGTCCCCTTCCGGTCCCCTCCCCGTTCCCTTCCTCTCCCCTTCTTCCCTCAACCACTCTCCTCTCTTCCCTCCCTCCTATTCTCCTCCCCATCTCCCTCCCCTGTCCCTCTCTCCATCCACCCCACTCCCCTTCCCCTCCCCTTCCCCTCCTTCCTCCATCACCCTACTCTTTCCTCCCTCCCCTCCCACCCTCCAACCCACTCCTCTTCCCTTCCTCCCATTCTCCTCCCCCCTCCTCTTCCTCCCTCCCCTTCCCACACCTCCCCTCCTCTTCCCCCATCCCCTTCCCCTCCCTCCCCCGAATATGCCGTCTATTCCCTTCAAGTTCAACAGTGCTGTATTGGATAATATTATCCCCACAGAGGTTTACTCCGCTTAAAACCATTATGCTTGGTTTTTGTAATGACACCCCAAAATAGAAGTGTGATAGGTGTTTGGACAGCTGTCTACTGAAGAAACAGGATAATGTGGCCTTTGCACACCTCCTGGCCCTTGAACTCTGATCCCTGAACCGTCATCCCTGACCACTTGATGTTAGCCGGGAGATCATAAAGCGTGCACTTAGCTGTATTAAGCAGAGCTTAAATGTTAAGAGGATTGAGACCGGAAGCTATCTGTGATAAGCGTTGACTGAAGTGAAGTCTATTAACATTCCAATATGCATACTAGAAGTGGGAGGGACTAGAACACCCATATCAGGGTAGTAAGGTGTTTAATTAGTGAGTTAGCTAGTTAATAAGCCTGAGCTACAACATTGACTTGGCTTCATTAAATGCTAAAAAAGAAAAGTTCAGATGTACATGTATACGTTCGGTGTTTATCCCGCAAACTTCAGTTACCTGATTTTCTTAGATAGCTCCAAGATGGTAGTCATCATTGTTATTGTCATTATCATTGCGTAAAATAATAAATGAACAAATATGGCTGGAGGAATTATTGCGATAGGATTTATTGTCCATCGAATAAGACAGGGTGCGTTGTGTTAAGTAGCAACAAAAACTAAATAAAAAGACAAAACAAGGCGAAAATAGTTTGGTGTACAATGAACCAGAGGGACAAGCGCTATTTTGTTGTCTACTAAAGCTCATAGATTATGACTGATCACATTTCAATCATCTTTTTTTGTAGTCTTTAAAGACGCTGGTGGGGAGATAACAGTGAAATGGTGTGTGGATGGGTAGTTTGTGGTTGATTGAAACAGGAGATAGCAAGGTGTCCTATTTTTCTGCTCATGCTGCCCATATTGGATTCTTTGAGGCCCTGTCACATTATAACGCATCTCGCAAGCACGCCACCAATGCGTAAAGTCACTGTTTTTACGTTGAGATGCGTCAAACCTTTCGGCACAGGGGAAAAAGTAGAGTCTGTTGCCCCCGAACGCGTAGTTGAGGAACCAGCGGACGTCCTTCCGGAGCTCAGGGTCCACCTCAGCCACGCCCGGGGGGGGAAGGTCGCGCAGGCTCCGCAGCAGCCGGCACATGAATTTTCACGGCGCGGGGATGCATCCGCTGATGTGTGCGAGCCTACCGATGAGCCGCTGGAGAGCCTTCCTAGTGAGGGAGGGCCTCGACAGCCAGGTTCGGCATTCCTGGATGACCTGGGTGAGCTTTGCCTCTGGGATGCTGATGACCATGCGCTGGGAGCATATGTTGAATCCCAACCAGGAGAGCTTCACCGCGGGTGCCAGGTCGACGCCCAGCCCGGCGCACAGAGCCCGGAAGGCATCGAAGGTCCGGCATGCGTCGAGGCGAGGATCCAGGAGACGGCCGACGTCATTCGGACGCAGGCGGCCCCGGAGGTCCTGCAGCCGAAGGGCAGGGCGATGTCGATGCAGGCTTACCGTCGACCGTTATGCAGAATAGGGCGGCAGAGAGGGGGTCCGCGCGGAGTTGCCTATATGCTCGGGCGACATCCGCGGTCCACGCGAAGGCCCCCTGGCCCTCCCGGACGATCCTGCGGCCCAGGTCCGCGACTGAGGGGAGGGTATATGCCGCGGGGAGGCCGAGGTACTCGCCTCGAGGGATGTCCGCGTTCACGCTTCTGCCGACCGTAATTGACAAGTGGACGATGATGCGCCATTTGCCGGCCACGGTCTTTGGTCTGGTCATAATGGGGCTGCACTGCGCCCAGGATGAGAAGGGGGGGACCTCGAAGGGGCCGAGGAGGGCGCCCAGCTCGAGCTCGCGGGCAACGTAGTCGGGGACGAAGTGGGCGTAGCCAGGGTCCTCGCGGTGGTTCTGGTAGGTGGGCATTGGGGGGCATGCGTGCGCTGTAATTGTAATTGGCCGGAAAGCCGAACTCCAGCTGGTCGGCCAGGGTGGTGTCCGGGTGGTCGGCCAGGGCCTGCCTCTAAGCACCGATATCGAGGCCCAACTTGATGGGGACGCGGGCGGCCAAAATGTTTGGGAGAGCCGCGGCCCTGGTGGCATCATACGCCGCCACGTAGTGTGGGTATCGGCTCCATGCTGTACCCGAGATGGCCGGCCAAATGGCGTCGAGTGTCTCTCTCTGTATTGGCCGGGGGAGGGTCCGCAGCGCGGCTCGACCGGGAGCGATTGCTGGAGCACGCTGTCGATGACTGCGTTGACAGGTTCTGAGGGTTGAGTCGGGTCCGAGGGGCGGCCATCGGGGGCCGACGCCGGCTGACGGGGTGTGGAAACCACCCCGGGCCGGAGGCGGCGGACGAACGTCTCGTAGTGTGGGGGCGGGCTGGCCGTGTTTGTTGCTGTCGCAGGAGTCTGGGTCCCGGTTCCAAGCTGTGCAAGGGGCCGGCCTTGGCCTTGGTTGTCTTAGTGACCTCGGCCGTAGTGCCGTTCGCCGCGGCCGGGGTGTTTCCGGCCATGGCGATAATTTCAATGCGCACCGCTGTGATGGCTGTGGGATCCCGCCACCCCTGGGGCAGGCAGCCGTCGGCAATCCTAGTGAAGATTTCCTCAGAGGAATGGCGCACGATACTCCATGGCAGGGCACAGTTATCCTGCGCCATGGCCTCCTGATGGGCTGAGAGGGCCGCCAGCGTGTGGGATGGGAAACCTCACTGGGTCTCCAGTCGCTTAAGGCCGAGGGTGTATTCCTCCCAGGTGGCCTAGCCCTTTTTTACTGACTTGCCCTCGTCTCCCCGCTCCACCAAATCGTAAGGAAAAAGATATTTTGATGATATACCTTTTTTCCTGGTGAAAGATTTTGCATCTGCGACGGCCGCGAGGATCCGGCCTTCCTCGGCCGTGGAGCGCGGGCTACGGTAGCGAGAGTTGGCGGGATCCCGGGGCATGTCGGCGGGGTGGCGAGTCGGGGGTGAGTGCCCGGGTTTGTCGTTCCTGTCGGGGCCGCAGCATGGGGGGCATTTCCCATGACACGTCCGCCTCCGGGATCTCACAATCCATGTCGCCCGGCAAGTAAGCGGGGGACCGGGGGGAGGCCGTATGGGCACGGGGGCGGGTGCAGCTCGCCGCCGCAGCTGGCGGTGTTCATTCCCTGGAGCGGGGGGGGCTGGCCGGTGCCAGCCGGAGGGGACGCTGTCTGGCGCAACTCCTTGAGCGCCCTTTCCTGGCGCAGGACGTCTTCCTCTATCCGCCTCCACCTCACCTCCATGGCGTCCATTGTCTGCTCCATCTGATTCATGAGTTCCTCCTGGCGAGTCTCTGACTTGGGGGCAGCTGGGGCCCGCTTTGGCTTCATGGGCCGCCGGCGCACCGGTGAAGCGGCGTCGCCGCCATTTTGAACGGAATCGTCGAGTTGCTCCTGGTCTTTCTCGGGCTGGGATCTCCATGTGGCGCGCTTCGGGGGCCTACTGGCCGGGCGTGAGGTTCGCCGGGTGCACTGCATGATTATTTATTCCTTGGGTGACTTTGTTTGACTTGGGTGTTGGATCTTGGGTGCCTTGGGAGGATAGTATGGGTCCTTGTTAACTTGAAATGTTTCCACCGTGGAGGATCGCCACTGAGTGCCTGTGCGGGGGGGAGGTTCGGTAGGTTTTCGTCTTTGCCGCTTGGGGCATGGTGGGTCCCCGGCTTCCCACCCGAATCAACCACAATTCGAAATTATGCGCCAACCCAGCTGCTAGGTTGTCGGCAATGTAGGCTTACAGTTATATATAGATAGTTCTGAGTTGTCATATAATTAGATTGACATATCAAGTTGATCATTATAATCTTCTTCACATGGCAAACAAATGTTGGTGTCCACACCAAATGTGGGACATAATCTTTATTATTCCTTTGAATTAAGATTTTATTTTAATGGGTTAACGCTCGGTGTTTGAAGTGAAAACATGCAAGGTTAATTTGGTATGCAGACCGACATTCTAAACATAGTAAGTTTCAACAGTGACCGGCTCTATTAAACTCACATACAATTCCTTCTGCCTAGCAATGCATATTTAATTAATGCACCAGTATCTGAGTTGGATATGTAGAATCAAATCTGGGTGTTTTGATTTCTAAATGCTGGTGCTTTCATCATATTATGTACCTTTAATTGAATCGGGGGCCTTTTAAGATGTTCTATGGCTGTAGCCTTGTCATGGAAGCTAAAAAAGAATAGGTGTACTAATCTTGCATAAACACTACCCAATAGGAATGCTCACTTACTCGGAGACCTAAAGCATTTTTGCCTTACACAAACCTGTCACACATGTTGCCATGGTTACACGATGAACTTGAGTGATGTTACTGTTAGTTGAAGGCGGGGAGTGAATCTGTAGGTTAAAGTGTAGCTGGGAGGTGCTCACTCTTTACTCCAGGTCAGATCCTTCAAATTTGCTAATCTATGTTTTTTGAATGTTTATTGTTTACGGTGTTCCCAAATTCTAAAATAACTCGATCAGTATATAACTACCGGTTGTAGAAATAGTGTGCTCACTATGCAGTAGTAGACTATATAGTAGACTATATAGCAGTATATGAGAAGATGATGAAGAAGAAAAAGAAGAAGAAGAGGAAGAAGAAGAGGGGAAGGAGGAAGAGGAACAACAACAAACAGCAACAATAATAACGGAGCGAGGAAGACAATCCGAAGATTGTGTGAAAGCAGATGAGAATAAGGAAGAGGGGAGGGGGACGATGGATGAGCATGTAAATGAACACGAGGAAAAAGAACAGAGAGGAAGAGGAGTTGGGCGAGAACGAGGTGGAGAATAAGGAAGGAAGTGAAGACGGGAGCGGTCGAGAGAGTATTAAGTATGAGGAGGTGGACGAGGAGAGATGAGTAGGAAAAGGGTGATACGGGAAGGAGAGACGGAAGATAAGGGGATGAGAGACGAGACAGGAGATGGCAGATAAGGAGAGGTGAGGGAGTAAGAGATTGGGAGGAGAGAAGGTCAGAGAGAATATGAGGGGCTGCAGAGGGGAGATGATGGAGGAAGATGAAGGGATGAGAGACGAGATAGGAGACGGGAGATAAGGAGGACCAGAGGGAGGAAGAGATTGGGAAGAGATAAGGTCAGAGAGAAGATGACGGGCTGTAGAGGGGAGATAATGGAGGAAGATGAGGGGATGAGAGACGAGATAGGAGACGGGAGATAAGGAGGAGCAGAGGGAGGAAGAGATTGGGAAGAGAGAAGGTCAGAGAGAAGATGACGGGCTGTAGAGGGGAGATAATGGAGGAAGATGAGGGGATGAGAGACGAGATAGGAGACGGGAGATAAGGAGGAGCAGAGGGAGGAAGAGATTGGGAAGAGAGAAGGTCAGAGAGAAGATGACGGGCTGAGGAGGAGGAGGCAGGAGGAGGCAGGAGGAGGCAGGAGGAAGAAGGAAGGAGGAGGAGGAAGGAGGAAGGAGGAGGCGGTAGAGGCGTAGTGAAAGGACCCGAGGGTGAGCAGTGGAAAAGGGCGAGGAGAGGGAGGGGAGGTAGACAGATGGAGGAGTGTAACCATGAGGAGAAGAATCAATGAAAACCCGCTATGGTGGCAGGAAATAAAATCCGGAGAAATATCAATTCAAAATGACACATGCCATATTCTCACACAAAGTGCCCACCGCAGATCCATCAGCGGATGTAAACTGCGCGCTGAAGAGAGGGTTTCTGCGTGATGCATCTGACAAAGACACACTAACAAGGTACACTGATATATAATTGTCAGTGCGCTCAATGCTATCTGGCCCGCCAGCCCTGGCGCGGTATACAGGAACCCTTTGAGCTGTTTGTGACGTCATCACCCTTTTTTTTTCTTTTTTGTTGTTGAATATTTATACTGCCTATCATGGATAAGCCTGAATAGGCTTGTTTTCACCATTAGACAGTTTGTCGATAGAAAGCCCGAGCCTACACTTTTACCGACCCAAGGGATTTTTAACCTCCCACACCACATAGACATGGTATAAAAGCAACCGGCCTTTGATGATGCTGTAAGTTATATACAGCGGTGGAAATCCAAATTGGCAGAGGTGGGGGGCACAGGGAATCAAACCACTGACCTTCAGATTAGGAGTCCGACCTAGAAAAAAGTCAGACACTCTAACCACTCCGCCACAGAGAACAGCCTTAAACCAAGCACAGACCCCTTTTATTTATATTAAGTGCCACGATATGTTTACTCGATAGTGACCGATAGTGGATAATTGACATTACCAACGACCATATGCACGAATGAATTAACATCCCGTTATCGCCCGCTTTAGTGATTTTAGAGTTGTTCATTCCGATTGTGTGTATTTTTTGTTGTGTGTATTTTGCAAATATAACATTCGGTAAATTAGTGATGTGGCAGGGTGGGTAAATTGGGACTCGGATGAATAATCTTGTCATTCTGGAGTGAATGGCGTAATCATTTAGCCTTCATAAAGAATATACAGGTACTTAGACGGGATGGCCCCATGAGTTGAGCATCCGCTTCTCGTTTCGGTACGTCGTGAGATTTAAATCGCCGGGTTCAACCCCTGGCCATGTCAAACCGACGACTTAAAAATGTAGACTTGTTGCTACCTAGCCTGGTGCTCGTCATTAATACGATAGGGCAAGGACTGGTTAACTAAGTGTCAGGATAATGTGACTGAGTGGGATATGAGGTCATGGTGCTGTCAGCCTGATTTCCCAGTGGGGCAGCACTATAAAGTTGTCATGAGTGTGCACTGTCACAAGTCGGTACTCGTCCTGATATGACCTTAGGTTGGTTGGTTTTTGGAATGTGTTATGTTTTACGTCCTGGACACATCTACGGTCATATCAGGACGGAATGGGAACGTCAGGAGAACGCCAGGAGAACGTACGCCAAACTTACGTTCAGCATACGTTCAGCTTTTCGCCACCGTGTCATGACATATGTAAAGCCACGAAACGTAAAGCAAAATAGTTCTGGCAATGGAATAACGTTCATAACGTTCCATGAGCATAATTACGTTGTCCTCTCTCGTTGAATGACGATATCACGATTACCGACGTTATGCTCTCATCAACTACGCTGCATCCACATTCAACTTGTGCCCAAATTTGCATACTACGCCGAGAAGTTCGACGTTCTTCACGTTCTCCCTACGCTGACATCGTCATGTTGTAGTGTGACAGACCCTTAACTCGTTCCCTCGTGCTCTACTCGTGTTTATCTACTGTCTACCCTTGGATGCTGGCATTCCATCTTGAGTACTTTGTACAATTGTGCCAAAACCAACACGTCTATCTCTACACCAACAAAAACCATGTACTGACAAAATGCCATTAGCTGCCTATGCCTATGGAAGCATGGAATGTTGATGCTCCATATCCAACTTAGACACTGATGCATGCATTAAGCATTTATTGCTTCATAGAAGAAATACAAAGTCAATCAAATAGATGATGTCACTGCTGAAACCTATGATGTCCAGCATTTTGACATGCACACCAAAACTAATTGTGCATGTATCCATTTCAAATATATTCAAAGCGGGCATGGGAGGGCTTTGAATATGCGTGGCCTATGTTAGCCACGTTGTGTTTTTGAATGTATAACTACAATGTCGATATAATTTTATTGTCAATAATTGATTCTTCGATATAACATATTTTGTCAGTGCAAAGCACTGTTCTTCTGGGTGTAGACGCTGGTAATTATTTACATAAATCATTTTACTGATGGATGTGCACTAGTGCCGGTAGTAGTAGCATGAGAATGTGATGAATGATGGAGAATGATGCCCGTAGACACATCCTGACACATTTTTATTGATTTGATTGGTTGTTGGAGCCTTACGTCCTGGCACCATCTAAGTTCATATCAGGACCGGTCCCGACTTGTGACAGTGCACACTCATGCTGACTTTATAGTGCACACTCATGCTGACTTTATAGTGGTGTTCTCTGTGGCGGAGTGGTTAGAGTGTCTGGCTTTTTTCTAGGTCAGGCTCCTAATCTAAAGGTCAGTGGTTCGATTCCCTGTGCCCCACCTCTGCCAATTTGGATTTCCACCGCTGTGTATAACTTACAGCATCATCAAAGGCCAGTTGCTCTCATACCATGTCTATGTGGTGTGGGAGGTTAAAAATCCCTTGGGTCGGTAAAAGTGTAGGCCCGAGCTTTCTATCAACAAACTGTCTAATGGTGAAAACAAGTCTATTCAGGCTTATCCATGATAGGCAGGATAAATCTTCAAGAAAAAAAAATCAAAAAAATCAGGCTGCTGGCATAATGACCCGATATCTCATTCAGTCACATTATCCTGACACTGAGCTATCCAGTCCTTCCCCTATGGTATTAATGTTGAGCACTGGGATAGGAAGTGACAAATGTCAATTTTATAAGTCATTGGTTTGATTCGACTGGGAACCGAACTGCCAAGTAAAAGGAGTAAAGCCAGAACAAGTTAGGCTGAGCATTGTCTATAACAACCGAGGCAGAGCCGAGCTTTTTCCCACGAACTCGTATCAATAACTTCTTACGTGCAGCAGTCACGTGATTCAGTTATGACGCGCAATTTCTAAGTGTCAATTAAGCTGTCACAATCGGACAACAACCATTTAAATACTGCTGTCAGAATGTCTTAGTTAGAACTAAATCCCATAACTGAAAACTAGAGCGCAAGTCTGGAAAGGGAATTATCCGTTCGGTAATTGTTGACAGGGCACAGAGAATGTGCAAGTAGGAGTGCGGAAGAGCGTAACTTTATTTCTGACTCGGCTTGATGCGCGGCATGCAGGCTGCTTGGTCGTAATGTCGTCAATAGGGCACCTAGCTGACAGATAGAAAGTCGATATTGATGATAATGTCGTGGGGGTGATGAAAATGGGAAATACTGCACCTAGAGCGGGACTCGAACCCACATCTCTTTGCATTCCGGGCCAGTGTGCTAACCATTACACCACCTAGGCTCCCTGATATCAATACACTCCCCACGCCTACCTGTCTATGTGGTTACTTGCCTGAGAGGTCCGTGCAGACCACTACACTCGTCCCCCTGGAATTGTAAGTCTTGTAATTCTTTCAATTACATACATACAGGCAATGCACTAACACATACATACACAGGGTAGGTTCAACAACCATACAGCGCAAAGCTTGTACAGGATCCTGATCACGGCAACCAGTGTCGTGGGGGTGATGAAAATGGGAAATACTGCGCCTAGAGCGGGACTCGAACCCACATCTCTTTGCATTCCGGGCCAGTGTGCTAACCATTACACCACCTAGGCTCCCTGATATCAATACACTCCCCACGCCTACCTGTCTATGTGGTTACTTGCCTGAGAGGTCAGTGCAGACCACTACACTCGTCCCCCTGGAATTGTAAGTCTTGTAATGCTTACAATTACATACATACAGGCAATGCACTAACACATACATACACAGGGTAGGTTCAACAACCATACAGCGCAAAGCTTGTACAGGATCCTGATCACGGCAACCAGTGTCGTGGGGGTGATGAAAATGGGAAATACTGCGCCTAGAGCGGGACTCGAACCCACATCTCTTTGCATTCCGGGCCAGTGTGCTAACCATTACACCACCTAGGCTCCCTGATATCAATACACTCCCCACGCCTACCTGTCTATGTGGTTACTTGCCTGAGAGGTCAGTGCAGACCACTACAATAATATAAGCGAACAATGTACATGAAACAGGCAATATTTAAAGTTGCATAGTCCGATGGTTTTGAATTTCTGTATTTTTTTCTGAGATAAATATATTAGATCGATCACTAGTATCTACTTTAGATTAGTTCAAAGTTTCAAAGTTACTGTAATTTTAAATGGTAAACTTTTGCGATATTTTGAGTCCAAAGATTTCAAATTAGTTTTGGCATGCTTGCCAAAACTCTGACACCATAGATTTCTGCAGTAATAGGTTATGTTATATTGACTCAGTGTTGCCTTCTATGCAGAAATAAATGTTTAATAAGTGCATCAGTATCTAAGTTAGATATGTAAAATCAAATCTAGATAATTGGTTTGGTTTTGATGTGTGATGTTTTTGGGCGAAAATGGGTGAAATATCGAGACACGCTGGGGGCGCGCTATGCGCGCGTCGGTACACGTCGGTACACTATTCTTGACGTTGATGGTTGGCGGACAACGTCGGCGCGTGTTGCCGGTCACACAAGGTTTTAAGCATGTCAAAAAAAAACAACGACCAGCAGCGCGCGCAAATATATGGGTAAGGACGTTAAGAGGACGTTAGGCGGGCATCTCCACATGTTGCGCCAAATCGTTGCTTTCTTGGTTTACATCCTACCAACATCTAAGGTAATATGAGCACGTCGCGCCAAACCTTTTTTTTTTTTTCCTCACGCGTCGACACCGTTGGCCGCACACGAATAACGCGCCGCGCTGACGCCAAACTTTTTCCCCAAACCGGCGAAAAGTTGGACGTTTCTCGACGCGCAAGATTTTATTTTCAACGCTGACGGGTCGCCGGGAGAAGCGTCGTAGTGTGACTGCACCATAACACTAGCACGTGGGGTAGGAATATACCAAAATTTCCCAAACAAGGCACATCTAACATAACTAAGGCTAGCCACGAACAGCTAAGCTGACAAGGCAACTACCAAATTGAAACTATTGCTGTTCAGCGATGAAAATAAGCCGCAATGTAACTTATTCATTATGGGCAGGGTAAATAAGCCTGACAACTTTATTTTTGTTAAAGTAACTTTGTAGTACTAGTAGGACTCACGCAGAGAATGATGACGTAGCACACAGGAAAACCTCAGAATACAAGGTGTAAGACCCAAAGTAATAAAAGTCAGGCGCACAGTTTCCCAGCATTTCTTGAAGGTTCAAGGTGCGTTGCTTACACGTTCCGACTGCAGCACACTCACCGTTGTTCCAGATTTTAAAGTTCGCCACCAGGGACGCGTTCAGGCTCCGTCTCGGAGGTGCCTCGGAGGCGCCCGTGACGTCAGGCTAGTCTGAACGGATTTAGCTGTTGGCCGCCTCGAAAATGGCGACCTCCATAGGTGGTGGCCATTTGCAATGGACAAGCTGGGCTGTAATTGGCTGAAAGCACTGAATGCGGCGGCCATTTTCGAGGCGCTTTTTGTCTCCTGCCTGAAAAGGGACGCGTCGCCGAGACGTCGCCGAGATGGACCCTGAACGCAAATAGACCAAAAAGCATCGCCGAGACGTCGCCGAGGCGCCTCCGAGACGGACCCTGAACGCGGCCCAGGTGTCTCTGACAGACGATAATCGACCAATCCCATTACCGCCGGTACCAGTTGGTCGGCTGGTGAAGTTTATGCGATAGTTTCTGAGTAGAAGTCAGGAAATAACTTTGTTTGTTGTTTGTTTGTTTGTTTAGGTTTGGCATCCCATGAACGTCGAATGTCATATTAGGATGGGTAATGACTTGTGGCAGTGCACACTCATGACGACTTTTAAAGTACTGCCCCACTGGGAGATCAGGCCGCTGGCATCATGAGCTGAATTTTCACTCGGTCACATTATCCTGATACTGTCCAAACCCATCCCTGCCCTATCCTAGTAATGCTGAGCACCAGGATAGACATCAACAAAGATCAATTTCTAAGTCATTGCTTTGTCTCGACCAGACTTCGACTTCCATAACTATTCGATCATCCAGTCATTAAATATCTTCAGAATATAATTGTAGACATTCTTAGATGTAAGACAAATCCACTTATTAAAGAAATGTTAACGATTCAGTCAGTGGCGATAATGACCTGAAGTACTTCACTGTGACAAGGCAATGACATCGGGTTCCAAATAACCTTCAGTTAGAACCCGATGCAACGCATTTCATTTATTCACCTTGATCTGACTATCCAATTCAATTTACTTATTTGTATCCCTGAATATTACATCCATATGAAACTTAGTAGAACCCATTGCCTTGAACGTGGAGTATATGATATATTTCTCCAATGATTATAGATATCGGACGCAGTGACCGATTCCTTAAAGCATACACTTTTCATGCAGAAGGTTCTTCAAACCAATGACTTTTTAAATTGGTACTTGTCACTACCTAGCCTGAAACTCAGCATTATTAGGATAGGGAAAGCACTGGTTATCTCAATATCAGGATAATGTGACTGAGTGTGAAATCAGGTCGCACTACCAGTGGCCTGGTCTCCCAGTGGGGCAGAACTATAAAGTAGCCATGAGTGTACACTGGGTCACAGGTCGGTATCTATCCTGATATGACATTAGATGTTGTCAGGATGTAAAACTCAAACAAACAAACAAAGCAGTGATTATACCAATATTGTACATGTTATATGTAACATGCATAATTCACAGGTTGAAAGCGGCCCGAACTCGAAATGAGATGGTGGCGCCACCTGTCAGAAATCCCGCGAACTAACTCCCCGGCCTGGCCTCCCCCACGCCGTTTGGTGGGTAATCAAAGAACTAGCCCGGCCACCACCTCTAGGGCTCCTCCACCGCCCACACATGGAATCAAATCTCCCACCAACCAAACCTGGTCACGTGACCACCCCGCCATGTATAAAATTCAAAACTGCTGAATCTGCCACCCTGGAAGGACCTACCCCCTTCTTCCCCCACCCACCCACACTGCTAATAAGACTAGACAAGCGTAGGGTTGAGGGTCCGAGTCCCGCCCACCTCACATTTGACCTTGAACCATTGAACTCTGATGTACTAATTGATTGATACTTAATGCTCATAACACTAGCCCTTCCATGATGTTCATTAAATATACCACTATACCCTATTATCGTCTAAGCCTCCGTGAATTATATATATATATATACAGTACAACCCTGTTAAACTAAGCTCAGGTAAACCAAACAATTGGTTAATCCTATCTTTTTTCGGCGGCCCGGCAAAATGCTACCATTTATCATATAAAAAAGTTGGTTAAACCAAAGTTAGTTAATCCAAATTATCGGTTAATTCAAACAAAATTGCCGGGCCCAAGGCCACTTCCGGTATGGTTAAACCAAACTTTCATGTGGTTATAAGGTCATCTGAGACTTTTTTATATGACAAATGGTAGTATTTTGCCGGGCCGCCGAAAAAAGTTTGGATTAACCGATCGTTTGGTTTAACCAAGCCAAAATCAAAGCCAAAGCTCGGTTAAACCAATGATCGGTTAATCCAAACAAATGTACAGGGTCCCTACAAGTTTGGTTTAACGGGGTTATTCTGTATATACACACACACATTGGTGATGTGTGTCTGATGCATCGCTATTTGGGGACAGACACAAAACCGCGCTACAACTACTACTTCCCTTGTCAAGTAGAATGAAGTTACTTTAGGGCGCCCAGTGTTCAACACTGTTAAGTACCCGATAGTTAGCAGTGCTTAAATACAACCAAAGTAAACACTGGAGAGGCTGGCACCAGTGGAAGGGAACCAGATAGTGAACCTCTCAGCAAGAGGCGTCCATTAACAGTCACCAGGCACTTCCTTCCACTAATCTGCTCTGACTAATCCTGTCACAATTGTCAATATTAGTTGGTTGTTAGTTGTTGGAGTTTTACGTCCTGGAAACAGTTAAGGTTATATCATAATGGGTACGGACTTGTGACAGTGCACACTCATGATGAATTTATGGTGCTGTCCCATTGGGAGACCAGGCCACCAGCACCATGACCTGATATCCCACACAGTCACGTTATCCTGACACCTAGCCAACCAGTCCTTGACCTATCTTAATTATGCTGAGCGCCTAGCTAGGAAGCGATAACTATCAATTTGACTCAACCAGGTTTCGAACCCGTGGGTTCGAATTCCACGATCTCCCAAAACGGGAGATGGACGCTCCACTCATTCGACCATCCCGTCTGCTATTGTTAATATTATTACTAGCATGCAGTCAATACCCACGATGGGACAGGAAGTTTATGGGTTTGGCACAGGTTTATGAATAAAGATCAATCTATCATCATGTATGGTAACTGATATATACAGCTTTTATTCACTTGTGAGTTCGAATCCTCACCGCCGCTCAGAACTGGGATTAAAGTTGCATAGTCCAATGGTTTTGAGTTTCTGTCATTTTTCTGAGATAAATGTTTTAAATTGATTGTCATAATTTACCTTGCCTTAGTTTGAAGAAACTTTTATTTTAAATGGCTAAAATGTCATCATCGTCATTATTATCATCATAGTGCTGTCGGTCGTGATGCGACAAAGACTGCTTTTATTACTTGACTGCCGCTCTCCATTTAGCTCTCTGCTGTCAGAGTGATGTTCATGAGTCGGTCTTAATGTCTCTCAGCTTCCATTTCATGAAAGCTGCCTGCAAAATTGTTGAAATGCTGCTGGCTTTTGCAAGTTACCAGCGGTACTCTCTCAGGGAGCAAATAGAGGTTTCAAACCGGCAAGAACATGTCAGAACAGGCGCAAAACGATTTGTCCCTGCAGTGGATGGTCGGGAGATGTTGGGAGTTCCATACATCAACCGCCCTTAATGCTGCCACAGTGACATGGTTTTCTATTTACGGTTTGCTCCCTTAGCCTTCGGTTCTGTCAAGAACCTGTACCACAAGGCAGGGGTTTACATCTCTGCAGGGCAGGGGCATCAAATTCCCTGAGGTATTGCAATACCTGCAATAGCTGCATACCCTAAAATGTATACCAGGTTAATTGGTATAGCATACTTTACTTTAATTTGAAGTCACTTCTACTTTAAACAAGCGTAAAAGCTGCGCTCCATGTGAACTTTAAATGCATACTACTGAGGACGGTTCTTTTAACCTTTGGCCCATATAACTAATAATTCAAAGACTTTACTGAATTTTAAGGAGTAAGCAATTGATTGGAATAAGCTATAAAAGCTATCAAATATAAGTTTCACAATCAATTTAAGATCAGTGTAATGCAGCAGGGTATGTTTTTGTGAGCGTATAAACAAACAAACTCACACATTCACTTTTATTTATATAGATGAAAACATCCCAAACTATTGTTGGTGTGCACACTGAAACGCTGGACATTGGCTATGTCTACACGGTTTTTTTAAGGATAGCAGCGTAGCACAGGAGCACCAAACTGCAATAAATTATTAGTCCGGTGGAAGCATACAATTTCCTAAACCAAAGTTGGTTTGATCCGACATATCAAGCGGAAAGTCTGGGGAACTTATTAAATCCCAAGTCAATTTAATAGAAGTTGTTACTGCTGAAGCATATGGCATCCAGATTTTTGACATGCAGTTTATAACAATAGACCTAATTTATTTATATACATAATATTGCAGAAAGTCAAAATCATCAGACTATGCAATTTTACTAATGGTACATAATTTCGCTGATGAAGTAGCCACCTAGTCATGTACCAATGACTCCTTCGTGGTAAAGGGGTTAAGAGATATTTTAAGTGGCCGGTAATCCCTCCATCAACACATGCTCCGAGCTACTCTTAGCATGTTGAAAGTCGGTGTAGAAACTCTACGAAGTCATTGCTACCCGGGGCCCAGAGAAGACAGAAGCAGAGGTTGGGAATAACACAACTTTATTTCCATTGACAGACCGGGTAACTGGCGGAGTAGTTGATTTCTACTTCTTACAGATATGACTGGCCGGTAACAAGGCCCGACATGGCGAAGAAGTTATGGTATTTAATCAAGTTGACATTTTAATCATGAGTACAGGACATTTTTTCAAGTTCTTCGTTCATTTTTTGTTTTTTGCTCGGGTTTATTTTTTAAAGATCGAGTTAAGTGCAGGTTGTGGGTGGTCGGGTTAAGAAGAGGTGTTGCTGCTACGGTGGGCCGGGTGCGACTGGCTGTGCCGGGCTCAGCGGGGGAGTGTGGGGTTGTTGGGAGGTCGAAGATGATTGGTTGAGGGGTTGGCTAATGGGATGGCCTGCTGTGAGTGGCAGGTGGGAGGGGCTGCTTCCCAGTTCTCTGTGCCCAGCAATGACAGCAAATGAGCGTCACCCACTCATTTAACCCAATTAACTATCATGACGTAAATAACTGTCAGGCAGGAAAGTCTTTGGGGCACTTCGGATACTGATTTTATATCACTTCCGGAGTAGGATAATCAGGATGCTTCAACGCATATTTTGATTTGACATATAATAATAACCAATAATAATAATAAAACATTTATATAGCGCCTGATCCAGCAAGCCGTTCTCAGGCGCTTTACATAGCAAACAAATATACAGGAAAATAACTTTAACCTAGTTAAAAGCAGATTTAAACACATGTGTCTTAAGACAGCGAATACAATTACAATGTGTTACTTACTCTATAATTGCATTAGCTGTTGGGTCCAGGTGCAAAGTTTATAATAGAGAAAAGAAAGTGGTTGGATTCCTGTTTTGTTTGTTTTTCTAATCATTTCTGGGTCATTGATCATCTGGATATGGCTTAAATTCCCGTTATTTACATGATTAAAATGATAATTCTAATGTTGTTGGGGTTATGAAAATGGGACTATTGTACCTCGAGCATCATTCGAACCCACGCCTCTTGCCATTCCATGGATAGCTTGCTATCCAGGTCCCTGATACTATTGTCATGGGGGTGATGAAAATGGGAATATTGTGCCTAGAGCGGGACTCGAACCCACATCTCTTTGCATTCCGGGCCAGTGTGTTAACCTTTACACCACCTAGGCACCCTGATATGAACACACTACCCATGCCTACCTGTCTATGTGGTTACTTGCCTGAGAGGTCAGTGCCGACTACTACACTCGTCCCCTTGGAATTGTAAGACTTGTAATGCTTACAATTACATACATAAAGGCAATGGACATACACATTCATACACAGGGTAGGTTCAACAAGCATACAGTGCGTAGCTTGTACAGGATCCTGGGCATAGCAACCAGCATCAAGGGGGTGATGAAAATGGGAATATTGTGCCTGGAGTGGGACTCGAACCCACATCTCTTTGCATTCCGGGCCAGTGTGCTAACCATTACACCACCTAGGCTCCCTGATATGAACACACTACCCATGCCTACCTGTCTATGTGGTTACTTACCTGAGAGGTCAGTGCCGACTACTACACTATCACCCTGTCCACGCCTACCTGTCTATGTGGCTCCTTCTCTGAGAGATAACTGCAGACTACTACGCTCGTCCTCCTGGAATTGTAGGTCTTTTAAATGGTTGATGTATATAAGTAATTTAAGTCTTACAATTACATACTTAGAGGAAATGCAATTAGCTACATACACAGCGTAGGTTCACCAATCGTACAGCATGTAGGTTTTACAGGATACTGGTTACTGCACCAGTGTCAAGGGAGGGATGAAAATGGGAAATATTGTGCCTAGAGCAGGATTCGAACCCGCACTCTTGAGACTCCGCAGCTGAGACTGTCTCAAAAGGTGCTAAGCAATATGGGACAAAACTGTGTCCATTGTAACGATCAACATACTATCTGCTTATGCCTTTGCTCAGGATAAACTGATTTGTTTTTTACATGGTGTTTCATAATCCCAATAGAATACATATTGATTTGAAGCAAATGTCCTTGTGTTTTCAGTGTAACTGTTTCTGTGACGTTGTGTGTTAATCATTACAATGGACAAAAACAAGAAGAGTTATCACCTTTTGAGACAGGCTCAGCTAGCATGCTAACCATTACACTACCTAGGTACCCTGAAGCAATCACCGCTGCATCAACAACATACACAACTGCCCATGTGCAACAAAGGCATAACATAGTTTTACAAGGGAAAATGCAATATAGAAATGCGTTTACAGCTTTACACCTGAGTGCCTTATTGATGAACACAAAGTCCCCTTAGTAACTTGCCCTATATACCAATAAAACTAACTTACTCGGGCATGAGGGAGACATTTTGTGAAATTTACCAGATTTGCTCGGTAGCCATGGTTCAGCGCACCTTTCTGGCTTACCAACAGTTCTGAAGGCAGATATATGTAGAAAGGTTCATTCTCAGAAACTGGTTGTTCGAGTTTTACGTTATCATGGCAACTGTATAGTGAGTGCTGCCCCACTGAGAAATCAGGCCTCTAGCACCATGACCCGATATTCCACTCACTCACATTATCCTGACACTGAGCTAACCAGTCCTTGACCTATCCGAATAATGTTGAGTGCAAGGCTAGGAAGCGACAAGTATCAAGTTTTTTAAGTCATTGGTTTGACTCGGCCGGGAACCAAACTGCCAATCTCCCGTACGGGAGGCCCACGCTCTACCGATTCGGCCACCGCACCTGGTCATTCGGCAAATAGGTCATTCTCAGAACCTAGCTACAAAATTGTGACGTGGAAACCAAATATGGAAAGCAGCTAAATAATGGCGGAAAACATTCCAAATGAAAGCAGAATTCAAGTTAATATGAAGGATTACATGTTGTGCAAATGTCATCGTTGAAAAAGACTAACTATTTCCCTTTTTGATTTTGATCTTACGGAAATTGAACAATACGTTAAAATCAGTTAAATCCCATGGAAATGCAGAATGTTATTTTAACATACATAACATATTCAAACGAGATTTGCCCCTTGTGACGCGTGAATTGTCCTCGTTGCCGAAGCAACATGACCAATTCCAAAAGTGGCCAAATATCACAACAAATTTGGATGGATATAAACCTTATCATAATTCTCAATAGTTAACCCAACGTAGAATGTGTAGTAAATTGTCCCCTGCTCTGGGATTATATTGCAGTTGTTGTCGATGTGCGCAGGTAATTCATGTGTTGTGCGCATGCGTTGTTTCTACTGATAAGGGACGTGTGGAACACATTTTATTTTATTTGTGACATGTTTATTTAGCCATTGCATGTCCGTGTCTGTCTGCACCCAACTCTCGTGAGAAGATCGATAATAGTATGAGCAAATTATTTAGCAGTTTGCTTAGAGTTTCACAATCAGATGACCCTAACATTTCTGAAACCAAAACTGTCCCCAAGATTTGAGCCGATATACGCAACCTTGTACTAGTGCATTTATTACAAATGTATTGCTGCCTATATGGAATTTTAGTTAATTTATTAGAAGGGCTCACTACTGAAAGCCATACAAGCCCATGATGTCGAGCATGTTGATCCGCATACACAGATTATCTTGCATATTTTCACTTCATAGATCTGTTAAGTTTGCACCATATAGTACTTCAGCTAACGTAACTTGTTTATGAAGCTAAACCTTTTTCTTCTTTTTTTCTTGAAGATTTATACTGCCTGTAATGGATAAGTCTGAATAGACTTGTTTTCACCATTAGACAGTTTGTCGATAGAAAGCCCCAGTCTACACTTTTACTGATCCAAGGGATTTTTAACCTCCCACACCACATAGACATGGTATGAGAGCAACTGGCATTTGATGACGCTGGCCTTTGATGACGCTGTAAGTTATACACAGCAGTGGAAATCCAAATTGGCAGAGGTGGGGGCAAGGGGAATCGAACCACTGACCTTTCAGATTAGGAGTCCGACCTAGACAAAAGTCAGACACTCTAACCACTCGGCCAGAGAGAACACCACAATACTGAATATACTTATCTACATATGTGCCAAACACTCAAAACTGTCCGATTATGCAACTTTCAAGTTGGATAGTCGGATGCTTTTTGTGTTTCTGCCATAATGTTCGTTTAGATAAATATATTGGATTAATTGTTCAAATCTGTTTTCCTTTAGTTTGAAGTTACTTCTTAATTTGGAAGGTTAACTTTTGAGATATTTGAAATGAATACACACAAAACTATTTAATGAAGGCACCTGTATCTTATGGCCCTGTCACACTACGACGTGACTACGTCAGCGTAACCACAACGTGAAAATAATGATATCACGTCGAAGTTATCGGCGTAATATGCAAATTGTGGACGTGAATGCCGCGTAGTTCACGTGACCGTAACGTGACCGTAACGTGACCATAACGTGACCGTAATGTGACCGTAACGTGACCATAACGTGACCGTAACGTGACCGTAACGTGACCGTAACGTGACCGTAACGTGACCGTAACGTGACCGTAATGTGACCGTAACGTGACCGTAACCGTGACAGTAACATGACCGTGGCGTGACCGTAACGTGACCGTAACGTGACCGTAACATGACCGTGACGTGACCGTAACGTGCAAAACGCGGCCCACACGTTGCTCCCACCCGGGCCGTCGGTCTGACGTGACATAACGTGACTCTAACGTCATTTACGCTGCTATAACGATCGCGGAACGTCTACCTAACGTCATTGTCACGTCATCCCGACGTGACGGCGTCACGTCGAGATACGTCGAAAGTTTTGAACAGGTTCAAAACCTCGACGCGCGCCGACGTAACACGACGTAACATGACGTAGCTCGACGTCACTCTAACGTCATTATGACGTCATCATAACGTAACCCAACGTACGGCAACGTAATGACGAAAAATGATCACGTTAGGCTCACGTTGGCTCGTTACGTCGTAGTGTGACAGGGGTATAAGTTAGATATGTCGGATTAAATCTAGGTCAGTGCTTCAGTTTTAAAATGTTCTGATTTCATCAGAGTATGTAACCTTTACTTCAGGCGCTGCATGTCCGAAAATATAACTCTTTTGATGTCTCCGAAGCCAAAGCCAGACTTTGAATGGACAAGGCTTATCGGAGTTAACCCTCAGAAACGCTATACTGAAAAATAAACGATTATTTACCAATGTCAGGACCAATGGCAGCCATTACAGTATTTAACAAAGAGATAACACTAGTAAATGGCCAGTCTGTCTGATCAGATCTTTGCTTATATAAAATACTCACCTCCACCTGGAGTAAAGGTAAATGACAACCCCGTCTAAGTCAGAGCCTAGGTATGAATCAACTATAATTACAAGTAAGCTGTAGCTGTCCTTGTTCCAATCCAGTATTTATCTCTATTGATGTAGAGTTTGCTGAACTGGGCGCGAATAGAAAAATAACTAACCAAGATGGTTGTCATTTGATGATTGGGATTCGATTTTTTAAAGTCTATTAATCAACATTATTTCATAAATACTTCATTCCAAAAGTAGCTGGCTCTGATAAATAAGCCTTTAAAGCATATGTAGGATGTTAGATTGCAAATTAATGTGATTATGTCCACAACTCAGCCTTCCAACACTGTTTTGTGTATGGTTGCTTAGCAGACGTGTCAGTAGGCTGAGGGAGTATATATTGTTTGGTCAGCCTGGCCTTAGTGTTGTCAAGGTGGTGTGTCGGCAGTGATGCTGCCTAATTTCCCATGAATTGATTTTGGGGAGTTTTCGGTCGCATTGGTGTGCTGAAGACTGCAAATCTGGAGCACTGCATGGGCACTACCACAGGCGGTCCTCTGCGGCCCGGAGTTGCCTTCCAGTGGGTAGTGGTTGGAGAAATTAGGGGGGGGGGGAGTAGAATGGGAACAGGTGGGTGGGTGGCAGGGCAGTATGAGGGGTAGAGAGAGAAAGTTAATCTAGGAGCCCAACTCCGATCCTCTAAGAGGGCCGGGGGAGGCTGGTTGGTTGCTGTAGTTTTACACCCCAGCAACACCCTAGGCCATACCAGGATGGGTAACGATTGTGACAGTGCACTTTATAGTGCTGCTGCACTGGGAGATCAGGCTGCCAGCACCATGACCTGATATCCCACACAGTCACATTATCCTAACACTGTGCAACCAGTACTTGTCCCAAGCTAGTAATGCCAGGTGCCAGGGAGTGACAAGCACCAATTTATAAGTCATTGGTTTGACTCAGCCAGGATCTGAACAGGAAGCCTGCATTCTACTCATTTGCACAACGGGTCCGATCAAGGCCAGAGGAAGAAGTCCCATGGACACCCCGCCTCCCGCCCCCCTCCTACACCCAGCCACACCCCCACACCCGACACCCCCACACCCCCACCCCACACCCCCACACCCCCACACCCCCACACCCCCACACCTCCACACCCCCACGCCCCCACACGCCCCAACCCGCGCTTAGGCCCTCATCAATGTTGCACGGTCAGGCAGGCGTCCAGTTTCAGGTGATACTGTCCGGTAACCAGAAGTCCAATCTCTCCATGGTTACGCCCTGTCAGAGCCACGCCCAGACCATAGACCACGCGGGTACAGAGTGTCACCCACCACATCAAGCAACCAGGTGCAACGGGCGGGTGGGCTAATCGGTAAATACTTTAGAGAAACTGTATTTTTCTATAGATTCATTTTCCATTTTTAACTTGAAAAAAATTTGTTATCGTTAGTTTTATTTTCCATTTGCCATTCATGATTTTACCACAGTTATATGCTCTTTTGGCATATATTTGTGTTCTATATTTTACCGGCTTGAAATGTAGGAAATTATTTATTTGTGTTTATCAACTGTATGCCACCCCCCCCCCCCCTCCGCCCCCAATAGACCCCACCCCGCCAGTTAAGCTGGAAACTACCTGACTAGAGTGGTTCCAGATTCTGCCGATGGATGTCACTAGCTTAACTGGTCAGGTGTAATACACAGGAAGAGAGTGGCAGTGAAACCCAGAAGAAAAATACAATATAGTTTTCTTTTTTTCCATATATATCACAAGGATAAGAGCTTGATGCTTGTTGTGGTATGAATATCTGAATATAATCAAGCATTTTCTTATTTTTCCAAGCATTCTTTACAGAGATATATATAGCATTTGAAGTCATAGGCAGTTGGGGAAACGACCCAACTAGAGTGATTCCAAATTCTGCCGATAGATGTCACTGGCTTAGAAAGGCGGGGTCTATTGCCGATGTTTTCCTGTTGTGCTAGGGGGTCGAGAAAGAAGCACACAATGGAAGGATGTGGGATCGCATCCCGGCCGAATCAAACCAATGACTTCCTGAAAGAAAGAAAAAGTGTACTTGTAACTATCTTAGACTCACACTCTGCGATTAATATGGTGTGACAAGGACTGGTTTGGTTTGCAGGATAATGAGACTCAGTGGGATGTCGTGTTAAAAAACCAGCGGTCAGGTCTCTCAGTGGGGCAGCACTGTAAAGCCACCATGAGTATACATTATCACAAGTCAGTAACCAATCTGATATGAGCATAGTTGTTGCTAGAAAGGAAAACTCCAAACAAACAAGAACCTTCGAAGTATAGAAGAGTCATGATGAGAGAACGGGATATGATGGCTATAGGAGCAGGGTGTTCTGGGTTTGATCCCCGACAGCGTAAAAAGTAGTCTTTGCAAAGTTAGTAAATTGTGTCTACTTAACCCGGTGGTTGGTGTTATTAGGACACCATCTTTTCGCATTTTGGTGTTTCCCTTCAGTGTTTTATTTGTTTTAATATTTCTTGTTTAGTTCAAATTAGTTCTAGTAAGAATTGTGTACATGCATCAAACACAATGCTCATTTGCCTCTATTGCCTGCATATTTTCCCGATGAAGAAAGCTGTGATAATTCCCTACCGGTTGTATATATTAATATGTAGCAAACTCTTTTTTGTTGTTTTCAGATTATTGATAAGTGTTTTTTGGTGGGAATTGTGTGTGAACTCTTGCTGCAGTGGGGCCCAGGTTTGTATGCTCAATCACAGAAATCCTGTCTGACAGGGCTTCTCCACTTGGTACCCCGAGGAGAAAGTCTGCTATGGAATAACAACAAAATAATAATAAAAAGATCCCTGAATGTTTTCTGAAGATGCTGAAACTATGGCAGGTTGTTTATCTACGGTATTATAATTAACATTTCCCCCCGCAAAAAAACACTTTTTATTTTTGTTTGTAATGGAGAATGGTGATGGATTAGCGAGATCAAGTTGGATTCAGTTAATTTCAATTTAAGATAAAATCTGTAAAGTAATCAAAGGTAAGCGATGTATTAATCAAATCGGGTGCCTTGAGTCATTTTAAGAGTATTGCCTATTTAGCTATGATGTGTATACCACAAATTAATATTAATAATCTGGAAGTTCCTTTTTCAATTACTTTTGGATATAATTATTCGACTTTATTATTTTACATAACGGACAATGAAATCCTGATTTTTCGCGCCCGAGTTTATACGAATTCAGATATAATGCGATGCATCATTGGACTTGCAATTGTTTAATTCAAGGGTAATCGGATAAAGTGAACCAAATTTAGCAGTGCCCCCACTTTTTCAGATGATATTTGTTGTTGTGTAACTAGTTATGCAAGTATTATTGGAACAGAGTGTTAAGCCTACGTCACACCTACACGGATCAGGGGCCGGACGAGCCCCGACCCGTGATCTGGCGTGGTCCGTGGGGATCCGGCGTCATTTGTGGCTCACCCTTGGTGGTCCTTGGTGGTCCTTGGTGATCCGTGGCTGGTCCAGCATCATCCGTGGTCGGCCCCGGGTGATGCCGGATCGCCACGGACCATCCGGGGCGATCCTGGGAATATTGCAATCTGGGGTCGATCCAGCATCATCTGGCTGTAATCCGTGACTTATCCGGGTTAGTCCGGGGTAGTCCTTGTCCCTTCCGGGGCAGTGCGAGTCTTTTTGAAACCGGAAGAGCCACGTTTTAGCCACGGCTTAGCCGGGACTAGCCCCGGACTAGCCCTGACAGAGCCACGGACCACTCACGGACTGCCCGCATAAGACCCGGACAGGCCGGATGACCACGGATTAACCACGGATCACCACGGATAGCCAGGTTTACCATGGATCAGCCCAGGATGAACCCCGTTTTTGTATATATATATAGCGGGACTGATCCATGACTACTCCGTGGATACACCGGGTAGTCCAGGGGTGGTCCGGCTCAGTCCAGGGTGATCCAGACTCTGGTCCATGGCTAGACTGTGGCTTGTCCGGGTAGGTGTGAGAGCGAGCCAAAAAAAATGACCAAATATCCGGGACTGTCCGGGACTGTCCGGGACAGTCCAGAGGAATGGGCCGGGGTGGTCCGGCTAAAAATCTGGAGCTCGTCCGTGTAGGTGTGACTTGGGCTTAAGGGTAGGCATTGGTGAAACGGTCCGGTGGGACAGTGCAGCCTACGTGTTTAGGCAGCACTATGCTGCGTTGAAGTCAGGCTTCCCACCAGGCACCAGAAATTGTATATTACAGTTTCTCTCTCTTTCTCTTTCTCTCTCTCTCTCTCTCTTTCTCAAGCACTGGTTGGTTGGACCAGTGTCAGAATAATGTGACTGAGTGGGACATATGGCTCATGGTTCCAGTGGTTCGACGAGGTGCACTATGAAGTATTCTCTGAGTGTGCACAGTCACATGTCTGATCGGCAGTCATCATATTAAGTGTTGCAAAGATGTAAAACCCCAATTACCCAAAGCTGCTGGGACTGAGTATTGAGAAACTTTCGAGGAAACTCACTGCAGTTATATATCTAAATACCACTAGATGAGAGTTTATAGTGGCTGCAGAAGACAAGTCATGTCTGATTAGCTCAGCTGTTGTGCATTCACGAACCAATTTCTCTGACTACTAGACTGCGCATGCGCGTGCGCACTGAGTAGCTGCTGCTTGGCTACCTTTTGATGCTGCAATTGTAATTTACTTGTGATGTTCCAGCTGGGGCCAGGACAAAAACACTATATATATAGATATATATAGAGAGATAGATATGTAGATATATACACATATACAGCTACACTATATATATATAGATATATATATATAGAGAGAGATATATAGATATGGTGATATGAGTGGATGATTGCCTCTGGGCTGAATTCTCATAAGGACCGATGAAAAATACTTTCCACTTTGCTATGGGGCGCCTTTTGTAACGAAATACAATGTTATTACAATGTCCCCATATTTATTCATTTTAACACGCATTTCCTCTTCATGATATATTTCGTTTTTGTTTATTCATATACTGTAAGTTTCTCCCACATATCGTAGTTCTAACGTTATGTAGGCATTTTGTGATGCTAATATGTCCTTTTGTCAGTTTGTGTCGAACCAAAATTGATTTCCTCTCTGAAATTGATTTCATGCGAACTGTTTTTATTTAGTACTTTGGAATGGTGCTTCCCTCTATGAAGAGCACAAGAAGGATCAGCTTCCATTGAGCTGCTTGTGGATGGTACTATATTAATCTACACTAACAAGCTATAGGGTTATGTGTATAGATGGTTATGGGTAGGTGGATTGAATCAGGGAGCCTAGATAGTATAATGGTTAGTAAGCTAACCGCGAAATGGCAGAAGTGTGGGTTCAAGTACAGCTCATTTATTATCTATGTGTTGGGGTTTAACGTCCTACTAACATATATGGTCATATCAGGACCGCTCAAGCAAGGCACACTGTTCCCAGTTGTTTGCAACACCTCCCGTGCCACTGGTGCTGTGACCAGGATCCTATGCAAGTTAGGTGTTGTGTGATTGTTCAACCTATCTTGGGTATGTATATGTAAGTGCATTGCCTGTAGGTTTGTTTGTTGTTGTTTTGCGTCCTAGCAACATCTACGGTCATATCAGGATGGGTACCGACTTGTGACAGTGCGCACTCATGGCGACTTTATAGTGCTGTCTCACTGGGACCATGACCTGATATCCCACTCAGTCAGCATGACCTGATATCCCACTCAGTCACATTATCCTGACACTGAGCCAACCAGTCCTTGCCCTATCCTAATAATGCCGAGCGCCAGGCTAGGAGGCGACAAGTATCAATTGCTAAGTCATTGGTTTGACTCGACCAGGATTCGAACCTTGCCTGTAGGTGTGTACTCATAAGCATTATGTGATTTATGGATGTAACCCCTTGGACACATTTAATTCCAGGGGGCACGTGTTTACAGGAGACTGCACTGACCACATGTCTGAATAGGACCAGGGGGGTTGCATCATACAGTCTAGATACACTAGTGGCTAGGGCACTCTCCCCGCAATGGTAGGAACATTGGTTCGATTCAAACTCTAGAGACAATATGATGGTGCCATGAATTGGCCGTTTGGTGATAAGATTCTCACCAGTGTATCTAGATTCACGTACGTGTGCGTAGGCTTTAGTTTGGTGAAAAGAAGCAGAGATTTATATACTTGAGCAATAAATGTATAAATACCTGTGTCGAAGAATACATTGTTGATTAGTAAGACAAATTTGTGTATCTAACTAAATACTACGTATGAGAGATTCATTTCTTGTTTCCGGCTGCCATGGTCTTTTTTAGAAGGTAAGGGGAGGATTGGTTGCTTGTTGGAGTTTTACGTCCTGGCAACGTTTAATGTCATCATCATCATCATCATCATGCTGTCGGTCGCAATGCGACAAAGACTGCTTTCATTACTTGACTGCCGCTCTCCATTTAGCTAAGTACATTACATGAATGCTGCCTGCAAAAGTGTTGAAGTGCTGCTGGCTTTTGCAAGTTACCAGCGGCACTCTCTCGGGGAGCAAATAGAGGTCTCACACCGGCAAGAACATGTCAAGACTATTTGTCCCTGCAGTGGCTGGTCGGGAGATGTTGGGAGTTCCATACATCAACCGCCCTTCATGCTGCCACAGTGACATGGTTTTCTGTTTCTGTTGGGAATTCTGCTAAGCTTGTGATTGAAGTGGCAGACTTTGGGAATTCTGTAAGCTTGTGATTGAAGAGGAGAGGAGAATTCTGATAAGCTTGTGATTGGAAAAGGTAGAGTGGGGAATTCTGGGAAGCTACTGATTGGAGAAAGCAGAGTGGGGAATTCTGGGAAGCTACTGATTGGAGAAAGCAGAGTGGGGAATTCTGGGAAGCTACTGATTGGAGAAAGCAGAGTGGGGAATTCTGGGAAGCTACTGATTGGATAAGGCAGAGTGAGGAATTCTGGGAAGCTACTGATTGGAGAAATCAGAGTGGGGAATTCTGAGAAGCTGCTGATTGGAGAAGGGAGAGTGAGGAATTCTGGGAAGCTACTGACTGGAGAAGGCAGAGTGGGGAATTCTGGGAAGCTACTGATTGGAGAAAGCAGAGTGAGGAATTCTGGGAAGCTGCTGATTGGAGAAGGCAGAGTGGGGAATTCTGGGAAGCTGCTGATTGGAGAAGGGAGAGTGAGGAATTATGGGAAGCTACTGATTGGATAAGGCAGAGTGGGGAATTCTGGGAAGCTACTGATTGGATAAGGCAGAGTGGGGAATTCTGGGAAGCTACTGATTGGAGAAGGCAGAGTGAGGAATTCTGGGAAGCTACTGATTGGAGAAAGCAGAGTGGGGCATTCTGGGAAGCTACTGATTGGATAAGGCGGAGTGAGGAATTCTGGGAAGCTACTGATTGGAGAAAGCAGAGTGGGGAATTCTGGGAAGCTTATAATTGAAGACGAGAGGAGAGTGGAGAATTCTGGGAAGCCTGCGCTTGGAAGAGAAAGAGTCATGGATTCTGGTACCGCCCTGTGATTTGGAGGAAGGGAGGATAGTGAGGGTTTATGGGAATTGTGATGGGATTAAAGACAGTGGGAAATCATGGGAATGCCGTGACTTAAGGAAGAGGAAGGGGGGAGTTCTAGAATGCCTCTGTTTGAGGCCTGATACAGTGAGAGTAGGCGAGTGAGATTGAGAGCGCGAAGGAGAGATGGTGGGTGGTCAGGAAAGGCTTGTAGTACTGCCTTTAGTTTTTGTTTGGATCCTCTCTGCAATAACAGTGCCAGCAAATGAACACCAGCCATCCACCTGATCCACTTGAGATTCGATACTTGTAAAGTTTCTATTCAACGGAAAATTATTTTGTTATGCTTCCTGATTAGTTTCTAGGAAGCATCGTTGTTTTGTAGGGGTTATTTTTTTAATAATCTTTCTGTAGAAGGAAATAGATGTTCTATTAACATTGGTGGAAGAGAAGCGAGAGACGGGTGGGGGTGGGGTGGGGGTGGGGGTGGGGTGTGGGTGTGTGTGTGGGGGGGAGCCCAATGCCATTCAAGAGCCAAACCAGAAAGCAAATCCGCGAAGCATTACAAGTGACAACCTCAGTGGAACCAGGCCCATCTCCCAGAGAGACATTACTGCTCTTTTAGCCAGCGCACTTAATTTCCGGGATCGCCATTCAATTGGGCATGCGTCGACTGACAATATTTTTGTGTGAAAAATAATCGATATTAAAGTTGTGTAATACGATAAAAGCATAATAATTGTATTCAAAACCAGAGTTCCTGCCTGGATTTGATTGGTACAAATCTAACTTAGATAACTGTGGACTGATTTAAATAGTGCTTTATTTAAGGGTTTTACTTACTTACTCCTTTTGAATGTCAATATATGCTAGCTATTTGTCGATAGGTGGACAAACAATGATCTCAGTATTGTAACAATGACGTACTAAAGCTGCATTGTACGATGAAAGCATAAAACTTTGGAAACCAAAATCCTTATTTCGATTTTTTGTTGGGGGGGGTGTCATTAGTTGTTTAAGCAGTGGAAATTTCAGTCATAGACGACTGGTATTCCTTATTCCACTGCTGGTCGATAGAAAGCCTGAGCCTACACTTTTACCGACCCAAGGGATTTTTAACCTCCCACACCACATAAGCCGTGTTCAAACGGGCAAAATCTAAAGTGATTCAGCCAAGGCGAATCATATGAATCGATTTAGATGCGCGTTCATACGGGCAGTACTTGGGCCGGAAATCGATATTAGCGCATGAGCAAGGCGATACTAACCAGCGCCAGTTTCGGTTAGTCGACGTCGCCACAAGAGAGTGTGGGTTCGACCTAGATATGTATGGACTGAATCGTATTGTTTTGGAACGGACAAAACTTCTGCTGGGCAGTGAAACCCTAAAAATAAATGATGAAAAAAATATCTGTGCACAGCTAGCAGTTTCATAGACCAAATTATATTATATAGTGTGACGTCCTTAATCCGTCTCAGTGTGTTCACACGGGCAAAATAAATCGATTCACAGAAATCGACTCACGTAAACTACCTCGACAAGTGGTTTACAGTATGCGCATCACAGGAATCGATTCAGCCCTAATCTGCCTCAGGCGCCCGTTTACACGTGAAATGTGAGCCAAACTAGGCAAGTCGAATCCTAGGAATCGATTTACATCGCCCGTGTGAACACGGCTTTAGACATGGTATGAGAGCACCTGGCCTTTGATGATGCTGTAAGTTATACACCGCAGTGGAAATCCAAATTGGCAGAGCTGGGGGGCATGGGGAATCGAACCGCTGACCCTCAGATTAGGAGTCTGACCTAGAAAAAGTCAGACACTCTAACCACTCCGCCACAGAGAATGCCACACTTTGATCATGCATACTCTAATTAGATACCGCTGGACTTATTACAAGTATTAGAACTTGTGTTATTGCAGAGTGGGTACATGACTTCTCTTTGATAGAATCTGTTAAAGGTGAATCCCTGCTGGAATTTGAACCCTGACATTTCACACCGGAAGTCGACACTCTTACAGCGTCCGTGTGCAACTCACCATATGATTGACAGCGTTGTTTTTTGTTTTGTTTGAGTGTTTTTATTGCTCTGAATAAATGCACTGTTCTTCCAGCCCTAATAACAAATGCCATTACACAGTAAACAAAATTGATGACAAAATAGATAGACAATTATAAGACGATAAGGAAGGCATCCATATGAAGGAGTGGTAAATAACAAGATAAGAGACAAAAGAAAGTTTGTTGTTTGTACCTTGTTGTTTGACGTCCTAGCAACATCTAGGGTCATATCTGGACGGGGGGAAAAGAAAGATAAACTATAGGTGCTGACAAACTATGGGTATTATAGTTGTTGGTGGTTGGTTGTTGGAATTGTTTATGTCCTGGCAACATCTAAGGTCATATCATGACGGGTACCGACTTGGGGCATTGCGCACTCATGGCGACTTTATAATGCTGCCCCACTGGGAAATACGGCCGCCAGGACCATGACCCAATATGCCACTCAATCACATTTGTCCTGACATCGAGCTAATCAGTCCTTGCCCTATCCTATTAATGCTGAGCACCAAGCTTAGAAGCGACAAGTATCAATTGTGTAAGTCATTGGTTTGACTCGATAGGGAATCGAACTCCTGATCTCCCGCATGGGAGGCATGTGCTCTATCAATTCGGCCACCACGTCCTGTGTTGCAGTTTGAGCGCCCTGCCAGTTTCAGCTGACTGCATACACTCAAACTCAAGGCATTGTCAATGGTCGTGAGCAATCTTCATACAGAAAATACAGAAGAAGTGAAATATCTTTAAAACCACACCACCTATTAACAAATCGCTTACTGCACATATAGAAAACATCTTTACCAAAACGACTATATTAAATTTATAAGGTTAGGGTTCTTGATTTGTATTTATTTTGAATAAAACTAATGTTTTGCACTGCGCATACCGTCAAACTCAAGGCATTGTCAATGGTCATGAGCAATCTTCATACAGAAAATCCACGAAAAGTGAAATATCTCTAAAACCACACCACCTAGAAACAAATCGCTTGGTACACATATAGAAAACATTATATTAAATTCATAAGGTTAGTGACGATGCTGTTAGATTTTGATGCATGCGCATGAAACTGACAGTCAGCTGAAACTGGCAGGGCGCTCAAACTGCGACACCGGTATGGTTTTTATAAAACATGTGCCAGACGCTCCTAATCACAGTGTAAGTTTTCATGTCGTGACTTCCGTCATTAAGCATTGTGGGGTTTCTTTCTAATGGCTCACGGAAAATAACTTTGAACAAAAACCCAAAGTGAAAATGCTTCATGGGAAGCAGATGGGATGACTGAATGAGTTGAGTGCCCGTTTGTCGGCTGGCAGCTCATGGGATTCGAAAGCCGATGTTAACCAGACAGGATGGCCGAATGAGTTAGAGCATCTGTCTCCCGTGTTGATAGATCATGGGAACGTCGGTTCGAACCCTGGTGGAGTCAAACCAATGACTTAAAAATTGATACTTTTCACTTCCTAGTCAGGCGCTTGGCATTATTAGGATAGGCCAAGGAGCAGTGGAATGAGGAAGACCAATCGTCCATGATTGAAATTTCCCCTGCTTAAATAACTAATATAACCCAAAAATAAAATGAAACCTTGTCAAAGCTTCCTATGAGACATGTTATGAGTTCGACCATTGGTCCAGTCAAACCGGCGAGTTAAAAATGTATATTTGTCGCTACCTAATGGTAAAGTACCCCCCTGTGATTTGGAGGAAGGGAGGACTTGTTACTAGGCGAATGTAACGAGCAGTAGAATGACGAAGACCAATTTTCTGTAATTAATAATATACAGTAAAACCTCTCTAAATCGACCGACCATGGGACCGAATTAAGTGGTCCATTTAGGGAGCTGGTCGGCTTAGGGAGTTAGAATATGGTTATAATGGTATTGTTAGGACCCAAATAAAGCGATCGATATAGGGGAGTGGTCGATCTGCGGAGGTGGCCGGCTAGGGTGGTTTTACTATATATATTGTCCTGATATAGTAGGTGTCAAGTCATACTTGAATATTTATACTGCCTTTTATGGATAAGTCTAAATAGACTTGTTTTCACCGTTAGACAGTTTATCGATAGAAAGCCCCAGCCTACACTTTTACCGACCCAAGGGATTTTTAACCTCACACACCACATAGACATGGTATGAGAGCAATAGGCCTTTGATGATGCTGTAAGTTATACACAGCGGTGGAAATCCAAATTTGCAGAGGGGGGGGGGGGGCATGGAGAATTGAACCACCGACCTTCAGATTAGGATTCTGACCTAGAAAAAAGTCAGACATTCTAACCACTCCCCCACAGAGAAGACCACGGGTAACAGTTAAATTAGACAATTACTATTTGCATTTTGACAAGTTTTTTGCACATGACGAGGGTTCACTCATCTTTCTCAATGTCTTATTTGTAGGTGTTCAGTGATCTGTCACAATTCCTGAATTTGGCACAAGATGGCAGCACCTAAGCGGTCCCATCATTTCCCCCAGGTGTTTTCCCTGCTTACCACTGGTGGCGCTTCCATCACCACCGGGTGGCTGCCATAAATCTCTCCTTCCTCTATTTTTGTTAGATAATTCACAAGGAGACCGGAAGTGGATCAACTTACTTTGATCGAAACAGTATCAATGGACAATTAGACAGGTAGACAGAACAATCGACACTCTCAACCCTACCAATGGACTAACCGGTTTATAACTGAGGGTGGAGCGGTGGGAAAATGTGGTGTTCAGCTTGAATTTGCGGGGTTTGTGTCCAAACGGCAACTGACCGTTGCAGGTCCTGACATCAGCGCTGGGAGGACTGAACCCGCTAGGTGGCAATAAAATGTTAATAATAGTATGGTATCACATACTAGTGAGAGCCAATAGGTGGCGCCAAGTGTGCGGGCATATTGTAAAGAACGTCTGAACTCCTTGAGTTATGTGATGGAACTGTTTATTTCTCTTGCCCTTCCCAGCATGCCCCACACATCACCGCATGGTTACGTCATGGTTACTTATGACACAGATACATTACATCTCCTTTCCATGGAAACCCTGAACGTAATATGCATTGCTTCACATTGATATTTAAGAGTGTAACATGCCAAGAAAGTCTTAATTCTAAGACATACTTAATCTAACTTATTATGATACACCTGTCAATGTCCGTTTGGTATTATAATATTAAAGGTCTATACATGTGCGACCATATCATTGTGCATACTATAATATTGTCAACTTTAATACTTGTTACGTGTTAATAATAATCTGAGTTAATACAAATCAATTTAAGTTATTACAATGACAGCAACTCAATCCCTCGTTACAGCGAGTCAATTCCATGCATTACAGCTACTTACTTTAAATCCCGACATAACATATCTTGTTCTTTTATTGCCAACAGTAGAGCTTTTAACGTGACAATTTGTGTTAGTTCACAACGTGTGCAAAACCACAAAACTCAAAACAAAACTTAAAACTACTCCTAAGGTTATTTATTAAATAAACCCTAACTTTTGTGGACGGCGAACTTGCCGACCGTAACGTGTGTGGTAAGTATTTTGTATGTCACTATTGTTTGTATGTGTGTTATATGTACGTTTTGACTTATTTACCTTTAACCCAGCTGGGTTATTATTTGCTAAGTTATTCTGAATGGCAGGCGGACATTTAAAGATGAACTTACGATTACGGCGTACCCACAAATTGTCATTGTTTATTATTTTATAGTCTCTGGGGCCAGGATTGTTACCGTGGACAATTTTACCAGATCTCCAATTACCTTTGTGATCCTTATATTTAATGATATCACCTGATTGCAACTCTTTCAAAGGTCTCCCAGCTCTCCTATCAAAGTATCTTTTCTGATTTAACTGATTGTTCTTCACCAATGATAACTGAGATGGTTGTATTCGCGGTTTAAGACGAACATCCAACAGAGGCATGCGTGTTCTTAAACTGCGAGACATTAGCAATTGTGATGGAGAAGCTCCTATACCCTCCAAGGTTGTGTTGCGATAGTTTAACAGGCCTAGATACATGTCTCCTTCACCATAGGCTGACTTTTTTAGGATATTTTTGACAGTTTGCACAAATCTTTCAACCTGACCGTTGCTCTGTGGGTGCATCGGGTTAGTAAAAACAGGTTCAAAACCGTATTTGTTAGAGAAACTGGTATATTCAATACTTTTGAATTGGGGTCCATTATCAGACACAACGTACCTTGGTATACCGTATCTAGCAAACGTTTGCTTAAGTGCTTCGATAATGGCTTTGCTAGTAGTTTCACGCATTTCCATAACCTCAGGGAACTTGGTATAATAATCCACAATTATTAAGTAGTTTAAACCATTTACATGGCATAAGTCCACCCCTATCTTGAAAAACGGTATGTCTACTATTTTGTGACTTATCAGAGGTTCCTTATGAGGGGTAACCCTGAACTCTTGACAAACGGGACATCTGGCAACCTTGTCTTCAATTTGAGCGTTCATGCCAGGCCAGAAAACGGTGTCACGAGCTAATTGCTTGCACTTAATTATCCCTAAGTGCGATTCATGGATTTTGTTCAACATGTCTGCCTGCAATGATTTTGGAATAATAATTTGTGAACCTTTAAATACCAAGCCATCAGAGGCAGTTATGTCCCTATTGTACGTGTAAAAAGGCCTAATAAGTGGCGATACCATGTTGTGATTCCCTGGCCAGCCATTGATTGTCAATACTATTATTTCTTATAATGTACTGTCCAGTTTGGTCACTGAAACGACCTGCTGTATTATGTCTTTATCAATATCCACGGATGCGACCGACACGTCTTTATCGAAGAGGTCATTTGGCTCTATGCTAGAAGTGTGGGCCCTGGATAGTGTATCTGCAAAAAAAAGTGTTGACCCTTTAGTGTAAACCACTTCTAAATCATAATTTTGTAACCGCATCCTCATACGCTGCATCCGTGCAGACAGTTCATGTATCGGCTTTAACATAATAGATTCTAATGGTTTGTGATCTGTCTGAACGATTATACTATTTCCATATATGTACTCGTGGAATTTCTTACATCCAAAACAGATGGCAAGCAGTTCTTTTTCGATTACGGCGTAACTGACTTGACAATCATCTAAAGCCTTAGACGCCATTGCTACTGGTTGATTATTTTCTAAAATTGTCGCTCCCAACCCAAATTTAGACGCATCGACTTGTAATGTTATTTGCTCTTTACAATCGAAATATCTTAGGACAGGTGCGTTAATTAACAATTGCTTCAGCTTCTTAAACGCCGCTATTTGTTCTTCCTCCCAATGCCAAGCAACATTTTTGTTCGTAATGGTTTAGTTATTTGGGTCATGTTGCTAATGAATTTGCCAACATAACCGATCATGCCCAAGAATCTTTGCACCGCAGGCTTGTCAGTCGGGTCTGGCATGTCAAAAATCGCCTGTACTCGCTCCTTATTTGGCCGTAACCCCTCCGCAGTAAGTAGATGCCCTACATAATTGACACTACGTTTACAAATTTTTGACTTTTTCGGGTTTAATTTTAGATTCATATCCCTGGCTCGGGACAACACTGCTTCTAAGCGTTCATTGTGCTCACTGATGGTTCTGCCATGTAATAATATATCGTCCGAAATTACATGAACCCCTTTTAGGTCATGCAGCATGTCATTCATTTCTTTTATGAAGATGTCACCCGCCGTCTTGATACCAAATGGCAGCCTGGTGTAGCGGAATCTGTCCCATGGGGTATTAAATGTACAAAGTTTAGAACTATTATCATCTAGCTTCACCTGCCAATAACCGCTATTGGCATCCAACACGGAAAAGAACTTGGACCCGTGTATCTGAGATACGACCTCCTCAATCGTCCGTACAGGATACGGGCCACGTAGGATAGCCTTATTTAATTTGGTGGGATCCAAGCATATTCTAATCTTCCCCGGCTTCCTGACAATGGTTATAGAGCTCACCCATGGGGTAGGCTCCTCCTCCTGAACAATAACACCCAACTCTAACATACGGTCTAGTTCTCGCCTAACATCATCTGCAATAGCAACAGGTATCCTATGGGGAGGGTCAATGACAGGAGGTACAGATACATCAATATGTATAATAGCATTTACTTTTATAAGGCCTAAACCAATGAAGACATCAGAAAACTTATTTACCAAGTCCTCTGCTTTAGAGACATCTGGAGAGTCCTGAATAACATCAATACGAGCTATGAGTCCCAGAATAACACAAGCTTCTTTTCCTAGGATCGCACTTCCTGCATCCGTGACTTGAAACTTTAGTCTTTTACTGTTGACGTCTAGATGCACCTCTCCAGCTGGTTGAATGCGATTACCGTTGTATGTCACTAGATGGCATTTGGAAGGTTTCAAAACAACATCTACGAGCTTGTGATATACATCTAAAGGCAAGATGTTCGCCTCCGAACCGGTATCCAACTTGAATGAAACCTCCGTATCGCCAATGTGGATATTCGTGAACCACAATCCAGGACCTTGGTGATCATTGCTGTGCACCAACGAACAAATCGTAAGCTTGACCTACTTCGTCCGTCACGTCGTCAACGTTATTAGGGTCAAGTTGTACCTCATTTACAGGCACATTACGCGTCATTTGTGACCGACAAACTTTACGAAAGTGTCCTATTTTGTGACAACAGTTGCACTCCTTGCCACGAACAGGACAACTTCCCCTCGGATGATTGTATCCACAGTTTTCACATTGCACATATTGCTGCTTGGTTTGTCGAAATCTCGTAGAATTAGGCTGTAACCAAGGTTGCGACTGGCGCAACGGCAAACCCTGGCGGCGTCCTGTGGCGGCATTGATGCTGGCCACGCCCTCTTCTGAACGAACACTGTGATTAACTAACTGATTAGCGCTGTGCTCACTTAATCTGCACATTTGCACACATTGATCCAAAGATAAATTCGGTGTTTGTAATAGACGATTCCGTAATGTATCATCCTTGACACCACATACCAGCCTATCACACAGTAAAGAGTCCTCCAAGTTGTCATAGCAACAATGTGCTACCCGTGATTTTAACTCTCGAACGTATACGTCAATGTTTTCAGTCGTTTGATTATAGGAGTTGAATTTATATCGAATGACCGTAATGTTAGATTTACCTTCACAGTATTCATTAAAAGCAGCAATTAGTGGTCCAATTTTATCCCGATCAGTTGCCTCTATCTTCAATGTTTTGTGTATTTTCTGTGCCTCCCGACCGGCGACATGGAGGAACACACAGCATTGGACCTTCTCCGACTTGGATGAAGCCCCCGACGCTGTCGCATAAATCTCATATGCTAACAACCACGATCTCCAGTTTATGGCCATGTCATCGTCCACGTTCAACGGAGACGGGGGTTTTAATCCCGTTAACGCCATTGTGTGCAGTTCTCCCTAGACATCTGACACCATGTAAAGAACGTCTGAACTCCTTGAGTTATGTGATGGAACTGTTTATTTCTCTTGCCCTTCCCAGCATGCCCCACACATCACCGCATGGTTACGTCATGGTTACTTATGACACAGATACATTACACATATGACCTCGGAGGTAGTCCACTGAGAATGCTAGGTGACAGCAGTGGTACTTAGTGTTGGTTTACCCAAATGACACCAGGTGGTTGCGAAGTGTCCAACCTAACCTGCTAATGAAAGTAAAATGACCATACCTCTTCCCTCCCCACCGCAAATTACGTATGTTGGCGTGTCGACATAGATAATTTACGAACGTGGGCACACACACTATTTTCCACACTATTTTCTCTTGTGCGCACTACTCTCCTTACATGACGCACTTCCTCGCTTCACTTTCCCGCTCTCAACTGCCCATGCCAGTCATTTCACCAACCCACCCTCCCGATTCTAATGGGGTTGAGGTCTGATGGTTTGTCTCGATAAGCCTCCCATGCTCCATCCTTTTCCTCCTTCTCTAACACGACTTCACCACTAAAAACATTTAACCATTCTTATTTGCTATTACCCTGATTCATTGTACAATACTGCTTGATTAAACTGATTTGATGGAACTCATTCCTAGATATTACCCCCTTCATGATTGATATGTTACGACTTGACTCTCAAGATACGATATACAATACCGATACTGTTCTCCAGTCACAAGATGCCTCAACCTGCCCGCAGGTTATGTTCTCCAATAAATTTTTGAAACTACTCATTCTCTTTCTATTGTCTGTGCGAGTAAATTACCCATCTTAGTGCTAACATGAACGGTAACAGTTTAGTGTTCACCATCCAGAGGCAATTTATCTTCTCTTCTTTCCACTCACTGTACCACACTTACTGATGGAGTCTAACTCGATCCACCCTCGACACTCCATGTGCCGACCATTAAAAGCTTCAATACCTGATCATTTGATTACCAGACTAAGCTACCTGATTACCCATTTCTTGTGACAATTAAGCCGTGTTCACACGGGCCATGTAAATCAATTCATAGAAATCGACTTGCCTAGTTCGGGTTTCATTTCGCGTGAGAACGCACGCCTGAGGCGGATTAGGGCTGAATCGATTCCTGTGATCCACATAAGCTAAACCACTTGTAGAGGTCGATTACGTCAATCGATTTCTGTGAATCGATTTATTTTGCCCGTGTGAATGCACTGAGGCGGATTAAGGATGTCACACTATATAATATAATTTGGTCTAAAACCGCTAGCTGTGCACAGATATTTTTGTCATCATTTATTTTTAGGATTTCACTGCCCAGCAGAAGTTTTGACCGTTCCAAAACAATACGATTCAGTCCATACATATCTAGGTCGAACCCACACTCTCTCATGGCGACTTCGACTAACCAAAACTGGCACTGGTTAGTATCGCCTTGCTCATGCGCTGATATCGATTTCCGGCCCAAGTACTGCCCGTATGAACGCGCATCTAAATTGATTCATATGATTCGCCTTGGCCGAATCGCTTTAGAATTTGCCTGTGTGAACACGGCTTATAACTGCTCTCATTCCGACCTTCATCTTACCAGCTCGGTTGGTAGAATCATGAGGGTCGCTGAAGACAGGCCCTTACTGCGTCACACTACAGTAGTGGCAATATTCAGCGACCCAGGTTATCTTCGAATCTGATATGCAAAATACACCACCGATAAGTAACCAGACGGGATGGCCGAATGATTTAGAGAGTCCGTCTCCTGTGTTGATAGATAATGGGATCGTGGGTGCTAATCCTGATCGAGTCAAACCATGACTTAAAAATTGATACTTGTCGCTTCCTAGCCAGGCACTCAGCATTATTAGTATAGGGCAAGGAGCAGTGGAAGACCAATCGTCCATGATTGAAATTTCCCCTGCTTAAACAACTCATGTACCAACAAACAAACAAAAAGTGATAGGGGTGTGAATAGGGAAATCTCCTTAATTAACCAATTGTAAATAGAGAGAAATAGCATGGCCGAAGTCGGGAAGTGATCCAAAATGATGCATTCTGGTGCATTTTGACGAAAGATATGTGTAATGGTTTTTTTAAGCAAGCTAAAATGATTCTTTGGTTGGAGATTACAAAATAAAAATGAGAAATCAGGAGATTGGGGTTACATTGCTATATTATAGGTAGACCTAAAATGATGCATTCTGGTGCATTTTAACCAAAAATATGTGTAGTTTCATCTTTTTATACAAGCTAAAATGATTTGTTGGTGGGAGATTACAAATTCAAAGCAGGAAATCGGTAGATTGGGATTGCATTGGTATATTTTAGGGAGATCTCCCACCCAATTGGGAGACTTGGCACTTTTGAATATAAGTCGCGATGGGAACACAAACTGTGCGAAGTGCGAGGTTTGTGCGGTATCCTGGACGTGACACAGGTGACACTGACAGAAAGCCTACTTGCTTTTCCTACCGTTGGAATGTCGAGCAGGAAGTTGGCGTGTTAAAAATAGCCACAGTTGCATGTTCTTCCACGTGGTGGCGTTGTGACAGCCGACGACGTGACGTCAGTTCACTGCCAGAGGTCCAGGGGGCGCCCCCCCTTTTTTTTGGAACGTTCTATATGGTGGAGTGGCGTTCTCTGTGGTGGAGTGGTTAGAGTGTCTGACTTTTTTCTAGGTCAGACTCCTAATCTGAGGGTTGGGGGTTCGATTCCCCGTGCCCCCAGCTCTGCCAATTTGGATTTCCACCGATGTGTATAACTTACAGCATCATCAAAGGCCGGTTGCTCTCATACCATGTCTATGTGGTGTGGGAGGTTAAAAATCCCTTGGGTCGGTAAAAGTGTAGGCTCGGGCTTTCTATCGACCAGCAGTGGAATTAGGAAGACCAGTCGTCTATGACTGAAATTTTCCCTGCTTAAACAACTAATGGACAAAAACAAAAAAAATCCTTATTTCGGCTTAAAAGGGCGTTGGCAATTATTGAGAAAGTCCTAATATAATACTGTACTGGTGAATGGCATTGTCTACTGTTGGTGATTGTTACTGCTATATGGCAGGCCCCGCTATATGAAAGAAGGTGATGGAGGAGGCACAAAATGGATCATCTCTCGAAAAGAGGCAATCTGTTCTGAAGACTCAAAGGCTTAAAGTTGCATAATGTGATGAAAGCCGCACATTTTCAAATTTTAACTTCCCTAGATGGTTGTTTGTTTGTTTGAATGTTATGTCCTGGCAGCATCTGATGTCATATCAGGAGGGGTACCGGTCTGTGATAGTGCACACTTTATAGTGCTGCCCCACTGGACGATCAGGCTACCAGCTCTATGACCTGATATCACAATCGGTCACATTATCCTGACACCGAGCCAACCAGTCCTTGCCCTATCCTAATAATGCGGGCACCTGAGTATGAAGCGACAAGTATAAATTGTCAAGTCATTGGTTTGACTTGACCAGGATTCGAACCCGTGTGTTCGAATCACACGACCTACCAAAACGGGAGACGGTGGCTCAACTCATTCGACCATCTCGTCTTGTCAAAATACCACTGCCATGACAAGGCAGGTAGGTTCATGATGGAAATCGTCTATAGAAGTATAAGACCTTTTCTACAGAGCCTGATACATGGTGAGGTAGCATTAGTTCTACCACTGCTGTCAGAGATCAGTAAAAATCACCTGTTCCTCAGGTAGCTTCTCTAATGGGTCATTAAGTAGAGCACTCATTTCCTGTGGGTTACTCTCATTTCCTGTGGGTTGCTCTTATCGGATTATGCAAATTTAGGAAAAATACAATTAATAACTGAATCACCAATACCATTAAGCAGGTCAGGTAATCTTTCATTCTGTCATTTCAAACTGACCATCAAGTTCAATATAATCCCTATTGTCTCTCCTATAGAAATGAGAAATTTGCCTCCTGTATTTATGGCATCATATATTGGGTAAGAAAACTGGGAGAGTGAATTACAATTCTATCCGACAAATCTCGTTAGCTCAGTGGCATGACCGCATAGCAGACATGCTGCAGGAACTCGCTGCCAGGACTGGAGGGGGTGCCCACCCGGCCTCGCATCCTCGCCTCCTCCCCGCCCCCGCCTCTCCGACGCCCGCCCACGCCTCCGCGACGCCCGCCTGCGACGTCCACCCGACCTACCAGCCCTACCTCAGGCGCGGCCTCTACGCCACACAGCAGGCCGCCTCCGCGGCCCCCCTTCCCGCCGCCATTCACCCAGCCCCCGACCGCTCCCCCGCATTCGCGGCCGACGCGGTCAGGGAGATCCTGGAGTCTGCGGAGGCGCAGGGAAGCGGGCGTCGAAAAGGTATACCCCCCGGATACCTTTTCCCTCACGACCTCATTGAGAGAGGCCCCGAGGGGAAGGCTCTGAAGCGCGGCGAGGCGACCATGGAGGAATACAACCTCGCCCTCCGCATGCTCGAGTCCCACCCCTCCTTCCCCACCGACGCCCTCCCCGGATTACTCCACCACAACATGACCGTCCTCAGGGACGCCGTCACCCATCCCTGGCCTACCGTCCGGCGCTACTCAGAGACCATCTTCGCCTGGGTTGCCGATGGACGCCTCCCGGATGGGTGGCGCGACCCAGTCGCGATCAACACTGTGCGTCTGGACGTGATCACCGCCCCCGCGACTGCCTCCGGGGGCGGAGCCAGACTACTCCCCCCCTCTACCCGCGCCCGCCCCCCTCCCCCCCACACACTCCCGCCCCACCAACGCCGACCCACGCACACCCTACACCCGAGAGGCATACGGGATACCCTGCCCCGCCTGGAACAGGGACCCCGCCTCATGCGACCTCGGCCCCCCCGGTGAGGCCCAGGCTGACCAAGGCGCGAGGAGGAGGCATGCATGCGCCTATTGCGCAAACGTGCGCCGCATCCTCACCGTGCATATTGAGGCCGTGTGCTACACCAAGCGCACCCGTGACCGCGCCTCAGCTGCCCCCGCGATCACCTCGCCGGATTTTTAGCCCGGCGGCGGCGACGCGGCCCCACCCCCGCAACCGGGTCCCACGCCGCACATACCCCCCCGCACCCACCCCCGCCAACACACACCGCCCTGGAAAAAGAAACCGCCTGCCAACACCCGACACCACCACCGCCCTCAGATCTCACGCCGACACAGACCGCCCGCCAACACCCGATACCACCCCCCGCCGCCTCCCTAAACACCCCCGCTACGCCCGCGCCAACCGCCATCCTGCCAGCCGCCACCACCCTCCCCTCACATCTCACCGCCAAACCGCTCCCGCCAGACGTCTCCCTTCACACGCCCCCTCTCATCTCCGCCGCAACCGTTCCCTCACATCTCCCCCCCACCCCCACCCCCCACCCCCACCCCCCACCCCACCCCCAAACACCGCACCCACCCCCGCACCCGCACCAGCCGCACCAACCACCCCCCCCACCCCCGGCCCCGGCGACACTGCATACATAGGTTGCCTCCCCGGTCTCCGCCCCCCCCGCCCCCGCACCCGCCGCCCCCCCCTCCCCCCACGCCTTCGCCCTCCCCCTCTCCAACCCCGCCCGCACCTCCTCCCCCGCCCCCCCCTCCCCCCGCCTCCCCTGCCACCCCATCCCCCCGCCCCCCCGCCCCACCCCCCACCCCCCCGCCCCCCCCCCCCACCCCCACCCCCCACCACCCCGTCGAATCCCTCGCCGAGGCCGTCAACCCCCCCACCCCCCACCCCCCACCCCCCCGGTGACCTCGGCGAATCAGTCGCCGAGGTCGTCAACCCAAGCATTCAAGACACCCTCCCCGCCACCCCCACCTGCGGCCCCACCCCTGCCGCCTACCGCCCCACCCTCCTCTCCATATGGCCCCACCTCTCCGGCGCCGCCTGGAGCCGCCACCCCACCTTCTCCCGAGCCTACCATACCCTCCGCGATGTGGGCCTCCCTAATTTGTTGGCCGCCCGCATCCCCCTCCCCTCAGGCTTACACATCCCCGCCTGGCGCGCCCGCCTCCGAGACCACCCCGACAAGGACCTAGTCAATCTCCTCGAGTATGGCTTCCCCGCCAATTACTCCGCCAGCACCCACCACGGCCCACATACACCAACCACCGGGAGGCCCCCGAGCACGAAGTCCACCTCCGCGACTTCATTACCACGGAGCTCGCCCACGTTGCCCTCACCGGCCCCTTCACCGCCCCCCCCTTCACCCCCTGGGCCCAGGTCTCCCCCATGATGACCCGCCCCAAATCCGACCCGGGAAAGAGGCAGGTCATCGTCGACCTCTCCTACCCCCCCGGCCACAGCGTCAATGCTGGGATACCCCGCCGCGAGTACCTGGGTAGGCCCCACGCCTACCGGCTCCCCTCCGTGGCCGACGTGGGCCGCCGCCTCGTCGGACTGGGCACCGGGGCCTACACCTGGACTGCGGACATATCCAGGGCCTACCGCCAGCTACGGGCCGACCCCCTCTCCTGCCCCCTATATGGGATCGCCTTCGAGGGGGCCACCTATGTCGACCTCGCCCTTCCCTTTGGCTGCCGCTCCTCGGGCGCCGCCTGCGTCAGGGTGACCGCCGCGGTGGCCTGGATCCTCCGGCGCGAGGGCTTCCATGCCCTCGTCTACGTCGACGACTTTGTCGGGTGTGAGCTCACCTACCTGAGGGCCCGCCAGGCCTTTGACGGCTTCATTGCCCTCGTCGGCGCCCTTGGCCTGGATGTCGCCCCTGGGAGGTCGCCCCTCGCATCGCCCCCGGCGATGCGAGTCTCCTGGCTCGGATTCGCCGTCGACAGCGAAGCCATGACGATTCACATCGCCCCCGACAAAGTCGACGAGCTCGTCGCCGATTGCGAGGCCCGGGCCGCCCAGCCTACCCTCGGGCGCCGGGAGCTGCAGAGCATCCTTGGCCGCCTCAACCACGTCGGCAGCTGCGTCCTCCCCGCGAGGAAGTTCATGGCGCGCCTCCTCGCGGCCCTTCGCAGCTGCCACGGGTTCGCCACCATCACCCTCGGGGACGACGCCCTCCGGGATCTGGCCTGGTTCGCGGCCTACGGGCGTGCCTCCAAGGGCCTCCACCTCCTCCGCCCAATGGGGACCCGGAGGATCGTCATCGAGTGGGACTCCTGCCTCACCGGGGGCGGGGCCTACTCCCCCAGGCGCTACTACGCCCGAGGGTACTCCAGGGCTTTCCGGGCCCGCTTCCCCGCTATCCACAAGCTTGAGGCGGTCAACCTGGTGGTGGCCCTCCGCACCCTCCTCCCGGCTGACGTCGCGGGGGGCCAACGTTGTCATCAACACGGACAAAATGGCCTCCGCGGCCTCCCTCGAGTCGGGGCGATCCCACGACCTCACCCTCGGGACCTGCGCCCGGGAACTCTGGCTGATGGCGGCCGAGGCGTGCTTTGAGCTCACCATCCTCCACAAGCTCGCACGCCTCAGGGTTGAACGCGCCGATGCCCACCATGACGACTTCCCCTACAACCCTGCCCTCTGATCCAGGGTACACCACCTCCGAGGTCGCTGCCGTGGACGGACTCCGCATCGCCGCCCTCGCCCCTTCGACCTGGAGGAACCAACGTCGCCAGGCCCGAGGTTACGTCCAGTTCGCCTCGGGCCACCACTGGGACCCTCTCGCCCTGACGCCCTTCGACGTCGCCGCCTACACCGCCTCGCTCTACCCTCGCCCCCTGGCGCCGGCCTCCGTCCGGTACGCCCTCTCCGGGGCCCGCTCCTGGCTGGAGGCGGCCGGGGGCGATCCGAGCGCCTTCGCCTCGCGCCTCGCCAGAGACGTCTGTCGCGGTGGCGAGCGGGCCACCGGCCACGTCGCCCGCCCCGCCCCGCCTCTGACGCCTACCACCCTCGCCGCCGTCGCCCACCATCTCGCCCTTGCCGGGCCCTTGGGCGTCGTCCCCTGGGCCGCTCTCCTCCTCGGGTACTACGGGATGCTACGGCAGTCTAGCCTCCTCTCCCCCAGCCCCGAGGTGTGGGCCGGCCCCCACACCATCACACGCGGTGACGTCGCCCCCGCCCCCGTGGGGCTCCGGGTCACTCTCCGGACCACCAAGACCATCGCGCTGCCCTCGGGGGCGGTCGCCCTCTTCATCCCTGCCTCGCCCGGCGCCCGCTCTGCCCCGTCGCCGCCTGGACCGCCTCTGTGGCCCTGGCCCCTGCCTGCCCCGCCGATCCTGCCTTCATTCTGCCCTCCGGCCGCCCCCTCGACCCTCGGACACTGACGGCCATCCTGCGAGGCGCCCTCTCGGCCCTCGGGGTGCCCGCCCCCGACGGGTACACTCTCCACTGCCTGCGCCGGGGGGCCGCCCAGGCTTGTCAGCGCGCCGGCGTCCCCCTGTCGGAGATCATGGAACAGGGGACCTGGACCTCCACCTCGGTCCACGCCTACGTCCCGCGGATCGCCGCCTCGGGCGCCCCTCGAGCCCTCTCCTCAGTTTTGGTGGAGGGCTCCTCGGGCCACCTCCCTCCCATCTGACTTCATATCTCAGATAACACTAACCTCGGGCATGGCCCCTGGTCCTATTGACTATTGAACTCTTTTTGCATTTGATCTTCAGTGATAGAGGTTCCTCATTAACCACCTCTTTGTACTTTATACATTTATCCTATACTGCCTCTGTCGATCTGAATAAAGTGTTTTATTCCAACTCCTGCCTCCTCTCCTTCCTCGTCACGTATCGGTCGTAATGCTCGCATTGCGTTTGATTCGTGGCGGGGAAGGAGGACCCCCCCCCCCCGCCTTCCTGCCTCCCTGCCGCGACTGTTGGGTCGATGACATAACCCCCCCCCCCCTCCTTCGGCCCTTATAACCGGCCGCCCGTGCTGCTCCTAGCCACTCGCCTCACATCACCCTCCTGGCCCAGACATATTTTCTCCACCCACCCACCGTTACTACTCTTTTTCTTTTTCTTCCTCTCTCTCTTAGGTGGAGGGCTCCTCGGGCCACCTCCCTCCCATCTGACTTCATATCTCAGATAACACTAACCTCGGGCATGGCCCCTGGTCCCATTGACTATTGAACTCTTTTTGCATTTGATCTTCAGTGATAGAGGTTCCTCATTAACCACCTCTTTGTACTTTATACATTTATCCTATACTGCCTCTGTCGATCTGAATAAAGTGTTTTATTCCAACTCCTGCCTCCTCTCCTTCCTCGTCACGTATCAATAGGTTTTTTAATTATTGTAAATATTAATTATTGTATTTATTAAATATTGTATATATTAATTATTTTATATATACTAATTATTGTATAGATTAATTATTGTACATAGTAAGCATTGTATATTTGCTATATCATATTTAATATAGCATATATATCATAGTTTAACTATGTGATGTATTAATTATTTTGGTCTTGAAAATGTGATATATTGATCGGACTCTGCAGCTTTACAAAACGAAGAAGTATTTTCTGCATAAAACAACAATTTCAAAAAGGGGGGGGGGGGGAACCAACTTTATATGGGAGCGAATTGTGAATGTTGTCCATATAAACACTTAAGGACTAGTACTCTACATGGATGTTATTTGGGTTGGAATATGTCAGCATGAACACTGTTGTGAACTGCTTTGACGGGGAGTATGCTCACACTCTCCTATCGCTCTCACATTGTTTTCGCTGACCTATGAGGAAGACAGGACCCTTCCCTCTTCCCAAATGGCAACATAGGAGACTGACTCCACAGTGTGTGTGATGCAATATAAAGCAACATCGACACATCGACGCATGCCCCTGGGGGGATAGCTCACTGTATGGTGAGGGTGATGTGTGGGTATATGTGGGTATGTGGGGATATGTGGGGGTATGTGTAGGTATGTGGGTATATGCAGATATGTGGGGGTATGTGTAGGTATGTGGGTATATGGAGATATGTGGGGGTATGTGTAGGTATGTGGGTATATGCAGATATGTGGGGGTATGTGTAGGTATGCGGGTATCTGCAGATATGTGGGGGTATGTGTAGGTATGTGGGTATATGCAGATATGTGGGGATATGTGTAGATATGTGGGTATATGGAGATATGTGGGGTTATATGTAGGTATGTGGGTATATGCAGATGTGTGGGGGTATGTGTAGATGTGTGGGTATATGCAGATATGTGGGGGTATGTGTAGGTATGTGGGTATATGCAGATATGTGGGGGTATGTGTAGATATGTGGGTATATGCAGATATGTGGGGGTATGTGTAGGTATGTGGGTATATGGAGATATGTGGGGGTATGTGTAGGTATGTGGGTATATGGAGATATATGGGGGTATGTGTAGGTATGTGGGTATATGCAGATATGTGGGGGTATGTGTAGGTATGTGGGTATATGCAGATATGTGGGGGTATGTGTAGGTATGTGGGTATATGGAGATATGTGGGGGTATGTGTAGGTATGTGGGTATATGCAGATATGTGGGGGTATGTGTAGGTATGTGGGTATATGCAGATATGTGGGGGTATGTGTAGATGTGTGGGTATATGCAGATACATGGGGGTATGTGTAGATATATGGGTATATGCAGATATGTGGGGGTATGTGTAGATATGTGGGTATATGCAGATATGTGGGGGTATGTGTAGATATGTGGGTATATGCAGATATGTGGGGATATGCAAGGGTGTATGTGGGTATGTGTGGGTATGTGGTTCAGTGGATATATGAGGATATGTGTATACATGTGTGGGTATGTGAGTGTGTGGGTATGTGCAAGTATGTGTGGGTATGTGTAGATATGTGGGATATGTGTGAATTGTGTGGGTATGTGTGGGTTTTGTGGGTATGTGGGATGTGTGAATATGTGTGGGTATGTGTGGTCTGTGTGGGTATGTGAGGATATGTGGAGGGTGGTAGTGTAGGTAAGCATGGGTTTGTGTGAGTATGTGTGGGTATGTGTGGGTATATGCATGTGAAGTGGGCGAGACTGCCAGCTGGTGGCATTCACGGGCGTGCGCCGATTAACCTGTATTCGGAGATACGGGCTACTCGCCATGGCAGACCGCGAATGCCAAACATTCACGGGCGACGGGGTTTTCGGCCGTAAAGCGTTGCTAGGAGACGCGAATAGCGTCTCGCCTGGCAACGAAAGGAGGTCGGGCGTTCGGGGCCAGACCGATCAGACGTACTTTATGACGTTCTGATGTTTTAGCCGAGTTTTAGGTCTATATTATCGAAATTCTAAAGTTGTTTTACATTAAACATTACGGGAAGGGTTCGAACGATATTCTATACTATGTCCTACCACGAATGTTAGTTTGGCTAAGAATAAACAAAGCCGTGAGCTCTTGGAAAAGTTGATTGGAACGTTCCTTGCATTCTTTACTATCCTCCAGTTTTCTATGGAGTAAACCGCTATGGTCGAATCTAACATTGGAATACTTTATATATATAATTAAGGGCCTTAAGCCTGACTAGGCCTTATGCTGCTACTTAGCCCATCTGCGGGGAGATTAAAATGGACATTAATAGCATTAACGTACCGATCTTTCAGGCTGAAATAAGACAGTAACGTAGGCTGATTATCGGTGACAGTAGCAGAGACACTAGCGCCTCTGCTTAGTTCTGGATCCATCTAAACATATTAAATACACCGTTCGGCAAGGAGACTAGCCAGTTAGTTGAAACAATACAATACATGCTTTGTACTAAACATATTACGGGCGGAGGCAAATCTCCGTATTTAGGCGATACTCTGGCTAGCCGACTGTAGCCCGAGAAGTACACCGACAGACACGGACTACCTGCAGACGGGACGAGGGGCAGCAGCGGCCCGCGGCCGGCCCGAGAAATTCACATGGAAATAATTATATAAATTAACACGAAGGCTTGCCTTTGGCGGGGGCGGATTAGCCAGACGGTTAAACATGTATGTGTGGGTATGTGTGTTTGTGTGGGTATGTGAGGATATCTGGAGGGTGGTACTGTAGGTAAGCATGGATTTGTGTGAGTAAGTGTGAGTATGTGTGGGTATGTGGGTATGTGTGGGTATATGCATGTATGGGTGGGTATGTGTGATTTGTGTGGCTATGTGTGGATATGTGGGGGTGATAATGTGTAGGTATGCATGGGTGTGTGAGTATGTGTGGGTATGTGGGTATGTGTGGGTATATGCATGTATGGGTAGGTATGTTTGGGATATGTGTGGATATGTGGTGGTATGTGTGGTTTGTGTGGCTATGTGTGGATATGTGGGGGTGATAATGTGTAGGTATGCAAGGGTGTGTGTGAGTATGTGTGGGTATGTGGGTATGTGTGGGTATATGCATGTATGTGTGGGTATGTGTAGTTTGTGTGGTTATGTGTGGATATGTGTGGGTGATAATGTGCAAGGATGCATGGGTTTTTGTGAGTATGTGTGGGTATGTGGGTATGTGTGGGTAGATGCATGTATGTGTGGGTATGTGTGGGTATGTGTGGATATGTGGGGGTGATAATGTGTAGGTAAGCATGGGTTTGTGTGAGTATGTGGGTATGTGTGGGTAGATGCATGTATGTGTGGGTATGTGTGGGTATGTGTGGATATGTGGGGGTGATAATGTGTAGGTAAGCATGGGTTTGTGTGAGTATGTGGGTATGTGTGGGTAGATGCATGTATGTGTGGGTATGTGTGGGTATGTGTGGATATGTGGGGGTGATAATGTGTAGGTAAGCATGGGTTTGTGTGAGTATGTGTGGGTATGTGGATATGTGTGGGTATAGGCATGTATGTGTGGATATGTGGGGGTGATAATGTGTAGGTATGCATGGGTTTGTGTGGGTATGTGGGTATGTGTGGGTATAGGCATGTATGTGTGGGTATGTGTGGGTATGTGTGGATATGTGGGGGTGATAATGTGTAGGTAAGCATGGGTTTGTGTGGGTATGTGGGTATGTGTGGGTAGATGCATGTATGTGTGGGTATGTGTGGGTATGTGTGGATATGTGGGGGTGATAATGTGTAGGTAAGCATGGGTTTGTGTGGGTATGTGGGTATGTGTGGGTATAGGCATGTATGTGTGGGTATGTGTGGGTATGTGTGGATATGTGGGGGTGATAATGTGTAGGTAAGCATGGGTGTGTGTGAGTATGTGTGGGTATGTGGGTATGTGTGGGCATAGGCATGTATGTCTGGGTATGTGTGGGTATGTGTGGATATGTGGGGGTGATCATGTGTTGGTGTGCATGGGTTTGTGTGAGTATGTGTGGGTATGTGGATATGTGTGGGTATAGGCATGTATGTGTGGATATGTGGGGGTGATAATGTGTAGGTATGCATGGGTGTGTGTGAGTATGTGTGGGTATGTGGGTATGTGTGGGTATAAGCATTTATGTGTGGGTATGTGTGGTTTGTGTGGGTATGTGTGGATATGTGGGGTGGTACTCTGTAGGTATACATGGGTTTGTGCAGGTATGTGTGGGTAAGTGTGAGTGTGTGTGTGTATATATATGTGTATGTGTGTGGGTATGTGTGTAAATGGGTATGTGTGGGTATGTGCGTATGTGGGTATGTGTATATGTAGGTGTGTGTATGTGTGACAGTGCTCATAGCCGTCATTAGGCCAGAGCTTTAATGGGCGATAATCTGTGTATCCTGGCTATAGATCAATGGCGGCAAATGTAACTGTATTACAATGTTTCACGACTTGAAGGCAAAACCAACCCGGTTCCCCAAGCATGGTGTAAAGCATTGCAGTGTGTGAGCCGCTCTTTATATATATGTGGTCTATAAGAATTATACGGGGATAACTATTGGATTGCTATCTGTGACACTATCTCCCCAAGCTGGTACTCGTGGCACCGTCATCGTGCACCCAGACATACAGACCTCTAACACATAATCTAGCCTGCTTAAATATATCTTGGTGAACAGACAAATGAGTTCTACCCTATAGGTATTTCATTTACGATACCTTCTGTGTCTCTCTAAATCTCCTTTGTGTTAAGTTGTACATGTTTTTGTCTAATTTGCCGAGCATAATATTATGCAGACACAGAAGTAGTTTATACGAGAAAATAGAGGGACTTTGAAGTTGCATAGTCCGATGAAAACATAAAATATTTAAAACAAAAATACTTATCCAGCTTTGATCGTACGTATTCAAATTAAATGTTGGTGCAGTTAGTAAACATGTGTTGCTGTATAGAAGGGAATACTGAGCCAACTTAATATAGAACCTGTTACTCCTGAAGCCTAAGATGTCAAATTGTCATGTGCTTTCCTAAATAAATATGCACTTAAAATATAAAAAAGAAATTAACCATTCATAATTGAAAACAAGAAAACCGACAGACTTTAATATTGGGATTTATTATTGTCTTCTTTTATCGTCACATAACAGAGTTCAATGTCATGAGTTCATGGCTTACAGAACTTGACCCCACCAATTATAACAGTATGGGTGGGTGGGATGGCTTAAAAAGCAAAGGCTTAGTAGTCGATTTTGACAGAACCGCAGATGAGGCGAAAGTGAATCAAACCGGCAGCTAGTTTGTTAAACAGTGTTAAAGCAAACTTCTTACGCTAGGTGGTGGCGACAGCGCAGCGTCAGCCTTAGTCTAAAAATAGAATAGTAGATGCTTTGTATCCATTCGAAATGAGATGTCGGTCATACAAATTCAATTACCCATGTTCTCGTAACATGTACAATGTAAGTTACTTCAAATTAAATTAAGGTCGATTATAATAATAAACCTATTATATTTATGTAAAAGAAATGGCAGAACCTGAGAAGAATCGGGCTGGGCAACTTTAAGTTGAGTTAGTAGGAATTAGCCCGTCGCCATTAATCAAGTCGCCGGTGCCCAAATCAGATCTGGTCATCAGCAGCTGATCAGCAGCCAAATGCATGCCTTTAACCAGACGGGATGGCCGAATGAGTTAGAGCGTCTGTCTCCCGTGTTGGTAGATCATGGGAGCATGGGTGTCGAATCCTGGTCGAGTCAAACCAATGACTTAAAAATGTATACGTGTCACTTCCTAGCCAGGTGCTTGGCATTACTAGGATAGGGCAAGGAGCAGTGGAATGAGGAAGACCAGTCTGCGACTGAAATTTCCCCTGCTTAAACAACTAATGTATCAACAAAAAAAAAACCTGGTGGACAGTGGGCGACAGACGGGATGGCCCAAGGAGTTGAGCGTCCGTCTCCCTTGTTGGTAGATCATCGGATTCGAACCCATGGGTTCGAACTCAGGTCGACTAAAACTGATGACTTAATAATTGATACGTGTCACTTCCTAGCCATGCTCTCAGCATTATTGGGATACGGCAAGGACTGGTTTGCTTAGTGTTAAGATAATGAGACTGATTGGGTTATCTGGGCATGGTGCTAGCGGCTTTATTTCCCAGTGGGGCAGCACTATAAAGTCACCATGAGTGCGTGCTGTCATAAGTCAGTACCCGTCCTGATATGACCTTACATGTTTCCAGGACGTACAACTCCAACAACCAACCAACAGTGAGCGCCAGATTCTGTCTTGGTATTACTAGTAGTCATGTGCATTATTCTCTCCAGGTGAAATGCCACATACACAGGAAGGGGTGGTCATTTAGTCCTTTCAAATACACACATACAAGTAGTGCACTTTCATATACACATAAGGTTCGCTAATCAAACGGCATGTATCAGCTATAATATCCTGGTGATGGCACCAGTGTCATTGCTGGGCCTGATATGACTTTAAATGTAGCCAGGGCATAAAACTCCATCAACCAACCAAGCATTGAGGGGTGTCATAAATAGAGTTTTACTCTGTTTGGAATGGGATTTGAACCCACATTTCAGCCATTCAGTAGTGAGTATAGCAACCATGAGTGTAACAAGGTAACTAGGAAATCAAGCTAACCATTTATACCTATCTATCTGGTTCATTGCCTGTGAGTTCAGTGCAGACTCCTCCCCTAGCAAACACAGAAAGAAAGATTTTCTTTTTTCTTTTTAAAATGTTAGCATTACGTAGTTGTATCGGACAGTCTGCGCATTTAGATTCATGCATTAAAATGCATTCAGGGAGGCTTTAGCAAATCTCGTCTGTCAGACGGCGCCAGACGCGACTGTTGCTAGGTTACTGCTGACCTAAGGGGGTAGTGTTCTTGTGGCATTCGGCTGTTAATGCTGCTGCTCCAATATGGTGGGCTCTGGTTCAGTTTCTGGCATTTAGACCGGGCGTGGTGGCCGAATCGGTAGAGCGCAGACTGCCCGTGCGGGAAATCGAGAGTTCAATTCCCGATCGAGTCAAATCAATGACTTAAACAAATTATACTCGTCGGCTTCGTAGCCTCGCGCTCGTCATTATTAGTATAGGGTAGGGACTGGTTAGCTCAGTATCAGGATAATGTGACTGAGTGGGATATCAGGTCATGGTGCCGGTGGCCTGGTTCCCAGTGATATAACACTATACAGTCACCATGAGCGCGCAAGGTCACAAGTCGGTACCCGTCCTGATATGACCTTAGATGTTGCCAGGATGTAAAACTCCAAGAACCAACTAATGGCGTCCAGGCATGCTGCATGGCGGCCGTAATGACGACATAACCACGAGACGAGTACAAGGCAGCACTTCCAGGTGCCCGCCAGACGGCCACTCACCATGGCTCCAACTGCAATTCAATTGCACGAATATTTTTAGTTTTTTTTGTTTTACCCCTGGTTGAAACCTGTGCTAAATTCGAACAATAGATCAAGTGTGAAGAAGGATAGTTCTTAGGATTTGATTGATTGAGCGTTTGATTTATTTGTTGGTGGTTGCGTAGTGCCTGTCGAAAGCGAACGCCATAATAATGCATGATTAATTTAAGTAATTTACATTATTTAATTACAAGAACAATTTTAAGATAATAAATTACGGTATGTATATATATATATATATATATATTTCTATATGTTTATCTACATATATATGTGCATATTTATAGTCATATCTATGTTTATATAAATATATATGTATCTCTATATACATTTATCTTCTATACATATCTATATTTATGTGACGTATAAGTATTATGCGAGTATAAAGGCGCGGGAGGGAATTCTGTTATTATACTATTATTTTCTTACGGTATCGTTGATGCTGACTCCCACAGCCTGCCACACTATGCGACTGGTGGCGCCACCTTTGCCCCTCTTCGTCCATAACGGCGCGCCCAAAAGTTCACTCGCGCCGGAGAGTTGTTCATATACATTGTATATGAATTAGTGAAATCGCCATATTTAAACTAATTTATTTGCCGGGAACTGCTTGCATGATGGCCGGCTACGCCCGCATCCCCCCTGGTGGTCTGTTCACACACTAACAGCCTCGACACTAGGTATGCAGGGTTAACCCGATGTAGAGAATGTTGATTCTAGAAAATGAGTTGATCGCGTTTCTTGTGTATTATTTGTGTTATTCTTTTTTTAAATTCTGGTTTGTGTGTGCTACTGCATTTTGTCCATCTCAAACGGCTACTTGTTGATGTTGCTGGTTCCTGGTGCGGGTAGGGTACAGGGATGGAGGCTGGCTTATGAGCAGCAGCTTGAGCAGTTCAGGGACTATTTTATTTACAAGGCAATGAGTCGGTGATTTGTTATGTGCTGGTTTGTGTGTGTCTGGTTTTTTTTTTTTTAATGGAATTAATATCCGGATTAACAACACGGTTGATATGGTATCTCTGGCGGCAAGTGACGTTGTTGTGACTCCCGCCCCTCACAGATGAAATACCACATACACAAGTAGGCATGGGTATGAAATTTGCATTAGGGAGACTAGATAACGTAATGGTTAGAACGCTCGTCCGGAATAGGAGAAGCGCGAGTTTGCGCCCAGCTGTGGGCGTGATGTCCCCATTTATTTACAACAGACCCATACAGCACTGGTGCCGCGACCAGGATGCTGTACATGCTGAGTGCAGTGTATGTGTACTGAATGATTGATCGATTGGTGGTTGCTTTACGCCGTGTCGGCAGCATAGGCCATATTCACTGAGAATATATTGCAAAGTGTCCAACCTGGATATTTACAATCATAGGTTTATGAGACTTATGATTCGTAGTGACTTGCAATCACCTGCCAAGGTGAAATACAACATACACAGACAGGTTCATTGAGCCGATACAGTTTCTGGTTAGAACCCTGGGCTAAGAATGGCAGGAGCGTGGGTTCGAATGGCGCTCCAGATACAGTACTCCAATATATCGCACACACACCCCACTCCCCACTGCACTATATATTATTGCGAGCAACGCAAATTCCTGCACGCTGCTTTACATGTATACGCCGAGTGAGAGGATATATTGTTAACTGTTGGTAAAGCAGTGAGTGTGGGTGGGTGGGGGAGGGTCATCTGCGAGGCCTGCAGGACGGGGGATGCTGACCGAGTTTAACTGCATACATTGTCGTCTGCGTATACAGACGTCCCGGGACGGAAGGAGACGGGGGGCGAGGGAGGGGAAGGGCGGGGGGTGGAGAGCGGGGGGGAGGGGGGGGGGGCGGTGAGCGGGGAGGGGGATGGGGAGAGGGGGAGAGGAGGTGGGGGGAGGGTGATGGGGAGTAGCAATAAGGTCCTTCACCCACATTAGCAAGTCCACCGACATTGGTCGGCGCGAATTTGCTGGGAATATAATCTGGTTTTCTAGCCCTTTCTCGAACTTTCTCGCCCTTTCTCGCCCTCTCTCCTCTTCTCTTACCTTTTCTTATTGTCTTTTGCTCTTACGCTTTTCCACTCCTTCTCTTGATTCTACTCCCTCCCTTTCGCGTAGACCAGATGGGCTGGCCGAATGAGTTAGAGCGTCTGTCTCCCATGTTGGTAGACCATGGAATCGTGGGTTCGAACCCTGGTCGAGTCAAACCAATGCCATACAAATTTATATTTGTTGCTTCCTAGCCAGGCGCTAGGAATTATTAGGATATGGCAAGGGCTGGTTAGCTCAGTGTCAGGATAATGTGACTGAGTGGGATATCAGGTCATGGTGCTGGCAGCCTGATTTCACAGTGGGGCAGCACTATAAGGTCACCATGAGTGCACACTGTCACAAGTCAGTACCCGTCGTGATATGACCTTAGATGTTTCTAGGACCTAAAAAAACAACAACAAAAAGAAACCTTTCTGGTAGTCTTGTACACTCTATCGGGTTCTCTCTCATCCTTTACCAGACGCAGTAGCCGAATCGGCAGAGCGCAGGCTTCCCGTGCGGAAAGTGAGAAGTTTGAATCCCAGCCGAGTCAAACCGATGATACGTGTCGCTACCTAGCCTAGCACTGAGTATTAATAGGATAGGACAAGGACTGGTTAGCACAGTAACAGGATAATGTGAGTGGGATATCGGATCATGGTGCTGTTGGTCTGGTCTCGCATCGGAGCAGCACTATAAAGTCGCGATGAGTGTGCACTGTCACAAGTCGGTAGCCATCCTGATGTGACCTTAGATATTGCTAGGATATAAAACAATGACAAATGAATAAACAAAGGAAAAAAACTCTCCTTCTCTTCATTCCATTCTGTCCGGTTCTCGTACACTCTTCGGCTCTATCTAATTCTCTCTCATCTCTCATTCTCTCCCATTTTCTCGTTCTCTTTCCATCTTTCCCACTCTCTCTCTCTTCCATTCCGTAGTTCTCCCTCAATCTCTCATTCTCTCTCAATTCTTCGTTCTCTTGCATGCAAGACCTTAATCTACTATCTACTTAAATGAGCTAGGGCGCACTTCAAGGTGGCTCATACTGAGGCATTTAAGTCATCAATATACCCCTACGACGGGGGTGAGGTGGAACATCTGCGGTAGTGAGGGGAATAGCGGCAGGGGTGAGGTGGAACAGCAGCAGGGATGAGGTGGAACAGCAGCATGGGTGAGGGGAACAGTGGCGGAGGTGAGGTGGAACAGCAGCAGGGGTGAGGGGAATAGCGGGGGGGTGAGGTGGAACAGCAGCGGGGGTGAGGTGGAACAGCAGCGTGGGTGAGGGGAATAGCGGCAGGGGTGAGGTGGAACAGCTGCGGGGGTGAGGGGAATAGCGGCAGGGGTGAGGTGGAACAGAGGCGGTGTGAGGGGAATAGCGGTGGGGTGAGGGGACCAGTGGTAGAGGTGAGGGGAACAGCGGCAGGGGTGAGGTAGAACATCGGCGGGGGCGAGAAGGAGGATGTCAAACCGTGAGCGGAATCATAACGAGGCTTCGCTGTTAGTGTTGAACAGGCTGGGCAACTGTCCAGACGAACGAACGGGGTTAATTGTCATCCGGCAGACGACAATGAGACTGCGCGTCCGCTGATGTCGTCTGCCTGATAAACACAACTTCAGAACGGAATCGGAACCCCCGAGGAGGAAGTGGGTGGGTAGGGTGGGGGTGGGGAGTTCACTCATTGGTCTGACCATTGCTGGTAGGTTTAACCTTCACAGAGATAGGGAGTCATAAGTTTGGTAAAAGCGATGTAGCTACAAAAAGAATGTACTTTTTCAACTGCTAGCGTCCTTAACCAGACGGGTTGGCCGAATGAGTTAGAGCGTCTGTCTCCCATGCTGGTAGATCATGGAGTCGTGGGTTCGAACCCGGGTCGAGTCAAACCAATGACTTAAAAATTGATACTTGTCGCTTCCTAACCAGGCATTCGGTATTATTAGGACAGGGCAAGGACTGGTGTGCTCAGTGTCAGGATAATGTGACTGAGTGGGATACAAGGTCATGATGCCAGTGGCCTGGTTTCCCAGTGGGACAGCACTATAAAGTCGCCATGAGTATGCACTGTCACAAGTCGGTACCCGTCCTGATATGACCTTAGATGTTGCTAGGACGTAAAACAACAACAAACAAACAAAGCTAGCGTCCTTCAGATATTTCACCCTAACCTGCCCTCTGACGGCAGTGGTACAAACTACAGTATTGTAGGTAGTAGTTTTATAGATGATTTACACCACCATACTCCCCAACTGATGGCAATGGAAAGAATTAACGCTCTAGAAAAAAGACAATCGAACTATGCAACATTAACTAGTCTTTGACGGTTGCTAATTATATATCAATAGACGTCATAATTTAAGGCCTCAACAGTTTAATTTCTGACTTAAGACTAGTCTAGGAGAGCATTCACATAGACCAGACGGGGTGGCCGAGTGGGTTGGAGCGTCCGTCTCCCGTGCTGGTAGATCGTGGGGTCGTGGGTTCGAGTCCCGGTCGAGTCAAACCAATGACTTTAAAATTGATACTTGTCGCTTCCTAGCCAGGCGCTCGGCATTATTAGGATAGGGCAAGGACTGGTGTGCTCAGTGTCAGGATAATGTGACTGAGTGGGATATCAGGTCATGGTGCCGGCAGCCTGGTTTCCCAGTGGGACAGCACTATAAAGTCGCCATGAGTGCGCACTGTCACAAGTCGGTACCCGTCCTGATATGACCTTAGATGTTGCTAGGACGTAAAACAACAACAAACAAACAAACAGCATTCACATATATATATGGTTGCATGAGTCTTTGGGAATTTTACAAGGTAATGTCGTCTGCCGAATAGAATTTCTGATCAAAAGCCAACTCGGTTTGTCCCGATTTCGGACCATGCGTTCCTGTGATTGTCATGCAAGTCATGCAACCGATTTCTGTCAAAGCCATTCATTCGGGAGTCTCATATAAATAGCACCAAGATTGGGCAATAGTAGTGAAATCCCAGCGCCATTCTGTCTGTCTATTTGTGTGCAAATTACCGACACTAGCCGATTATCCGCAGTGCATGACACACGCTACTTGGGGATTATTTTATTTCTTTTCTTCTCTTTTTTTGTGTGAAAAAGGTAAAGCCATATATATCTGATATAGCTTTCTAGTATAATATACTGGAAACGAATCAATTACAGACGACAAGGCACAGTGGACGAATTGGTAAGAGCGCTGACTATCCTGATTTTGAAGGTTGGGGGTTCAAAATCTTGGCTGAATCAAACCAATGACGTAGAAAATTGATACTTGTCACCACCTAGCTTGTCACTCGGCATTAATAGGATAGGACAAGGACTGGTTTGCACAGTATCAGGATAATATCACCGTGTGGGCACTGGTGGCTCGGTCTACCAGGGGACAGCACTATAAAGTCACTGATATGACCTTAGCTATGGTCACGACGCAAAGCTCCAACAACCAACAAACCAACAAACCAACAAACCAACAAACCAACAAACCAACAAACCAACAAACCAACAAACCAACAAACCAACAAACCAACAAACCAACAAACCAACAAACCAACAAACCAACAAACCAACAAACCAACAAACCAACAAACCAACAAACCAACAAACCAACAAACCAACAAACCAACAAACCAACAAACCAACAAACCAACAAACCAACAAACCAACAAACCAACAAACCAACAAACCAACAAACCAACAAACCAACAAACCAACAAACCAACAAACCAACAAACCAACAAACCAACAAACCAACAAACCAACAAACCAACAAACCAACAAACCAACAAACCAACAAACCAACAAACCAACAAACCAACAAACCAACAAACCAACAAACCAACAAACAACAAACCAACAGACCCAACAGCACCCACAAACCAACAAACCAACAGCCACACCAACAGCCAACACCAACAGCCAACAGCCAACAGACCAACAGACCAACAGACCAACAGACCCAACAGACCAACAGACCAACAGACCAACAGACCAACAGACCAACAGACCAACAGCCAACAGACCAACAGCCAACAGCCAACACCAACAGACCAACAGACCAACACGCCAACAACCAACAGCCAACAGACCAACAGACCAACAGCCAACAGCCAACACCAACAGACCAACAGCCAACAGCCAACAGACCAACAGACCAACAGACCAACAGACCAACAGACCAACAACACAAACCAACAAACCAACAAACCAACAAACCAACAGACCAACAGACCAACAGACCAACAGACCAACAGACCAACAGACCAACAGACCAACAGACCAACAGACCAACAGACCAACAGACCAACAGACCAACAGACCAACAGACCAACACACCAACAGACCAACAGACCAACAAACCAACAGACCAACAGACCAACAGACCAACAGACCAACAGACCAACAAACCAACAAACCAACAGACCAACAGACCAACAGACCAACAGACCAACAAACCAACAAACCAACAGACACAACCAACACCAACAAACCAACAAACCAACAACCAACAAACCAACAAACCAACAAACCAACAAACCAACAAACCAACAAACCAACAAACCAACAAACCAACAAACCAACAAACCAACAAACCAACAAACCAACAAACCAACAAACCAACAAACCAACAAACCAACAAACCAACAAACCAACAAACCAACAAACCAACAAACCAACAAACCAACAAACCAACAAACCAACAAACCAACAAACCAACAAACCAACAAACCAACAAACCAACAAACCAACAAACCAACAAACCAACAAACCAACAAACCAACAAACCAACAAACCAACAAACCAACAAACCAACAAACCAACAAACCAACAAACCAACAAACCAACAAACCAACAAACCAACAAACCAACAAACCAACAAACCAACAAACCAACAAACCAACAAACCAACAAACCAACAAACCAACAAACCAACAAACCAACAAACCAACAAACCAACAAACCAACAAACCAACAAACCAACAAACCAACAAACCAACAAACCAACAAACCAACAAACCAACAAACCAACAAACCAACAAACCAACAAAACCAACAAACCAACAAACCAACAAACCAACAAACCAACAAACCAACAAACCAACAAACCAACAAACCAACAAACCAACAAACCAACAAACCAACAAACCAACAAACCAACAAACCAACAAACCAACAAACCAACAAACCAACAAACCAACAAACCAACAAACCAACAAACCAACAAACCAACAAACCAACAAACCAACAAACCAACAAACCAACAAACCAACAAACCAACAAACCAACAAACCAACAAACCAACAAACCAACAAACCAACAAACCAACAAACCAACAAACCAACAAACCAACAAACCAACAAACCAACAAACAACAAACCAACAAACCAACAAACCAACAAACCAACAAACCAACAAACCAACAAACCAACAAACCAACAAACCAACAAACCAACAAACCAACAAACCAACAAACCAACAAACCAACAAACCAACAAACCAACAAACCAACAAACCAACAAACCAACAAACCAACAAACCAACAAACCAACAAACCAACAAACCAACACACCAACACACCAACACACCAACACACCAACACACCAACACACCAACACACCAACACACCAACACACCAACACACCAACACACCAACACACCAACACACCAACACACCAACACACCAACACACCAACACACCAACACACCAACACACCAACACACCAACACACCAACACACCAACACAACCAACACACCAACACACCAACACACCAACACACCAACACACCAACACACCAACACACCAACACACCAACACACCAACACACCAACACACCAACACACCAACACACCAACACACCAACACACCAACACACCAACACACCAACACACCAACACACCAACACACCAACACACCAACACACCAACACACCAACACACCAACACACCAACACACCAACACACCAACACACCAACACACCAACACACCAACACACCAACACACCAACACACCAACACACCAACACACCAACAAACCAACAAACCAACAAACCAACAAACCAACAAACCAACAAACCAACAAACCAACAAACCAACAAACCAACAAACCAACAAACCAACAAACCAACAAACCAACAAACCAACAAACCAACAAACCAACAAACCAACAAACCAACAAACCAACAAACCAACAAACCAACAAACCAACAAACCAACAAACCAACAAACCAACAAACCAACAAACCAACAAACCAACAAACCAACAAACCAACAAACCAACAAACCAACAAACCAACAAACCAACAAACCAACAAACCAACAAACCAAGCTATATGAGCGATAATACAGAGGTTCCTTGCCGGGCGTTCTCCTCGTGCCGCTGACCAATCGAATAGCGCAGCTTTACCTGCACTGGTTCCCTTCACGAGAGGGTGTCAATGGCACGGGCGGCGCCGGTAATCGGGATCCAGCATGACGCGACGTGTCACGCGGGTTCTCACGTCACGTGTCACGTGACGTCTGTCTCACGTGGCGCCCCCTGTGTACGGCGGGCTGTACTCGGGTGGCGCTGGACGCCTATTGGTTGAGGACTCCGGCAACTTAAGTGCGGGTAGGTGGCACATTTTCGTGTTGGTTTGTGTCTATGATAGAAGGTTTAGGGCTGGCTGCAGTGTGTGTGGCGTTTGTACCTGTGGGTTTGGTGTTGGTGTGTGTATAGTCGCATACCGGTGTGTGTCTGTGTGTGTTTAAATGTGTGTGGATATAGGCTCGGTGCTGGTGGTTGTGGCTCACTTGCTATCCGGACCACACTTCATCCATACCTCTCTCTATCACCTCTCTGCCGGCCCGGCTCCACCTTGATATGTCTGAAAAGAGTTCCTGGAGGGGGAGCCCACCGGCATTTTCACTTTCTACTCTTACTCTGTCCGTGTCTATGGCTCGCTGGATGGTCACCATAGGGCAAATCGACACGGTCCTTTGACTCAACTCTCCTCATTTCTCTTTCCTAGATTCTGCCCATTTCGATTTCTCCCAGGCACACTTCTTCCCCTGACCAGGGTTGTTGTGTTCTTGGGTGGGGCCCTTCACCTATTACTATTTCTCTGTCTGGTTCTTGTTGCTGGAATGACTGCTGGATTCAAGTGCTACACTACACTACACACACCTACATCTCAACTACACACCAGGGGCCGTATGCACGAATCGGGGTTAGGGCCGTAACCGCGGCTAGGATAGCTCCACACGGCTAAATGTGTGTAATTGCATACGGATTTCTCACATTTAGCCGTGTGGAGCTAGCCTAGCCGCGGTTACGGCCCTAACCCCGATTCGTGCATACGGCCCCAGAACGATTGATTCGCTACCGCCCCGATGCCCCGCCGCCACTACGTCATGAGAGATGTCCCCAGCTTTCACAACACTCCCTCTACGAAGACAAGTCTTCAACCACAGATTGGGCCGATTTATCAGAGCCTCTCTACCCAATGTTGCAGTTCTGCAACCGGTAACCATCGTAAGGTTACAAACACCCCAATTGATTGGTTGTGGCAGTACACAGAGTACTCACTGTGGTCACCCACATTAGTAACCACCCACCTAACCATACACACCTATGTGTACCTAACAGGGACCACAGTTTTCCCACCAATGCCACACACACACACTGGCCACTGGCTGTCTGACCTGGGTGCAGGAGGTGGAAGTATCCAGGGGAATGGTACATGCACAGGGTCAGCAACTCCCTGTCATGTACACTGCATCGATTTTCTGGATCATTGCAGTGTGCTTCACCACCGACCCGACCACAGCCAGAGGGCTGATTAATTATCTGTCAACAGGTGACTCTGAGGTCTCGAAAGACAGGTGTTCTCGGGTGCACATTCGTAGAAAGAATATCCACACCTATCAATGTCACGTGACCACCGACTCGTTAGTTCAGCAACTCAAGCATGATGGATGTATCCCGAGATCCTCTCTGGGGGCTGGGACTGGGACTGGGGCGGGGCGGGGGGACTGCGTGATGGCACAGTCGCACACGCCGCACCACAGAAATCGGAATAAGGGCCCCTAATGCAAGGGGCGCATGCGCGGAGCTGTGTTCTCGGTGACACAGAGGTCACCGGGTTGGTTGGTTGGTTGGTTGTTGGGGTTTTACGTCCTGGCAACACCTAATATCATATCAGGACGGGGAGAGGTTACTGGAAGAGGTTAGAGCTGGGGTGTAGCTATTATTGCTGGGGCGGTAGCTATGAATAGAATGTGAAAGATCGGGATCTATATGGGTTTCATGCGAGGACTGTGAGCCGCTGTGGATGCGGGTTAGTGAGGCAAACGCTACATAGGTGGCGCCGGTTCCTATATTTTGATATAATGACAGTACATACTCAGGGCGGTCTTATTGTGATATCCCATTGGACTATCACGTGACCGGCACTATGATTTGATATCACACTCAGTAACATGCTCTTTACACTAAATCGTTATAATCTACCTGGCTTTTATTTTAAATGGCTAAATTTGGAGACATTTGAAGTGCAACCATGCACAATTGATTTCAGAAATCATGCCAAAACTCTGACACCATAAGCTTCTGCAATAACAGGTTTTACTCAATTACCTCAGTATTGCCGTCTGAGTGGCGACAAATGCTTAATAAATGCATCAATATCTAAATTAGATATGCAGAATCATTCCACCTGGCGGGGTGGCCGAATACGTCTCCCGTGTTGGTATATCGTGGGATTAGAACCGACGGGTTCGAACCCTGGTCGAGTCAAACCAATGATTTAAAAATATATACTTGTCGCGTCCTAGCCAGGCGATCGGCCGGACTAACTAATTAATTTTGGTTAAACGACGAGACCGGACGATATGGGGCTAATGGGGCTGTCACACTATGACCTATGGCGGTGGCGTATGCGTAACTTACCGCAAACATTTGAAAAACGTTATAGGTCGTCATAAGCTGACCGTTTTGCATTGCGGGAGCTTTTGAAGCATATGCTAACCTATACATAACCTTTACGTAACCTACCCCTAACCTATGGCGGCATATTCAAAGAGTAACCCGACCTATGCGTGGCGTTCTGTGATGTGGTATGACGGTTGTGATTGACAGGTCAAGTGTACGCCTAACCTATGCCGACCTACCCCTAACCTATGCATAACCAATGCCGGTGTACACCTAGCATAAGTCTAGCATATGAGCAACGTATAAGGCATACTCTGGCATACGCTGAAAATGTTGAACATGCACAAAACTTTCTCAGTGGCTCGGCGTATGATGGCATATCAAGAGCATATACAGCGTATGCCCAACCTATGTCCAACCTATGCGTAACCTAGGACGGCGTATGACGGCGTATTGGTCGAAAATCTCATAGGTCGTAAACCTCATAGCTAACGCCATAGGTCGTAGTGTGACAGGCCCATAATCAGTAGAAAACTTGTTTCCTGTGTGGGATCAATCCCAGGCCGAGTCTAAAGCTGTGTTTACACGGGCAAAAAGTAAAACAATGTAGGCAAAGCGTTTTACCTGAGGTGTTTTAGCGGCGCGTTTACACGGACTGAATTTGAAAGTGTTTCGGCTGCCGGGAACCAGCCTTAATGGTGAGTCTGTAGCCGGCGAGCACTGCTATTTGTTTAGTTTACATTCGTCGATTCACAATATGAATAACGACGCCAATGTAGCGGCTACGTTAATATCGCTTGGAATTTAGGGTTAATTTAATTTAATTTCATTAATAGAGTATGTGATTCTGTTAAATATGATCGCATTCAATAGATTTCGGCCTAATCGGTCCCTAACACTGCTGGGCACCAGTGAATAGTTACACCTGAGCCTGTATCCGGCGAGCACTGCTATTGTACACAATCGCCGCCCGGGAACCAGCTGAAACATTTCCTGTAAACAACCTCCCGAGGTGGTATACGTGGAACGTTCCAGCTGGACCGTTTCAGCCCTAAAACGCCTCAGCGGCGTGTTTACATGGGCAAATGTAAACCGATCTAGGCAAGTGGTTCCAGCTGGGGCGTTTTAACTCGCCCGTGTAAACGCAGCTAAAGAGAGAACACTTACCAAATTAATGTGTATCGATACCTTGTCTGGTACTCTAATTGACTAGAATATGGGGAAGGATAGGTTGGTCATCCTAATACATTTACCTCAGAAACTGACAGAAACTCAAAAGCATCATACTATGCACCTTTAAATTAAGAACAACATTATCCTCGCAATAACATGAATTGCGTTAGATGAAAAGAGTCACCCCCTACCCAGAATAGCGCTGAATGACAACCGAGCGAAAACTGCCTCAGTAGGAATCACATTAAACAAGTTATGCAGTCACTGGTTCCAACATGCAATGTTTATCTATATTGGCATATTGTTGACGAATTGGGAGAGAATGCACAGAAAGCAAACTTATATAGTTATTTCCATAACCCAGTCGACTGAATTGTGTGTCTATAGCCTTGTTTATCAGTGTTGTTCCAGACAGTGCTGCGGGAGTACCTAGAATTGATTGCAATAGAACAGGATATGAATGATAGGAAATAGAAACTTGTAGCGAATGACGTCATTCACTGACATAAAGCATTCATAAGTGCTGCCTGCATTCGGGAAGTCAGTCTGACAAACACATGTCAGTGTCAGTGTGAGAGCTGATGTCATAATTATATTATGTTTCCTCAATCAATCAATCAATCAATAGTTCCATCCTCTAGTCGAGGGTTGGATGCAATGGTTCTCCACTTGTCCCGATGTTGTGCTGTTCTGATAGACTGTGAATAATTCAAGCCTGTCCACTGTGAAATATTTGTATACCATGATGTTCTTGGTCTCCCTCTCCCTCTGCTGCCATTCACCTTCCCTTCACACAATGTACGGTAAATTGAACTCTGACGAATGATGTGGCCAAAATAAATAAGTTTCTTTGTCTGTATAGTGGCAAACAAGCTTTTCTTATTTTTAATTTTTCTGAGAACTTCTTTGTTGGTGATCTTCTTTGTCCATGATATTTTCATCATCCTTCGATAAGTCCACATCTCAAATGCTGCTAAACGTTTGTACATTTTCTTAGAGATTGTCCATGTCTCTGCCCCATACATTAGAGTAGACCACACATAACACTGAAGAATACGCTTCCTTGTTTGTATTAATATCTTACTTGATGTTAACACTCTATACATTTTGGAGAATGTTGTTCAGGCTATTGTTATCCTTCTTTTAATTTCTTCCTCACATCTCCCATCATTTGTAATCTTTTGTCCGAGATATATGAATTCGGATACTTGTTCTATGTTTGTGCCATCTATGGTTATATTGACATTTGGTTTATCTGTCTTTTTACTTATAACCATTGTTTTGGTCTTCCTGGCATTCATCTTCATGTTGAATAGTATTCCAGCTTTATTGATTCTATTCACTATATCTTCTAGGTTTTTCTCACTGTCTGCTAGTATTACACTGTCATCGGCATATCTAAGATTGTTGACGTTCATGCCACCTATTGTCACTCCCTTGCAATCTTCAATGTGTCTGAAAATCATATCTGTGTACAGGTTAAATAGACAGGGTGACAATACACACCCCTGTCGAACTCCTCGTTTAATCCTAACTTCATCCGATAGGCCCTGCTCCATTTTTATAAATGCACGTTGTGTCCAGTATAAGTTCACAATTAGTTTAATGTCTTTGCCATTGACACCAATATCTTGTAAACATTTGATTAACAGTTCATGATTGACTCGGTCGAAGGCCTTCTCATAGTCAATAAAGCAGGCATAAACATCCTGGTTCACTTCACAATAACGTTCACAAATCATTCTCATATTGAAAATCCCTTCACGTGTACCTCTTCCAGATATAAACCCACTTTGTACGTTACTGATTTGTTCTTCAATTTTCTGTCTGTTTCTCAGTAAAATTATTTTCAGGATCATCTTCAACATATGACTCATCAGGCTTAGTGTTCTGTACTCAGTACACAATGTTGGTTTTAGCTTCTTTGGGAGTCGTACAAATATGGATTCATTCATATTCAATGGTATAAATCGAGTCTCATAGATGTCAGTTACTAGCTTATGAATGATTTGAATCCCCACTTCATCTAGTCCTTTTATCATTTCTGATGTTATCTGGTCACTTCCAGGAGCCTTACCTGCCTTTAGATCATTGATAGCCTTCTCAACCTCTGATACTAATATAATATTCCCATCTTCTTTCTCAATTGTGGGTGGGTTCCCTCTGTCATCATTGTATAGTTCGTTTACATATTCTTCCCATCTGGACTTTATTTCATCTTCTTCAAAGAGCATTTTGCCGTCTTTGTTCTTGATACATTTACTGCTTCTCTGTCTGTATCCTTGACCTGTTATCTCTTTCACTTTCTTGTGCATCTCTCTTGAACGATGTTGAGACTCAAGTTGTTCCACTACTTCACACTTCTTATTCCACCATTCATCTTTAGCTTTTTTGCATTCATCTTCTATTTCATTCTTCAGGTGTTTGTATTTAGGTGGATCAGTGGTTTTCACTTTCTTCCTTTCTGCCATCTTTTCTAGTATGGTTTGCGTCATCCATGATTGCTTTGTCTCTCGTTTTTTATTTGGTAACACCTCCTCTGCTGACTTGACCATGCTTTCTTCCTCAGTAGTAACCAAAACAAAAATCAAAACGACAGACACGACGTAGCAACAGTGCTCTGTCATCACTGTCATTCACTGTTGCTTTTTCCATGCACCATTTATTATAATAATTCAATGTATTGCTTGTCATACACACCGTACTCATGCCGCAAGATTATATGTTTGTCCAAATTCACAGGCGCGGTTGTTGCTCAATCTATTTTTAGCACTATGACGTCATTCCACTAAGTCCCTATGCGAATACGGGGTTCCCCAGCTGGAGAGTGGCATATAGCATTAAAGCTGTTATTATTCTATGTTGTTTGGACCAAGGTGGGGAACTGGATTGTGAGTAGCTATCTGACTATGTGGAAGAGCAGCCATGGGCCTCCAGATGTAACCATAGTCACAGCAACTCTCCTCAAGTCCGCCTCGTTCTGGATAATGACTTCACTTGAATCCCATTGAATGGGAAATGTGTTTTCAGTTTCAACTCGAGTGCTCGGCTAAAGCCGGCAATGGCAGATTTGAAACTATAATGTGGTGTTCTCTGTGGCAGAGTGGTTAGAGTGTCTGGCTTTTTCTAAGTCGGACTCCTAATCTGAAGGTCGGTGGTTCGATTGCCCATGCCCCCACCTCTGCCACTTTGGATTTCCACTGCTGTGTATAACTTACAGCGACATTAAAGTCCAGTTGCTCTCATACCATGTCTATGTGGTGTGGGAGGTTAAAAATCCCTTGGGTCGGTAAAAGTGTAGGCTCGGGCTTTCTATCGACAAACTGTCTAATGGTGAAAACAAGTCTATTCAGACTTATCCATGATAGGCAGTATAAATCTTCAATCAATCAAAAGGGTATAAAGAGGTATCATGAATGGGACAATGGGGTACATATTGGTACAAGGGGGTTGAAGTGAGTACACCAACTGCACAATTAATGTCATGGTTAGATTCCTGAAAGCCACGTTAAAGTCGCTGGTTATACCTCACCCAGATACAAACAAATCCAGCATCAAAAGCTCTCCAAACATACCTTTGCTTAGTTTTGTTCAGTTCATTCCACTGAACATGTGGGAGGAGAGTTGAGGTCTGTAATGTATGAATGACATCATAGGTGGGATTCCCTCATCTCATGACCTAGAGGAGTTCCCCACACACAGGGGAAGCCATGGCACCCACCAAGATGGCAGCCACAGAAAGCTCTCAATTCAATTTTTAAAGTCTATTTATTAATCTACATGATTTAATCAATTATTCACACAAAAAGTAGCTGGTTATGATAAATAAACATTTGAACTTTATATTTATCATTTTAGATTACAATTTCTGACATTCCTTTCTCTATATGGTTGTCTAAAAATGTCAGTGCTGCTGGACTAAATAAAACACAACAGAAGCAACCAATGTTAGCACTCTCCCCCCACATATATAGTTGCATAAACTGAAAACTGGCAAACATATGCTTGGAGAGCATTTGTCGGAGTACGGGTAGTGTCTAAGCGACCTATATCTGGTCCCTTTAACTGAAATAATCTTCAGTGAAACATACTAAAAATAGGCGTTGACTATTGAAATAACTCCGCCCCCGATCGATTGGCAAGTGTTCTTCTTTTCTCAATGATGTTATGACGAAATGACGTTGAATGAAACAATGTTAATGGGGGAGTTGGTGAACAAGTGATACCAGGAGCTACACCTAAGACACAAGTCATGCTCGGTATAATGAGGTACATTAGGCCACGTGTGGTTAAAATGGGGTACAATAGCTACAGGTGGAGACGAATGGGGTACTAAATTCTCCAGAAACGTACATATCGGTACAATTGGGATCAAATGTATGTATATGGCACAATATGGTATCATTGGGTACAGTTGGCACAGTGGTATAATGGGGTACACATTGGATGGTGTGGTACAATGAGTTATACATCTGGTACAATGCTGTACAGACGGGTATAATCGGGTACATCCGAGTATAAATTGGTACAATGAACTATGCATCCGGCCCAGTATTGTACAGATGGGAATAATCGGGTACATTTGGGCATAAATTGATACAATGAACAATACTTCTGGCACAATGTTGTACAGATCGGGATAATTGGGTACATGCCGGTATAAATTGATACAATCGGGTACACTCCTCAATGTTTGCATTGTGATGGTAGTACATCCTCCTTCCCTGCCCATTGTGTCTTCGACTCATTTTCAGGTGGACGGGAATTTGGCCAGCAGACTTTCAGACTGTCCCTGTAGTTATGGCTGGCACACACCTCCCGTCTGTGCGCACCCACCTACCGTTTACGATCTAAAACTGCCCGTTTCGCGCACAAAAATCGCTATGTGTGCGCTCCCCGCGCACACCTAGCGATTGCGATTCGGGCATAAAACCTCAGTTTTAGGGTTAAAACCGGCCGATTACGATTGCGATTCGCGATTCGAAAAATGAATCGGTCCGTTTTCAGTTTTAAGCAGGTCGGGTCGGGTCGCGAGTTTTAGTGCGCGAATCGTAAACGGGAGGTGTGCGCCAGCCATAAGGAAGGTGATCACTACCGGAAGTAGTGCAGGTCAAGTAAAGCTTTAAACGCTCAGAGAATTACAATCGATTTGAATTACAAGTCCTCCTTAGTTCATGTAAATACCAACCTCATAGGCCATGTATCCATAAACATTTCCCTTGTGGTGTGTTTCCTTGTTCCATGTTTGCTTGTGACCTTGTGACCTTGTGACCTTGTGACATTGTGACATTGTGACATTGTGACATTGTGACATTGTGACATTGTGACATTGTGACATTGTGACATTGTGACATTGTGACATTGTGACATTGTGACCTTGTGACCTTGTGACCTTGTGATGTGCCACACAGACAATGAACATGTTCTTTTTTCTGTTCCCTGCACAGGGCCATACGGTCCCTGGGTCCAACCTATGGGAATGGCCACTAAGCAAAACACAGGTTCATTGTCTGTGTGGCACGTCACAAGGTCATAAGCGAACACGGAACATGGGAACTTGACACAAGGGAACAATTTTTGTTGGTAAATATGTTTATTCTGCTGAATAAATCTTTTGTCAGTGCCGAAGCACTGGTCTTCCAGCCATTTTTCAATTCAGAGTTATTTACACAAAAGGTATATTTTTTTTTTTTTTTTTTTTTTATTGAGGCTGTATTATACTGTCCATAGCATATAAGCCCGGGTACCCAGGCTTGTTTGCAATGCTGGCCAGTTGTAGTGTTGGGGTTATCTTACCACACAGTAGCAGCTGATAAGTTATTTGATTGCCTGCATTTCAGTAGCAGATAGATAATTGGTTGGTATATAGAATAAGGTGTACAATACGTGTTGAATACACAATTTGCACCATGTAACGCAATGAAATTCTGTAACCCAAAAGTTCCATAGCAATATGGTAAAAGTTGTGTCATATAACTAGATCAATATTAGTCAGATCAATGTGAGGATTTACCATAATATTTAGAATGTAAGCAGAAGTTATCTTCTGTATTCAGTTGGTAAAGTTGTAGTAAGTTTTAATGTTCAATTGCAGTTAGGCCAGCGGTATATAAATGTTGGTTTGTTAGGAATATTCTAGTGTAACTCTAGTGTAACTCTAGTGTACTTAGTTACGTGAGTTTATGAATTATGTTGTTGGGGTGGGGTTGTTAATAATACACTGGACCAGCTGTGACCAGTGAAGCAGTGGGACCAATCCCAGTGCATTTAGGTCTTAAATTTTACATTTTTACCTGGACTGTCTCTGTCATCGTATATGGTTGACTGGAAGTCACAAGGTCACAAGGTCACAAGTGAACACGGAACATGGGAACTTGCCACAAGGGAACAGTATATGGATACATAGCCTTAAAGCTATATAATTCAATGAGAGTGACAAGTATTTAAAACCAAAACACTTATCTAGATTGTATCCTAGATATCCAACAGATGCACTCGTTTGACAGTCATTGCAGTTTGGTGAACTTCTTCTATACTGTACTATGCTCGTAAAGAAAGTCTATGTCAAGCATTTCCTTGTGAACACCAAAATTACATGAACCCATAATCTATCAGATTATGCAACGTTAAGCAGCATGTCAGTTTTCCACCTATCTACATTTGAAAGCAGTTCTAAGCATATATACTGAAATGACCTTAGATGTTGCTAGGACGTAAGACAACAACAAAGTAACATATTATAAGCCTAAAATGTGCACTTGGTGTTGTTATTATATTCATTGATTAAGCAGGGGAAATTTCAATCGTGAACAATTGATCTTCCTCATTCCACTGCTCCTTGTGCTATCCTTGTAATACCAAGTGCCAGGATAGGTAGTGACAATTATCAATTTGTATGGCACTCATTTTACTCGGCAAGGGTTGGAAGTCATGACCTGCCTCCTGCTAAGTGGGCGCTAAACGCATTAGACCATCCCGTCTGGTACTCAGATATCCCACCTCCTGCCTGCTTGCCTCTAATTGGCCAAGCACACACTCTCACAAATATCTCTCAGCTATCTCCCAGAAATCCAGCGTCATTGCGAATGCAGGGGCTGGTTGTTGATTGCATACCGTATATACGCAAATATAAGTCAACTTCAAGTATACGTCGATGGGTATTTTTGAAGGAAATATCTAGAATTAGGCCTAATCTGGGCTATAGATCGAGTTTCAGCATTTAAAATCGAGGGGGACATGTACAAGTATAACCAATTTAAGTTTTGTTGATGTTGTGTCAAATAAGTTGACACAACATCAACAAATCATATACCATGCTTAATATAAACATTTTATTTTATTTTGGATCACCTTTGCAAATAAAACGGTATCCATTGTGTAGACATGATGACTGTGTGTTTCGTTTTTAAATCTTAAATTCTTAAATCATGGGTTACCGGGTTGCTTATGGTGTCATAATGGACAGAAGAATTTGTACATTTCAATATATTCTGTCTGGTAGAAAGGGGTCCCTCGGGGGGTATTGAAAGTATAAGACGACCTCAGAGTAGGAGATTTTTGTGTGGTAAATTTCCTTTGTGTTTGTGCCTGTATTCTGTTGTTGATATTATTTTAGTTTTTGTTTAATCAAGTTGAACATTTTGTGGATCTCATTTCTGTCCCTAAGTGAAGAATCACAGAACTCTGCACCATCTCACTGCAAGCCTGTAACCATGTTGTAAAATATTCCGATAATTACACATTGGTGGGTGATGTGAACTGGTCTAGATGGGATTACAAATGTTATATAAAAGGTAGATGATGTAATGTGACCAGATGCATGTGTTATTGTAGTGCTGGTGATCCTTTACTTAGATTAAATAGACATTGTGTATTCTATAGATAGTGTGAGAGGGGCACTACTATTAGTGTGATAGGGCCTTAGCAGCTCTGCTCACAAACCTCCTCCCCCCTAACTGTTAGATACGGATCACTGCACACCCAGGCACAACAGAGCAGTGAGGCCAAAACAACCAAGGCATGGATACAAGCATGCTTACGGTTAATTGGTGGATATGGGAATGCTTACTGTTGATTGTGGTATGCAGGTATTGCAGGTATAGCAATACCTCAGGGAGTTTGACGCCCCTGCCCTGCAGAGTAGTAAACCTCTGCCTTGTGGTACAGGTTCTTGACAGAACCGAAGGCTAAGGGAGCAAACCCTAAACAGAAAACCATATCACTGTGGCAGCATTAAGGGTGGTTGATGTATGGAACTCCCAACATCTCCCGACCAGCCACTGCAGGGACAAATAGTTTTGCGCCTGTCTTGACATGTACTTGCCGGTGTGAAACCTCTATTTGCTCCCCGAGAGAGTGCCGCTGGTAACTTGCAAAAGGCAGCAGCACTTCAACACTTTTGCAGGCAGCTTTCATGAAATGTACAACCGCACAAAGGAGAGCGGCAGTCAGGTAATGAAAGCAGTCTTTGTTGCATCGCGACTGACAGCATGATGATGATGATGATGACTCTTGATTGGAGGATCTGGTCATGTTACAGGCCATCTTGGATTCTAAAACTACTATATAATAATAAACCTGAGGGTGCAAGCTCTCTCTCTACCTTCGAATCTATAATCTGCCTTTCTTCTACTTGCCTGTAGTGATTTCCTATTTAGCCTGCCTTCACAACTACAGCTGCCAACCGACGACTTTACAACGTGATAGCATTACCCCTAGGTGTGTGTGTGGAGGGGGGAGGGTGATGGCGGCAACAACACACTAGGGCACGTGATATTCAGGTAGTTCTGGGCTGATGTTTGGATAAATGCCACTTACTGGGTATTGCCACTTTTAATTGAATCCGTATAAGCGCAGGCTTATTGTGGGGAAGGTCGGAGGTTTGAATCCCAGCGGAGTCAAGCCAATGATTTAGAAAATTGGTATTTGTGTCACGTAGCCTGGCACTTCTACTTTTAATTGGTATGAGCCTCTTTCAACAAGTGCCATTAACAGTAGGGTTTTCTTCAATATGCCACATAATATTATATATATATAATACATAATAATATAATACAGAAACTACCCCATTCTAACATTAAAAATGGTGAACTGCCCTAACATGTTATTCACAGTATGCACATCATCATCATGCTGTCGGTCGCGATGCGACAAAGACTGCTTTCATTACTTGACTGCCGCTCTCCATTTAGCTCTCTGCTGTGAGAGTTGCGTCCATGCACACTAGACAAAATAACCATATTCAAAGTTGTATCTGATTAAAACATCTTGAGGTTGGTCCTGAAGTTGATGTAAGCAGGTTGATGTTGATTAATAATATTCCTTAGTAGGACGCAAATGGAAGTGCATCCGGATTTGTTTAACTACTAGGTCACGGTCCAGCATAGCAAACTGCTACTAAACAAAGGTGTCAGGATGCAGTTTTCATGGTGATGCGCATTTTCAGATGTGAACTCAAATACAATTTAAGATATGAAAACAAATATATTAGTACAAAGTTACTCTAACCTTGAGACTGAAAATATCAAATATGCACCCTGTTGTTTCTCAATGCTGTTGGGTAACATCACTATTTTTATTTCTTTGTAGCAAACTGTTGTTTATTTTAGACTGTGTTATATATGTGAATGAATATAATATAATGTGGCCAGAAGAGCAATGCAACAGTGCTGACAAAAAAACCTTTATTCACCGAATAAAAATGATCATTTACCTAAAATATAGATGTATATATACAGTAAAACCTCTCTAACCGACCACCTCCAAAGATCGACCACTCCCCTATCTCAATCCCAACAATACCATTGTAACCATATTCTAAATCCCTAAGCTGACCACCTCCCTAAATAGACTACTTAAAGTCGGTCCCAAGGTCGGTCGGTTTAGAGAGGTTTACTGTAAATATATATATATATATATATATATATATATATATATGTATATGCTACCCATCTACTGAGATCAGTGTGGCCCTTACCCACTCACATCCCCACCCCACACACCCCACCCACCCCCACAGACAACCCCACACACCCTCTTTGCTCCCCAGACATTCTAAGGAAGCAGCCATATTTAAAGCCATAACCCCAACACCTAACTATTATACACACTGGCTCCTCAGACCGAGTAGTTTACCAAACAGCCATGACCTGCATCTCAAAAAGGCTGCTCAGCCTCGTTTTCACCATGACCCACGTCTGGTCGAGGGTCTGCTTCCGGCCGATAAAAGTATCCCATCCTGCACTGCGCTGCGATGTCCAGATGTGTCTGGACTGGGTGATGAAGGATCATACGTCTGTAAATATGTGATCTATGAGGATTTATACGAGTATAAATAATGGGAATTGCCTATGCCGCAAATTATTTCTTCGTTATTCACCAAATACGACTGGTGGCGTGGGAATGACTGGAACCAGCAGTGACTCGGGTGTTAGTTTGTATAAGTGGGGGGTCATGAAGAGACGGTCAAACACTGTTGGTTGGTGTCATTATGTATACCCACATAATAAATTATATAGTATATATATATACTATATAATTATATACAAAAATAGTGTAAATGTAATAAAATATGTATATATATATAATTATTTAATACATATATATAACCTATATATCTATTAAATATATAGATATATATAAATCCTCCGGTGCGACTGACACTGGTCTACATCTGGTGGAGGTGAGGAGGGAAGGTGCAGCCACCGGTACAGAGTTGGTCTTACGGAGTATAACAAATAATAATAATTAACCCTTACCTATTTTTATACTCGCATAATTCGTTATACATGACATATATTTATATATATATATATAAATATATATATGGAAAGTTCAGGTGGAAACCCCCTTAAACGCCAATCCAAAAATTGAAATAAAATATTGTTTACCAGAAGCTAATTTTAATTCTCATTAATTCCACTTTGCTTATGATGAAATGATTATGGAGCAATGGACAAAACAATAGGAATGTAAAAAGAAAATTGTTGAAGGTTTAATTCCAATGTTTACTGGAATTTTTGGATTAGCGTTTACAGGGATTTGCACCTGAACTCTTCATATGTATGTGTATATAGTCTGAGCAGCAGGGTCAGCTTTCCTTGGCTTCGTCAGCAAGATGGGGTTCCAAGAGATTCAAATATTGAATCGGGCACCAACCATTGTTTGCCCAGTTGGAAAACATGGAATTCCACTAATGCAAATTGGAAGGGAGATTAGAACACTGACGTTAGGAGAAGAACCAGGAAGTAAAGGTTCCCGACACACAGGTAGCTGGTTTCTACATACAGTAAAACCTCTCTAAATCGACCGACCTTGGGACCGACTTTAAGTCGTCCATTTAGGGAGGTGGTCGGTTTAGGGAGTTAGAATATGGTTACAATAGTATTGTTGGGACCCAAATGAAGCGATCGATATAGGGGAGTGGTTGATCTGTGGAGGTGGTCGGTTAGAGAGGTTTTACTGTAATGGCATTTTTATTTCTCCACAGTATATTCAGGACAGTCAAATGTAGGTCAGGGCAGAGTCATTGCGGATGCGTGGTCCCCAGTCAGGCCGAAAGGGGTCTAATGGCGACCAGAACCACCTGATCCACTGACACTTGAACCTTCCTGAGAGCCGTACAATTTGAGTGTAGGGTTAGTTAGTGTGAAAAAGTCGGCTGGGCTTTTCCCACAACAAATGCTTTCTCATGTCGGGATGCAGGTAACATTTTGTTTGGTGTCATTTCAAGAATCACAATACAAGTTGTGTAGATCGTTAATAGATTTAGAAATTGATTAGCAATTTTTGCTAATCAAAATTTTTAAAACAAACGTTCCCTGTGTACATACATTACACAGGGAATATTTTGTTTGGTATTGTGTCGCGAATCGCGATGCAACTTATGTAGATCGCTAATTAATTTCCAAATTGATTAGCAATGGTCGCTAATCAAAATTTTCAAAACAAAATGCTCTGTTGGTGGAAGTATCTGCTTTCCCCGGTAGGTGGCTTGACGCATAAGTCTGTTTCATATGCGTGTTATGGATACAGCATTGAATGAGGTAGACACATACAAATATTTAGGGACTACACTCGATTCAACACTAAATGGTAATCGACAACTGTCAGAACTCAATCAAATGATAGCCATAAAAATGACATCTTTTAGGAAAATTAGATACTATATGACTGAGAACACAGCCCTTTTGCGATCTAAAGCCACTATTCTTCCAATAATTGACTACAATGATTTAATCTATGGACTGCTCACAAAACAACAAGAAACCAAATCACAGATGATTCAAAACAGGGCACTTAGAACTGTCTACAGAGGTCAAAACCTGTCTGTAAAGGAACTGCGTGCTAAAGCACAAGTCAGCAACCTTAGCCAAAGGAGAGACTCACATCTCCTCATGCTCATGTATAAAAGATCGAATGATGAGCAATATGTTGACCATACAAACAGAGTAACCAGACAGAGTGATCCTACACTCCTAAAAATGCCCAAGCCACTAACAAACAAGATGGCCAAAGCGCCAATTTACAGAGGTGGTACATTATGGAATAAACTCCCAGTGAGGACAAGACGGTCATCAAGTCTCCTTGAATTCAAAAACTTTATAAAAATACAACAGGCCTGTCAGACCCCTACACAGTTACAGGTATTCTAAAGGCCACCCTTGCCCTGACCCCTGAACATCCATATATACAAATGGTCTCAAATGCACTGCACGGCCCAGCACGCTATGCCCCTTCCCACCCCTCTTTCAACGCCCATTACATACCTAGTACCTAACATTTTTCGTGAAATTGACCCAATACCAGTCACATATAAATCCCCACTACGACCTCAGATCTCCATTCCATTCATCAAATCATACAATACAAAGAACTAACAATTACTAATTAAATGACTCAAACAGTATTGCAAAAATTGAGTGTTCCTGTCACCATCATACCATATCCTTCAATATATAATGACTTACATTTATGGGAAAATCAGTTTAGGTATTTACTAGATACCATCATATTAATTGTGATTAGATCCACTGATTTGCATATATACTGTGCAGGTATTTGAAAATAGGTATATATATTTTGATATATTTCTTTACAAAAAAGGAAAGAAGGAAAAAAGTGTTTAAAGACAATTCTAGAACCATGCAATATATATTCACTGAATGCATGATACTTTTATTGGACTGGAATTGTACACAGTTACTACTACAGCTGATACTTCATCTATCAAATGTATTATAGTTTTAGGATCAAACAGGATGTGCATGCAGTCACTATTACAACTGATAGTAGTTTCATTTATATATTAAGGAATTGTACTGTATGGCCGGAAGACCAGTGCTCTGGCACTGGCAAGAGGTATTATTTGATGAATAAAATACACTTTAGTAATAAAAATAAAATGTGTTAAGTGGATCAGATGATTGATTGTGATTTGGGGTTTTATGTGTTAGCAACATTCGATGTAACATTAGGATGGCTAGGATCTTGTTTACAATGCTTCTCCCTAATATCGCCCACTCTGGGCTGCGGGCACAATGATCCAATATACCGCTTAGTGATAGTCAGTGAGGAGGTAATGTCTGCTGAATGGCCCACGGTGGAAGAGGAATCCGTGCCAGTCAATATTCACCGGTCCGTCCAGAAGTGGGTGTGGTGGGGTGGGGGAATTGTCACGTGGTCTGAACCGGACCAATAAGCACCCTGCCATTAACCCTATGGCTATATTTAGCTGGTGCCTTTGGAGGGCTTGCCAAAGCTAGCAGTAAAGGCTTGGTGACAATAGTCAGTGGAGCAACAGGCTTAGGATGACCCCATTTCAGAGAAGAGGCGGCGGTGGGGCTGAGGAGGTGCGGTGAGGAGGGGGAGTGTGGAGGGGTGGCGGCAAGGGGTGGTGGCAAGGGGTGGTGAGGAAGGGAGAGTGGGTGGGATGGTGGGGAGGGGTAGTGTGCACAAAGACGGCTCACTCAGCCTGTACTGCGTAATCAAAATGATCAAACCCACCACTTGGTGTGCTGGCTGTTCTCTTGGTTAAGCAGGTGCTATATTATATGTATAAATGTATAAATGAATGTGAAAGATGTGCGATGATGGCGATGATGATGATAATGCTGATGATGATGTGTATTTGTTCATAGCAATTTCATATTGATGTGTATTCATACTTACCTATCTCATGTATAATATAATTGTATGTGTTTACATGTGAAACACCAACCAGCAGCCGGGCTGATCAAACCCACCACAAGGTGGGACTGTGAAATTTACATTACCATGGGAGAGATAGGGAGTGAGCCGTCTTAGTATAATAGGCTCTTTGGTGTGCATGGGTGGTGTGGAAGGAGTGGGACGTAGGTCAGGTGGTAGATTAACTTACTGAAAACTGTTTTGAAAATGTTGATCCTCTTCTGGCTGATCTAGGCTCTATCGGGCCTCTAAGGCCAGCTCGTTATGGCAAAATAAAAGAACTTTTTTTTGCACACATATGTAGGTTGGCGGTGCCCTGAAGTGATATAAGTGTGGGTTCCCTCTCCAATATCTATCCAGCCTTCTCTCAAGTGCTTCTACCATTGGTGCTTCAACCACTTGGTCTGGGAGACTGTTCCATGGATCTGTCACTCGAAAGAAAAATGAATGTTTCCTGACCTCAAGTCTGGGCCTCTCCTCGAATATCTTAGAGTGTCCACCAGTGAAGGTGTGGGTCATCCGATCGATCCTGCTCAGTGGACCCATTTGCAGTTTGGGCTACTTTCCGTTCCAACCAGTGGTCCACAACTGATTCATCAAAGGCTGAGTTATGTCCTGTCCTGTCTGTGGGAAAGTGCATATAAAAGACCCCTTGCTGCTTATCGGAAAGAGTATCCTATGTGGCAGCAGTGGCTTTCCTTCAAAGAAATATGTTCGAATGACCATATGTTTGATATCCAATAGCTGACGATGAAAATCAATGTGTTCTAGAGGTGTCGTTAAATAAAACAAGTTTTACTTTTTCCTTTAATGGTTGTGTGGAAGGGCGGTGAGAGGACAGCGCGTTTGTGTTTGTTGTTGTTTTATTCAACATTAAAAATTATATCAGGACGAGTACCGACTTATGACAGTGCACACTTATGCCAACTTTATAGTGCTGCCCCACTGGGAGACCAGGTCACCAGTAGGTACCATGACCCGATATCCCACACAGTCACATTATCCTGAAACTGTGCCAGCCAGTCCTTGCCCTATCCCATTAATGCCGAGCTCCAGGCTAGGTAGCAACAAGTATCAATGTTATAAGTCATGGGTTTGACTCGGCTGGGATTCGAACTCGTGACCTTCCGCACGGGAAGCCTGCGCTCTACCGATTCGGCCACCGCGTCCGATGAGAGGACAGTGAGCAAAGGCAGTGAAAGTGAAATTATATATTAAATCAAATATAGATAAGTGTTTTGATTTAGAAAATGTGATGCTTTCTTCAGACATTGTAGCTTTAAATATTGAGAGATATTTATTAGAGTGTAATGGGTGCACAACATAACACTCGTATGGTCGATACATCATTTATTACAAATCCAAGTCGTACAATGCATCTGTCTGGGCCAAGTGCACTACCAAACATATAATACAAAGAAAAGAAAAATAAATAAAATTTGTAGAAGGTCTATAGTGTAGCAGTGTTGCAGGCGAACTGCGGAGGCCGGGGCATGCTCATAGGTTGTGCACATCATCGAGCGCCATCCGGTGGTAGTCCCGCAAACCAATGGCAAGTCCCCCCGCAAATCACCAGGGGGCAGCACAGTGCGCTTTCCTTACACCTGCATATACGCGGAAGTATACACATGGCTGTAATGGGCACACAACATAACACTTGTATGGTCGATACATCATTTATTACAAATCCAAGTCGTACAATGCATCTGGCTGGGCCAAGTGCCACGGTCGGAGACCCACCCAGAGAGAAGAGAAAGTCTTAAATTAGATAGAAGAACTAATAGCTGTGGCTACTCTCATATCTGCTATAATGCGCTCTGCCAGGGGGCGCGACATGTACTTATATACGCAGTCAGAGGTCCAATCCCCGTGGACCTTGATCTCATCAATCGAAGCCCCCTGGAGGGCGAGAAATGTACACCCCCCTTGCAAAGCGAGTGTCAAGAGAATTTACTGGCGTCGAGCCCAGCCTCACCCACGAACAGCTTGATGGTGGCCTGAAGGGTCCCGTAATCAAGAGGCCTGTAGCCCCTCCCCCGACAGCGGGAATTTGAAATGTGGGAGCACCCCCCCCCCCCCGCCTTAACTTGATAGAAATGTTTCTCTGTCCAAAAAACAGCGCATAGATCAGTATTGTGGACCCGGGGGACAGGGATGAGGAGCTCCCTCTCTGAAAACTGGATGGTCTTGAAGCGCCTTACCTTAAGGATCATCCCTCACCCAAACAATTTTTAATCGGATCTCCTAAGGACAGACTCAGACTCTTTCAATTGGCATTTCCGGAGGAGCGCCCTGAACCCGGTCAGCAAGGCCGCCCTGGAGCAAACGTGCCCCTCCCGAAGAGACATAAAGGAAAACATCTTAGTGAGCTCCCCTGGGTGCAGAGGAGCGGCCCTTTTCATGGACCATCCCAGAAACCGCTTCGTCTGCCCCAGGACCGTCCTTATCCGGTGGTCAGCGAAGTCAATAGGAGAGCAGCCCTCAGCTTTCAGGAAGAAGTTGAGGGCGCTAATATAGTTTGTAATGGAGGAGAATTTTAGAGAACGTGAAAGCCAAGTGATGTAAAGAGCCACCTGGGTGGACGGGCAAGGGAAGGGGGAGATCAAACCTCTAAATTCCTCGATGAATGTCAGGTTCTTCCTGACTTGCATCGACCTCGTTGATCGAGAGTTAGTGAGTAATAGTAGTCTGAAACTGATATAACCCTGGCCTTGAGTTCCTCAAGATCTGAAAAGAAATGATAAGTCAAATCAAACGAACACATGAACGCAACATAGGCAGCCTCGCTTGATCGACATTACTGATGCGGGCCAAACTAGGCCCATCCCACCATCTGCTTAAGGCGTCACAGATCACATTCTCTTTACTTCTTATGTATACTGATTTAACATTGAAGTTATAGATGACTGAAGCCCAAAATAGCTCCTTTACCCACTTCATGATAGTCTTATTGATGCAACGGCCAGTAGTAAGAGCCACACGGACCCTGGTGTTGTCTGTGACAAACACGACACACCTGTCCTGCCAGGAGTAGCCCCAGCGCCGGGTGGCCGCGACCACCGCCCACATCTCCTTTAGGTTAATGTGGGCGTCCCTCATGATTTCTCACGCGTCAGAAATATGGTGGCCAACAGGCAAAGACAAACCTGACTCGGAATTACCAAACTCTCCCACCAGCCAGTCGTCCGCGTGGGTCGCTCCAAACCCGCAATCCAAGGCATCACTGTAGACGGATACGGCAGTAGCGTGGGGCCCAACAGTTTTGAGTAGCCATTGAAGGTCTCCACAAACTCGATCCACCAGTGGAGCTCCAACGTGAACTCATCGTTCAGACAAAATTTGAAATATGGTTTCTTAGGCTGCCGTATTGTGTCATAGACTTGGGTGGAGAAGGAGCGGCCCCCGCAGACTACTGTAGCGCAATGCGCGAGGCGTCCACCCAGGTGCTCGAGGTCCTTGCGGGACGCCTGGCTTGCCTAGAAATAGTAAGAGTTCACATTTCAATTCGCAGATCTTGTCATCCGGGAGGCACAATTGGAGATTAACACTGTCTACCTCAATCCCAAGGAAGCGCGTAGATTGAGAAGGGGCAAGTAATTTAGGATAGCTTAAATATAACCCCAACCTCCTTAAAATAGCTGCAATTTTGGCTTGATTAAGAGGGCATTCCTCAAAGGAGGAGCCAATGACTGCGAAGTCATCAAGATAATTAACAGATCTAAGAACGCCCTCCCTCTCACCACAACGCATGACAAAATCTGAGATGCGATTAAAAATGTAGGGGCTTGACGACAAGCCCATGCAGAGGCGATTATCAAAAAATATTTCGCCGCCAAGACCGGAACCGAAGTCCCAACTGATTGCCTGCATAGGGTGGTCACTAGGATGGATGCTGATCGCACGATAGGCGTCCTTTATATCAGAGCTGGATTTTCACTGCAGAAGCCCGAGCACTCCTTCTCGCATTTGAGTGTATCGAGGTATCCAACCACACTAACTATGTTATATACAGTGATTCATTCTCTTGCCTCCTGGCTGTTGCTGGAATGAAAACGAATCACCCTATTCTAGCAACGGTCATTTATAAAATGAACCAACTCACAACGGATGGGTATGACATCCACCTGTGCTGGGTGCCTGGCATACAAGGAAACAAACAAGCTGATCGGGCTGCGAAGAAGGCCCTGAACTGTGATCTTGAACCATGTCTGATCCCTCACTCTGATCTGAAACCACTAATAGCCACCCACATAAAATCCAAATGGCAACATGAGTGGGATGAAAACATTAATAAACTTAAAGAACCATCTGTGGGAAAGCCACCACAGACTCATGCGGGAGGTCGACGGGACCAAGTGGTCCTTAGCCACTGCCGTATTGGCCACTCGTGGCTTACACATGCTTTTCTGCTCAAAGGGGAACCTCCTCCTGAATGTATTGGGTGTCAGTCCCCGCTGACACTCAAACACATTTTACTAAGTTGTGTTGATTCTTTTGCCCTGCGCCAACAGTTTTACACTGCAGACGGTGTGCATGACCTTTTTACTAAGGTAAAACAGGAAAATATGTTGGCCTTTTTTAGGGCAGCTGGACTGTATCACCTCATATAGTTTACTAAATGGATTCTATCAACTATTAATAAAACTTTTCTTTTTCTATGGGAATTTGTTTCCCTTGAGCACAAATATATGATTGTGAGCTTTCTAATTTAATGAGTGTCTATTGGCACATAATTGATTGTCTGCTTTTACATCTAAAAGCGATGGTTTGAACAAAAAACAAACATCTCTCGCCGTGAATATGGCCTATGCTGCCGACACGGCGTAAAGCAACCACCAATCAATCAAACCTTATATCGATCTTTGCAATGAAATCGTCACGCACCAGCTGGCGAGCGAGGTCATCAACACCTCGGTAGGAAAATTTTGAACAGACCTTATCAACATGGATATTAACGGAGAGGCCATCAGGCTTGCTACAGTCAATTATAGATCTTAAACCCTTGCCACTTACCTTAGGGACCGCAAACACATTATGGACACACTGCGGGGCCGAGTGAGCACAGCCTATGTAACCACAACTCAATTTGTTTGCTAATTTATCATGAATAAATTCCTTCTCACAGGGTTTTTAACATTCTTAGAACGTGCTGAGTAAGTGGCTGCACAACTTGGGTTTATAACTTTAAAACCAAATATTGCACCCTGTAGAATAAAGTCCCTTTTCGGGTCGACCTTACCCCTGAAAAAGCATGGACACGGCATGGTTTAAATTGAGCAGCTGAAGGCCCGATAAAATGTTTACAAGTACAAATAGCTTTTAAGCAAAGGTGAGAAATAGTCAAAGTAACAGGGGCAATACTGTGATTAAAACTGTCATGAGCAGAGACATGTAAATCACAACCAACTATTATTACACTCAACCAATTGCTTAGTATTGGGTCTAAATATGGGACAACCTATTCACCGTCGCTATGGGAAACAGGCACTAAGCCTGACTTGCAACACAACACTTCAAAGCCACCGGTAAGTACAGAGTCCGGTTCCAGGGCAAGTTTGCGGCCATAACCATAGCCGTGCTAACTAGCGGGGGTGGGGGGGTGCGGTACCTGTCACACTACAGTCCACATAATCCGCCCGAACTAGGCCTGCTTGCGGGCGTGCATTCACATGTAATTTACTGATGTCAGCCGAAATTGCCAAGGGTGTAGGGGTAACACAATTTACCGAAACGTTTTTGTCAGAACTAATACAAACATTAGCGACCCCCAGACACAATTCAGGGGAACATCCACCCAGGCAACCGACAACACCGTAATCTTTGCTACATTTGCTGCGGACGTGCGTCTTGCTCCCACAGCTGGAGCACCAATGCCCATAGCTACAAGTCCTGTCATCCCTCGAACACCCCTCCTTCTTGTTACTTGCCATCCCTAATGTACACGTGTATGGGCCTATTTGGGCTTGCCTTACTACTAGTATAACTGTAAGAGCTAGCCCAGGGTTTACACAAAAATTCAAAAGCGTAATATTTTAACGCGACCTCTGGGTTCCTGGATGAGAACACGCCAAAGCCCTCATACACAGCAAGATTTCCTGATAACCTTGTCATAGTTCACATGTGACTTTTCAATAAACTTACCAGACGTGGCCTTGCCTGCGATATAGCCAATATGTTTTAGTAGTTTCAAAAGCTTCTCACCGTCAGTTTCTCTCGATGCCACTACCCAGTTTACAGAGGCTTCTATAAGTTCGAAGGGGGATAGGTTTTTGACAGCCTTACCGTCTTCTATGTGTCTGGGGAGGGACCACTTACTTCTGGCCCTCCTTTCCTTGCTTGTCGAACGTTCATCCGAGGAGGACAAACTTGATGAGCGCTGGTGGTCACGGCGCCCTCTCCGGTCAGGTGATGCGCTCTGACGCTTGCTGGTGCTCCTCCCTCTTGACCGAATGTCGCCCTCGCGACGCAGACTTGCTCCAGTGCTTCGTTAGTGCCCCGCGATTTCTTTCCAGTTTGCCGCGTCACAGTCGACTGCCCAATCCCTCCTGTGGTCCCCGGTCCAATCGAGCATGAGGTTCGCAACAACCTCACACAGGTCTCGCTCCACACATTCTAGTTTGGCCAGTTTCTTCCATCTCTATAGGTGCCAGATCCTCTCAGTAATCTGCCTTTCCTCCTTCTCCAGCAGGTCGACGTCAATTGTAACATCTGACTCTTCTTCATTTACAGTGCTCGATTTCGCTCCCTCTGCTATAGCAATAGCCAACTTTCTTGTGCTCGCCCTGTCGAACGCCTGTTTAAATGTGTATAACAGGTGTCGTTCACCGGTTCAGTATGTATGATACTGCAGAAAGCGCAATAGTCCTTTGGCATGCCGGTATAAAGGTGCCGGTACTACGAAGCCAGTACCGCCGGTAGAAAGTAGCAGGTAGCAGGTAGAAGGTAACAGATACATTTTTAGAAGGTCTATTGTGGAGCAGTGTTGCAGGCGAACTGCGGATGCTGGGGCATGCTCGTAGGTTGTGCACATCATCGAGCGCAAACCGGTGGTAGTCCCGCAAACCAATGAATGGCGAGTCCCCCCGCAAATCACTGGGGGGCAGCACAGTGCGCTTTCCTTAGACCGCATATACGCGGATGTATATACGTGGCTATATATTATGTGTTTGATATTTCGCTTGAAGTCGATTAATTATTGATAATGCATACTTCTGATGTACTATATATATGCATAGATATATATACATCTCGATTAAAATAATTTTTTCTGATTCTTTTTTAAACCGGTGAAAGCTCATCGTATTCGCGCTAGTTAATAGAACCGCCATAGATGGTGCCACCGCATATTCAATTCCGCAGTTAAGAATTGTCCCCCAGCAAAGCAAGCATACATATATCAATATGAGTAGGTTAATTCGCACAGATAATATTATGTCCGCATAATTCAGTATACATCATTCATCGGCCTTAAATGATACGTACTCTGTGTTCATTTCGCATTAATCACATGAACAGATACCCCACTGATAACAATTGACTTATCTAATGCCAATTATGACTTCCAATTTGCGCTATGATTACATAATCGACTTGCCTTTGTCATCTCAGTGGAAGGGGCATTCCTAAATCAATATTTCATTGAACAGCCTTCTTGCCCAATCTATGCATGCGCGTCTTAATTGGTTAGAGGAAGCAGTAGCTAGGGGCATTGGGCATGCGCACTGGGTGGGGGACAAGGGGCGGGATGGGTGTGGGCTAAGGTTTATAATGGACTCTTATCTGTCAAATCACGATATGATAATAACTCTCTCCAATTATCCAGATTCGATTCTGGCGCCTTCAGATCGAGGCTCGTGGAAAGAAATAATCTGAGCCAGTACGTCACTTCCGCTATCCTCCCAGCAACCAATCAGCGTGTCTTTGTTACTCCTCAAAGATCGGGTCACATGATCGATTTTATACATGATTAGTTGCTATGTTGTATTTGTGTGTGTGGAGAGGGGGGTGTGTTAGGTATGTTAATATATAATATTGTTACTGACAGAGAAATGCTGCCTAGTTAGTTCCGTGAGTTGCCACTATCCAAAACTGGCGCTGGCCTCAGTCCTGCATGTATCACGGGACACCAGAGGGCGCAGCACCCGCTCCAGTTGCTGCTCCCTCCTCATGTATCTCAAAACTTGCTAGATTTTTTTAGTTTTTTCTGTTTTTAATATTTGTGGGGGTACATTCATTGAGTAAGTGGGGGAAATTTCAATCACGGACAATTGGTCTTCGTCCTTCCTCTGCTCGATTGCCATATCCTAGTAACGCTGAGCACCAAGCTAGATAGGTAGCGATACAAATAAATGTTTAAATCATTGGTTTGACTCGACTGATGTTGAATCCTAGGGATTAGAATCCCACTACCTACCAACACAAGAGGTGGATGCTGAACTCATTCGGCCACTCCGTCCGGTCATAATATAAAATTGTAAAAACAGTGTAGCGCCCACTCTCAACCAAAGCTCCCTAAACCAAACTCCCAACCCCCTCCACCCACCGCACCCCAATCCCACCCCCAACCCCACCCCTTAGCCCCACCCTCAACCTCGAATCACTACATAGCATCGCGGGTCCTGTGTGGCACCACTGTGGTGAGTAACAACGTATATCACACACTTTTTGTAGGGCCTTTGTTATGTTGACTTGACAGTTTCCCATCATCTCACCCACATTGGTTTTTTTTGCACCTCATTTCCAACTCACGTATTCATGATTTGAGAGATGAGAGCGGAGAGAACATAGGTAGTGAGATATGAGCCTCGTTGCTAGGATACGTGGGTGCGCGGGCGACGCTGGGTTCAATCTGCTGCCTCCAGGATTGCAAGGACAGGCGGGTCACCGCGAAACTGCTGTGGTGAATGGCGCCTACCGGAAATCGTAGCCGAATCGCAAAGAACCTGGGTTCCAGTCCCGGCCGAGTCAAAAACCATAAGACTTACTAAATATATACCTGTTGCTACGGAGCCTGGCGCTCAGTATTACTATGAATAAGATAAGGAATGGTTTGATTGGTATTAGCATAATGTGACGGATGATATTGGGGTATGGTGATGGGGCAGCTCGGTCATTAAGTGAGGCAATACTATAACGTCACCATCAATGCGTCCTGTCGCACATAGGAACCAGTTCTGATATGACCTTAGATGTTGCTAGGATGTAAGACGACAACACACAAACAACAAACAAAAGCGCATAGGAACCAGTTCTGATATGACCTTAGCTCTTGCTAGGATGTAAAACAACAACACCCAAAGAACAAACAAGAGCACATAGGAACCAGTTCTGATATGACCTTATGGCCCTGTCACACTACGACGTTTCCCCCGGCACGCCGGCAACGCGCAAAATATTTGCAACCCGTCGACACACGTCCAACTCTTCGGTGCTTTGGGAGAAAGTTTTACGTGGCACAGCGTGTTAGTAGCGTGCTATAAGCGTGCGGCCAACGGGCTTCAACGCGCGGCTGAACAAAGTGTCAACGTCCCGCCAGCGGGGTCCCAGCGTGCCATCAGCGTGTTATCGGCGCGTTGTCGGCACGCCACCCACGCGCCGACGGCGTGCGAGTAGCGCGTCATTAAAGGTTCACAGAACGCCGGGTAACGTTAGGCGCGCGGAAGACGCGCCAGCAACACATCAAGACGCGCCAGCAACATGTCGAGAAACGCTGGAGCAACGCCAACAGCGCGCCCACTACACGTCGATTGGAGGTCACCGACGGGCCGATGGAACGATCGCAGTTTGGCGAAATAAATGCCAATGTTCCGCCGGCGCGCCGCCAACGGGTATCGACGTGTTGTTAACGCGTCCGTAACGCGCCCGCCAACACGCTGACGCATGTTGCGGCCCGTCGAAAGTTTTGTGCAAGCACAAAACCTTGATGCGGCCCGACACGCGCCGACGTGTCCATTCACACATTGCAATATACCGATGCGCCGGTAACGCGCCGGTAACGCGCCGGTAACGCGCCGGTAACGTACCGGATGTGTACCGACGGTTCGCCCAAAAATGCAACGCATCGAAGCGCGTCGAAGCGCGTTCGTGAGAAACGTCATAGTGTGACAGGGCCTTTAGATCTTGATAGGATGTAAACCAACAACACACACACAACAAACAAAAGCGCATAGGAACCAGTTCTGATATGACCTTAGATATTGCTAGGACATAAAACAACAACACACAAACAACAAACAAAAGTGCATAGGAACCAGTTCTGATATGACCTTAGATCTTGCTAGGACGTAAAACAACAACACACAAACAACAAACAAAAGCACATAGGAACCAGTTCTGATATGACCTCAGATGTTGCTAGGACATAAGTTGCCACTATTGGTTTCAGCATATACTCTAGTCAACCAGTCATGAATGGACTAGGTGTGTGGCGCTCCGCACGGCGATATCTCTCCGTGAAATACACCTCCTTAAAGGCCCAGTCAGACCTTACCGGACTGAGTACCGGACACCACAGGACAAAGAAGTGTCTAGTCCATTGGTGTCCGGTATCAAAATGTACCGAAAAGTACCGAAATGTACCGAATGAAACGAATGCTAAACAGACAAGGAACGTACATTAACAAATAGCCACTGGACGATAACCGGACGGCAACGGAATGTCAAACGGACGGACTGGACATCAAATGGACACCAACCGGACACCAACCGGACACCAACCGGACACCTACCGGACACCTAACGGACACCTACCGGACTGTTCACGGACGTGCCAAAAACCGACGGACTGAATTCCCGCAGCACCGCCAACGGACTCTTCAGGATACATACCGGACACCTAACAGATGACTAACGGACATGAAACGGACAAAACGGACTAAACAGACTTAAAACAGACACCAACCGTACACCTCAGTCCGGTGGTGTCCGGTACAAGTTTTGAACATGCACAAAACTTGTACCGGACACCGCCGGACACCACCGGACAGATAACGGATATGCCAGATGCCAACCGTATATAAACCGTACATTGCCACATTTCATCGGACATTGTCCGTTTTCTATCCGTTTCCTCAATCCGGTGAGGTCTGACTGGGGCTTCAGACATGAAGAACTGGGCTGGGATTGGCGATTGAGTAGTGGTGACAAATTTGCGGTGTATCACCACTTTCACCATCTGGTTTTTGCTAAGTGATAGTGTCCTCGGGGGGGGGGGGGGAGGGTGTGATGCAAATGGAAAATATTGCGCCTAGAGCAGGATTCGAACCCACACTTCTTTCCACTCCGGAGCTAGCATTCTAACCATTATATTAACTAGGCTCCTTGATGTAATCACCCTATCAACACCTACCTGTCTATGTGGGGCGTTGCCTTAAAGATCAGTGCAGACTAGCTTGTATTTTGATTACATTCGTTGATTAATAAACTAGGGGCATTTCAATAGCTTAAAGTAAGCCTTCCTCATTCCACCATTCCTTTCCCTATTTTAGTAGTGATGCCAAATCTCACCTTTTAAGGCGTTGATTTGACTCGTCCCGGTTTCGAATCCCACGACCTGAAAAATGTGAAATTTTGCAGCTCGCCGTGAATTTGGCCTTTGCTGCCGACATGGCGCTAAGCAGCCAACAATCAATCAATCAATCAAAACGGGAACCGGGCTTTCACTCTCATGAACAATAATGAAATTCCTGGTTCTGCTGGTCACTCAGAGTATGTGACCCAACACATAGGGTCATAGCTTCAGGTTACAAGGCAGGCAGGTGGGGAGGGGGTGAATATTTTACTGAAAGTTATATGTTATCTAACTTCCATCAGAGGGAAGGTTGGTGGTGGAAATCCACTATAACAGTATAAGCATTTTACTCCAGGGGATGCTACCCACATTCGTTCTTCTACTGATATCAGATGACGGGTTGGTTGGGGAAATCAGCTATTTATATTCTGCCCCCTTAATCAACGGATGTAAATCCATCCAAGAGAAGAATCTATTTCCCTTTTTTTAAGGACCTGGTCTTTTTAGTAGATGGGCAGAGAGTTTCCAAGCGATTATTTGGCTCTGACTGGCAGCTCTATTACTGACGGATCCCTAGCACTATCCACTTCCGGTTTAAAGCTTGTTTTTCCCGGTAGGGGGCCGCAGCTCCATTATGGCCTTTCAACAGGGGACAGGGTGGATGCGTGATCAACCATGCGTGAAGCAATATCGCTAAGTATTGATTTTGCGTGATTTGTTTATGGTGTGTATTTCCTAAAAGGTCATTAACCTAAATAATTGTAATGGCCGTAACTTTTTATTGCAGATATTTCACTAAGTTCATTCAGCCTATTTATAGCCCCCCCCCCCACCACCACCACTATCACTTAAGGATTTGTTTGTTTGTTTGCTGTTGTTTTACATCATAGCAACATCTAAGGTCATATCAGGACAGGTACCGACTTTGACAGTGCACACTCATGGCAACTTTATAGTGCTGCCCCACTGGGAGATCAGTCACATTATCCTGACACTGAGCCAACCAGTGCTTCCCCTATCCTAATAATGCCGAGCACCTGGCTAGGAAGTGACAAGTATCAATTTTTACATCATTCATTTGACTCGACCCACCACATACGGAAGGATTATATGCACTTGGAACTGTGGGCGGGTTGGCTGCATGATGGGAAGTCTAGGCAGTTCAACGGTTAAAAGGTGAGCCCAAAATCACAGAAATCTGTTGTTTTTTTCCCAATTCTAGGCTTTGATTCCAACTCAAGACTTTTTATTCTGATGATACGCTTTGAAACAAATGTTAGCCTTTGATTCGTACTCTAGGTTTTGATTTCAACTTTAGGCTTTGAATACAGCTTTCGGCTTTGGTTCATACTCTAGGCTTCAATTCCAACCTTAGGCTTTCAGTAGAACATTAGGCTTTTAATCGAACTTTGGGCTGATTCCAACTCTCAACTTTAATTCAAACTTTAGGCTTTGGATCGAAATTTTGACTGATTCCAACTGGAAGCTTTAATTCCAAATTTAGGCTAGCCTTCCACCTCTCAGCTTTGCTTCGAACTTTAGGCTTTGGATCAAACTCTAGGCTTGGATTCCAACTCTAGGCTTGGATTCCAACCATAGGTTTTGTTTCCAACTTTAGGCTTTGTAGCAAACTCTTGGGCTTGGATTTCAACTCTAGGCTTGGATTCCAACCCTAGGTTTAGTTCCAACTTTAGGCTTTGTATCGAACTCTAGGTTTGGATTCCACTCTAGGCTCATTCTAATTAGGCTTTGTTTCCAACTTTAGGCTTTGGATCCAACTCTGGGCTTAGATTCCAACTCTAGGCTTGGATTCCAACTCTAGGCTTGGATTCCAACTCTAGGCTTGGATTCCAACCATAGGTTTTGTTTCCAACTTTAGGCTTTGTAGCAAACTCTTGGGCTTGGATTTCAACTCTAGGCTTGGATTCCAACCCTAGGTTTTGTTTCCAACTTTAGGCTTTGTATCGAACTCTAGGTTTGGATTCCAACTCTAGGCTTGCATTCTAACTCTAGGCTTTGTTTCCAACTTTAGGCTTTGGATCCAACTCTGGGCTTAGATTCCAACTCTAGGCTTGGATTCCAACTCTAGGCTTGGATTCCAACTCTATGCTTTTTTCCAACGTTAGGCTTTGGATCACACTGTTGTGCTTGGATTCCAACTCTAGGCTTTGGTTCCAACGTTAGAATTTGATTCCAACTTTAGGCTTTGATTCATATTCTAGGCACAGGATTACAAAACTGCAATGACTCTTTAATGAGTACACCAGTAGGATGTACGATATGTAGGATCACTTCTGGGTGCTTTCGTCAGCTTATGCGGCTTTATGAGAAGGGTCACAGTGAGATGACCTCCTTCTTCTTATGACGTCATCAACTGATAAATAAATCAGTGGTTGGGGGTGAGAGATGCCCTCGTGGTTTTAATTCCGGCGCGATGATCACTCAATGCTTCGGTCCAATAAACACGACCGGTTGCCATGGCAATCCCATATGCTTTACGCTTGAGTCTATTTTTAGCTGGCGAATGAGAATGGATGACCTTGATATAAATACAGGTAGTGGACGGGTGGGTTGGGGTGGGTGGGACAGGGGGCATTTACATCCAGGCGATTCTAGGCGCGATCATATGAAAAGCCCGAGAATTCACCGGGCGCTATAGGTGTACATAATAACAATAGATATGGCGTATATTTATTTTAAGTTGCACAGTACGATAGTGATGAATTTCTGCCATTTTCTGAGATAAATATATTAGATTCATTGCTACCCGGCAAGTCAGAAGCAGGAGGTGGGAATAACACAGAGAAGTCAGAAGCAGGAGGTGGGAATAACACAACTTTATTTTCATGACTGGCAGGGTGACTGGCTGAGTAGTGCAGCTCTACTCAATGCAGCTGTGAGTGACTGATAACAAGGTCCGACATGCAAGGTTGATTGGTCGAGGGGTTTCTGGGGATGGCCACTGGGATGGCTTGGTGTGAGTGGCAGGTGGGAGGGGCTGCTGACCTGTTCTCTGCACCCCCAGCAATGAAAGCAAATAAGCGCCACCTGCTTATTTAACCCAATTGCTAAAACGTAGCATACTTTAGTTTGAAATAACTTTTATTTTAAATGGCTAACTTTTGAGATCCATTGCAATTGATAATGCTAATGACCGATACTAATGACTTTGATATTGATGTTAATATAGGGTTCAATGAAGCACCCTCATTACCAGGATGCCTTTCTACGGCATAGTACCATAAACCAACGAGACATGTTTCCAACCTGGTTAAAAAGGATTTTGGAAGAGGCATGAATTTAATTTACCAGAAAAGTCTGTTTAGCCCGATACAAAAATATTGATTGGTCTCGTTGTAGTTTTTTCTTAATGGTTGACAGGTCTGCAAGATATATTACCTCTGATATTATTACTACACATAAACACGTCAGATATACTGAGCTAAACCTAATTTATTCTCTTCTTTGAGATTGTTATTTAATTATATTTTTAATAATTTAAAAAGGTGTTTTTTTGTTGTGTTTTTTTCGTTGTGTTTGTGTTTTTGTTGTTATTGTGTTAAGCCCATCGAGCTGCTAGTGATGCCCACAACCCATTCAATAATATACACCGTTCTCAATTTGCAGGTAATCAAGATGCTGGCCGTGGTGGTAGGGCTCTTTGCCACCCTCTGGATGCCCTACCGCATTTTCGTCGTCTACAACTCATTCGCGACTAAGCGCTACACAGACCTGTGGTTCCTGCTCTTCTGCCGCATCATGGTCTACATGAACAGTGCCATCAACCCGATCCTCTACAACGCCATGTCCGTCAAGTTCCGACGGGCCTTCCGGCGGTTACTCTCCTGCGGTAAGCTCAACGACAAGGCGGCAGCCTACCTCACCTACACGCAGGTGTCCCACGTAGGGTCACCAGACCAGGTCGAAATGAAGTAGTCGACCTAGGTGTATTCAGCACGATGTCATATATATGTGTATGTATGTATACATGTGTATATATATATATGTGTATGTGCACATATGTGTAAAAATGTATATGTGTATGTATATATGGATGTAAATATGTGTACATGTATACATGTACATATGTATATATATGTAGATATGTATATATATGTATGTACATATGTACACATGTAAATATGTATATACGTATATATATATGTATATATATGTATATATCTTTATATATGTATCCATATATGAATCCGTATATATATATATATATCCATATATATATATATATATGTACATGTATGTATATACATGTATATATGTACTTGTACATATATGTATGTATATAGGTGCAAAACCACATAAATGCCAATCCAAAAATGGAGACAAGTATCGGAATCAAACATTCAAGAAGTCTCTATTACTATATTCCTACTGTTTTATGCATTGCTCCATAACCATGTGATCATGTGAAAACTGGAATTAGTGAGCTTTACAATTATTTTCAGGTAAAAGTCTGTTATTTAAACTCAATTTCTGGATTGGTGTTTACTTGGTCTTGCGCCTGAACTCTTCATATGTGTATATATGCATACAGATATGTATGTATATATGTGTATGTATATATGTATGTTCATCTATATGCATATATATGTATGTATATGTATGTGTACATTCATATACATATATACTTTTATATGTCTATGTTTATATATAGATGTGTCTGTTTATATATGCGTATGGAGCATGCCTTGAAGGTGAAAGTATTGTGACATGTCATGCAGTATACGTGGTGTTAAAAACTGTGTTATATGTATATGTATTCATGTAAATATAGTATATATTATATACGATATAGAATGGAATATATTATATATTGTACATTGGATATATTATAAGAAGTCCATTATATATCATCCTAGGTATGATATGTTCCAAATAGTATATATATCATGATTGAATACTACTTGGAGTATATATTATATACATCTAGTACATGCGGTATATGCTGTATATTGTATATATAGTACATTACATATTATATATGTATGCATAATATATAGTATATATACCGCATGTAATATATATATATATATATTATATATGTGATGTGTATATTAAATATGTTACAATATATATATAATATTATATGTATAATGTATATTGTAGTATATATCATATTATATATTATGTGCACTATATATGTTTTTGATATTACATATTCTGTGTCATATATTACATATGCTATTATTTAAAGAAGGCACTACTTTAATTCTCACTGCCCGAGTACCACCACTTCCACCCTTACCACCACCACCACAGCTATGTGTACGTCCGCCGCACCACCGCACTACTTCCCCCGCTGCACTACGCTACATATTCCTACGCACAAGCTGATGCATGTGGAGCTGGCCCCTAAATGGTTCCCAAAGGCCGCCACCGCCCATTGCTAAGCAATCCTTGTAGGAGCCGGTGCCCAACACCGGCTGTGCTGCTGCTGATGATATTGATGATGATGATGAGTATGTTGATGATGTACGAATATGAACGCTGTATATATATATATATATATATATATATATATATATACATATATGTATTTATATATGTATATATATATATATACATATATATCATATATATATATATATATATATATATATACAGAGAGAGAAAATAAAACCTCACTAACCGACCACCTCCAGAGATTCACCACTCCCCTATATCGATCGCTTTATTTTGGTTCCAAACGATCGCCCAGACAATACCATTGTAATGATAACAACTACCTAAGCTGACCACCTCCCTAAATGGACAATTTAAGTCGCTCCCACGGTCGGTCGATTTAGAGAAGTTGTACTGTATGTATATATATATATGTATATATGTATGTATATATATATATATATATTGTTTGTGTGTGTATACACGCCTCAGCTCTTCACATATTGAAGGATAGCGAAATGTGATTGGTGAGCGGAAGGTGTCAGGTGACCGGAAGTCAACTGCTGGTTCTGAGCATGCGCGTCCAGCTTGTTACCTTACCATACAGTAGGTTGGTACTGCTGAGAGACTGATGGCCACGTCCGAACTGCTGACAGCAGTGATAAGCCGCTGCACTTATCACCAGCCTATAAACCTAATCTTCCAGCATCACCTGTATTGTATCATAGACACCCTGGAGGATCTTTGTTCCCAAATTGAATTCGAATATTTTGCAGCTGGAAGAACAAACTTTGTTGTTTAATATTGTTGAAAGGACCTGCACAATTGCATCAGTGATCACGAAGAAGCCTGTATATCCATGTAAATATGATTTCTGTCCCAGATGCTTTCTCGCGGATTGGTGGGAGTTGGTTGCTTTGATCTGATTAGTTGGTTGAGATATATATATGGCGGAAGGGGCGGGGGGTGGGGGCATCATTTTGTAGAAACTTCCACTGCCGGCCAGTGTAGGGTGGAATATAGGACATGGGGAATAAGACATGGGACATGGGGAATACGACATGGGACATGGGGAATAAGACATGGGACATGAGGAATAAGACATGGGACATGGGGAATAAGACATGGGACATGAGGAATAAGACATGTGACATGGGGAATAAGATATGGGACATGGGGAATAAGATATGGGACATGGGGAATAAGACATGGGACATGAGGAATAAGACATGTGACATGGGGAATAAGATATGGGACATGAGGAATGGGACATGTGACATGGGGAATAATATATGGGACATGAGAAATTGGACATGGGCCATGAGGAATAAGACATGTGACATGGGGAATAGATATGGGACATGAGGAATGGACATGGGACGTGGGGAATAAGACATGTGACATGGGGAATACGACATGTGACATGGGGAATAAGACATGGGACATGAGGAATAAGATATGGGACATGGGGGAATGAGACATGAGACATGAGGAATAAGACATGGGACATGGGAAATGTAGATGATCCGATGAATAACATGTTTTGTCCCTGTCATTTCGCCTTGGTTTGAGTCAGTGTGGAGCGCTTGAATAGGTATCCTATGGGGTGTTTGTTAATCAGCGTCAGTTCGTTGTTACTGTTTGATGACAGACATCCGAGTCACCACCATCTCGTAGGCTGGTCTGATAAAAGCGATATCAACACGGCTGTAGGCTGGGCATCACTCATATGTGTGTTGCATAGTGTGTATACATATATACACGGACAGTCGGGGGTGGGTATTGAGGTTAGTGGGCGGTGGTGGCACCACCTCTTTTTGGCGGGAATAGTTGAGTGATGATGATACAGACAACTTCTGTTGTTTATACTCATATAACTCCAAATATATCATATATATTTTATAATTTCAGGTTGCGTTTGGTCGAACTTGGTTAGATGTGAAAGCTAATGATATTAATAATTGATTATGCATAATATATATTACATGTATATATTAAGCGTAGTGTATATGGTATATATAGTGTATATAGTGTATATTGTATACATAATATATATGGTATACTATATATGGTATGTATACTATATATATAATATATATAGTACATATAATATATATAGTATATATGGTATGTATATTAAACATATTATATCAAATATATATAGTACATATAGTATATATAGTATATATATATATAGTATATATATATAGTATATATATTCAACATGTATTATATTATACATATTTCAGATGAAACCTATTCGAAATTGCTCTAAGTTGGAAAGTGAGAGTGAGTGATACCTGCGTTTATCCTGTCAGTAGGTGTATATCAAAGGATCAGCTAGTCCATATCCAAAATGATATATTGCCACAACTTTTTTCTCCAGATGGCTTATCTGCCGAAAGTGATGAAATATTGCCGTTGTTCCACTTCAATATTGAGATTTAAATTAAAGCCAATGCCCACGTAACAGGGATGAATACAATTAACTCGCATCATATCATGTAATATCTTTAAGCGGATCACTGACACCAACTAAATGTCTATCTAGATAAACCCGGAAGCTATTGTGCATATTCACAGGCAGGATTTGAAACCATTGGGTTTTTGAGACCAACATTGACTGAACTGAAGTTAATGAGATCCCCCATATTCCCACCGCCTTCATTTCACAGTAGTCGCACATATTTAGCACACTGTGGCCTATTCATGTGATGCAACAGGGTCAATCATGTGGAACTCTTGAGTCTGACAGTAGTATCATCATGTGTAGTATGTGTGTATTTATATGTCTGTATGTGTGTGGACACATGAATAAGTGTGTCCTGAATTTCAACCTGAGTATATTTATTCCTGAAAAGTAGATACATCTGCATATATATATATGTATATCATCATACATCAACATCATGCTGTCGGTCGCGATGCGATAAAGACTGCTTTCATTACTTGACTGCCGCTCTTGTTGCGTTGTGTTCCTCCTAGCTGATTTTCCGCTGTCGATGGAAGATGAGCTCGAAGCAGTTGCGGTCCATTGGTAACCCAGGCGACGACCGAGCCGGTATGCGTGTTTTGTGCGGTTGTACATTTCATGAAAGCTGCCTGCAAAAGTGTTGAAGTGCTGCTGGCTTTTGCAAGTTACCAGCGGCACTCTCTCGGGGAGCAAATAGAGGTTTCACACCGGCAAGAACATGTCAAGACAGGCGCAAAACTATTTGTCCCTGCATATATGTATATATGTGTATATATATATGTATATGTTTGTATATGTGTATATATGTATATGTATATATGTGTGTATATAAGAATATATATTTATGTATGTGTATATATATTTGTATACATTTATATATATGCATATATCTATATATATATATATATATATATATATATATATATATATGTGTGTGTATATGTATATGTGTATATATACATGTGTATTTATTAATGTGATTATTTTAAGAAATACAAGAACAAAATAAAATTGATATATAGTGACAGAGTGCTCACAAGTTGCTGTTAATGTGAACCTAACGGTATATGATGTAATGTTGTAACAATCTCGCACCTGCACATTTAAAATAAATGTTTGCATCTGTCATTGGCTGTTCTGTTGTGTGGACATACATGTATATTTAGGTAGATCATGATTAGCGCAAACAAAACTACCTCATTTGGTAGATTAACAATACTCAAAACATAAATACTCCCACCCACACCTGCCCACCGCCCCACGAAAATAAAATGTCTACGAAATTACCAGAAAAATATCAATGGAAAGAGTGACCCAACTTTACCAAGATAACTGCATGTTCACTAGTCTTTTGCAGGAGTACTATGATATTAATTCCATTTCATGAATTTTTAAACTTACTATTCTGTAAAAAATTATATATTAATCTAATCAACAGTCACATCGGGTCAGTACGTATTGATCACTGCCCCAGATACACACCTTACTCCAAATAAAATATTTCATTAATAGGCCATATCCGCGAAGCATGCAATGTAAGCTGTTATCCACCGCCACCAGATGGCAGGTTGGTGATGGCAGACATTTTCCACAGGGCATAATCTACTGCATCGTAAGCTTTCACAAACCTTTGTTCTTGCCACCGACAATAGAGGGTAGCTTGGTGATTGAAATCGTCTATAAGGCATTTTTCCAGAAAGTATGAGTAGTGAGCTGTTATGCACTGTATTAGTTCTTGTCACTGCCTGCAGAGGGCAGGCTAGTGTTGGAAATCGTCTATAAGACCTTTCCCACTGAGAACATTCAAAGACTCTATAATACTAAGATTGCTCACTCAGCCTGTACTGTGTAATCAAAATGATCAAACCCACCACTTGGTGCGCTGGCTGTTCTTTTGGTTAAACAGGTGCTATATTATATGTATGAATGTATATATGAATGTGAAAGATGTGTGATGATGGCGATGCTGATGATGATGCTGACGATGATGTGTATTTGTTCATAGCAATTTCATATTGATGTGTATTCATACTTACCTATCTCATGTATAATATTATTGTATGTGTTTAGATGTGACACACCAACCAGCAGCTGGGCTGATCAAACCCTCCACAAGGTGGCACTGCAAAATTTACATTACCATGGGAGAGATAGGGAGTGAGCCGTCTTAGTATTATAGGGTCTTTGAAACATTGCACCGTGAGCTGTCACCAACAACATTACATCTTCCCACTCCCATCGCACGGCAGGCAGGTTGGTGGTGGAAATCCTCTATAAGACCTTTTCCACAGAACATATTGCACAGTGGGGTTTCCCCCGCAACATTAGTTCTTGCCACTGATATCAGATGGCAGGTTGGTTGTGGAAATCGTCTATATAATCTTTTCCAACAGATCATGGGGAGTGAGTTGATGGCACAACAGCAGTCCATGTCATTAGCCGCGGACTGAAGAGTGGTGGTGGAAATCGTATATTATGTGACCTTTTAAACAGCACCTACAGCGCGTCGATTCCGACCCATGTTGAATATTCTACTGACGTCAGAGGGGAGTGTTACGCCGGGATTCCGCGGATTTCCTCGATTTTCTATATTTACCGATTAACGTTAAGCAAAATGCCAACGAATCCGGATGTATGTAATAGTTTGAATCCCATTCGTATAGGACTTTAGATGTTGCTAGAACGTAAAACCCAAACAAGAATGAGTTAGGTTTGAGCAATGATATAGCACACCAATTATATTTGAAACCTGACTTCCAACATATGTCCACAATTCCCTGACAGTGATAGTCCTATAAATTCGCCATTTTTGTAATAATCGTGGCTTAGTTGCCGCGTTTTTTTTTGTTGGAGACCACTTCCATACCTAGTTAGGACAAATGATAGTGGGGTTCAAGTCGTGACCTTCCTCCCAGCTACTGCTTAAAACATTAACCCTATAATTCCACAATTATAAAACACACATTTTACAGCTTGTTTTAAAAGACACCCAATCAACCGGATTCTAGCACAGTTGTCGGCGAATGTGAGGCAGCCTTTAGCTTTACTTTAAAATTCATATTGATGATGTCAATAATCAGACATGAGTGTATTAAGACTAAAAAAAACACATACGACCGAGGTGATTCCAGTGCAAATGTCGACGAACGTGAGGCAAACTTTAGCTTTATTTTAAAATTCTGACGTCAATAATCAGATATGAGGGAATGAAGACTTTAAAAAAAAAATACATACGATGAACATGATTCCAGTGCAATTGTCAGCGAATGTGAGGCAGCCTTTGACTACATTCATTTCTCATTGTTGACACCATCAATATAGATTTTAAAGATTAAAGAACAACCATCAAATTAATGGGATTTCAGTGCTATTGTCAGTGAATGTGAGACAGCCTTTGGCTTCACTTTATACATGAATGTCTGATTCTTGACACCATTGATATAAACTTTAAAGAATAACGAACATACATCGAAATAGCGAAATAGCGAATGGTAGACAGGAAGTGTGAACACTTATTTGTCTCTCATTAATAGTGCAAGTAAATAAGCAACACAAGGAATAATTAGTAGCATGTGGTGAATAAGGGGTCACATTTCCCTGGATCATCAGCCCATGCTTTTTCTAATCTGTTCTTGAATGAATTTATTGACTCGGCAACAATAACATTTTGTGGGAGACTGTTCCATATATTTATGATCCTGTTTGAGAAACTGTGTTGCCTTAACTTTTGGATTCCAGTGCAATTGTCGGCGAATATGAGGCAGCCTTTGAGTTTACGTTATACATTCCTGTGTGATCCTTGGCCCCATCAATATGATAGTCTCCTTTGGACCGGAGTAGGAAGCTGGGCCGAAGGGATCGGTCACTTTCGCCGAAGCAGCAAGCATCCTGTTTTATCCACAATTCACTAAAGATTTACATATGGACATCAATACTGCTGCAACAACAAGAAAAGCAACTTAGATCTAGGAAATTACTTATTTCTGACGAGGTGCTCCGCCACTTTCTTTGGTTAATCATTGCGTTATGTATATATATAAATTATATATAATATTTATATATAAATTAGATATATATTTATATATACATATATATATATATATATAGATATAGATATTACAGACTCAATATACTTAGGGAAACCTATTAGTTTTGCTAAAGTGATCAATGACTGAGGAGCAGATGGAAGCTTCCAGCATCATTATACTCGTATAATGGCTTATATAGCATACACATATACATATGTGTGTATCCACTCAGTTTTGTTTTACAGTAGGTACAGGCAGCGCCCATTAAATGTCCAGGAATGGTGTTTTTTTCATAAATATTCACATGCTTGTAACTATTTCTGTATGCATATGATTTAGATGAAATTACATAACCTAGAACATCAAGATATGTTCTATCGATGGTGTTGTTGGATAGAATATATATATATATATATATATATATATATATATATTACAGATTCAATATACTTAAGGAAACCTTTTAGTTTCGCTAAAGTGATCAATGAATGAGGAGCAGATGGAAGCTTCCAGCATTATCATACTCGTAGAATGGCTTATATAGCATACACATATATATATATATATATATATGTGTATCCACTCAGTTTTGTTTTACAATTACAGTGTGTGTCTACTTGTGCTATGATAATCTACCAACTATTCCCATTCTGTCCTGTAAAAGTCAGTACAGATAGTGGACGATAAATAATCCCATTGAAGTTTATTTGGTGGTGATTTTAATCTCGTTTTTTTCCCCACTAAATACAATTCTGCAATGTTTGTCAGGTAAGGCATATATTAGGATAATGTTGAGTAGGAACAAAGACCCTATAATACTAAGACGGCTCACTCAGCCTGTACTGTGTAATCAAAACGATCAAACCCAGCACTTGGTGTGCTTGCTGTTCTCTTGGTTAAACAGGTGCTATATTATATGTATAAATGTATATATGAATGTGAAAGATATGTGATGATGGCGATGCTGATGATGATGGTGATGATGATGTGTATTTGTTCATAGCAATTTCATATTGATGTGTATTCATACTTACCTATCTCATGGATAATATACTTGTATGTGTTTACATGTGAAACACCAACCAGCAGCTGGGCTGATCAAACCCACCACAAGGTGGCACTGCGAAATTTACATTACCATGGGAGAGATAGAGAGTGAGCCGTCTTAGTATTATAAGGTCTTTGGTAGGAATTAAGGACCATTTCTTAGCATTCCATGTATTACACAAGGTGACATGAGTGTGTTTACGGGAAGTGGGTATATGGGAAGTCGGTTATGGGGCACTCGGTTTAGGGGCACTCGGTTTAGGGGCACTCGGTTTAGGGGCACTCGGTTTAGAGGTAGTTGGTTTCTGAGTAGTTGCTTCGTGGTAGGTAGGCAGTGAGGTAGATCGTCGTGCTAACCTTGTTTATGGTATGTGTAATGGCCTGCACTGACCTCTCAGGCAAGGAGCCGAATAGACAGTTAGATGTGGGTAGCATGAGGATATCAGGGAGCCTAGGTGGTGAAATGGTTAGTACACTGGCCTAGAATGCAAAGAGATGTGGGTTTGAGTCCTGCTCTAGGCACAATATTCCCCATTTTCATCACCCCCATGACACTGGTTGCTGTGACCATGATCCTGTACAAGTTACATGCTGTACAGTTGTTGAACCTACCCTGTGTATGTATGTAAGTGCATTGCCTGTATCTATATAATTGTAAGCATTAAAAGACTTACAATTCTAGGGGGACGAGTGTAGTGGTGTGCACTGACCTCTCAGGCAAGGAGGTGCATAAACAGGTAGGCGTTGGTAGTATGGTTATATCAGGGAGCCTAGGTGGTGTAATGGTTAGCACACTGGCCCGGAATGCAAAGAAATGTGGGTTTGAGTCCCGCTCTAGGCGCAATATTTCCCATTTTCATCACCCCCCACGACATTAAGGATGACATGTGTACGTGGTAGGCAAACAACATGTATGGTCTAAATGTATGGTATGCATATGATTAGTACATGGTCAGTGTGTGGTACGTATATGGTAAGAATATGGTGTGTACGTGGTATGTACAGCAAGTACATGGTATGGATATTGTAAGGATACGGTATATGTGGTAAGTATATGGTGTATGTGGCAACTCTTTGATTTATATATGGTATGTTTATGGTAACCATATATTTTGGATGTGGTAAATATATATAGTAAGTATGTTGTAAGTATATGGTATGCATATTGTAGGTTTGTGGTAAGTACATGGTACATGCATGCTAAGCTATATTGTAAGCAGTAAGTCAAAACATATGTGTGTGGTAAGTAAATTATAGGTATTGGTAAGTATATCGAGTATATGTGGTAAGTATGTAGTACATAACATCATGTAGTAAGTATATGATATGTATTAGTATTACGTCCATAATATGTCCTGGTAGGTATATGATATGTATAGAGTATGTGTATGGCATGTATGTAGTAAGTATGTGGTATATATATATATGATAAGTATAAGGTATTTCCGTGGTTAATATAAGGGGTATATGGGGTAAGTAATTAAGGCAGAGTTGTAAACCACTGCCTTGTGGTACAGGTTCTTGACAGAACCGAAGGCTAAGGGAGCAAACCCTAAACAGAAAACCATGTCACTGTGGCAGCATTAAGGGCGGTTGATGTATGGAACTCCCAACATCTCCCGACTAGCCACTGCAGGGACAAATAGTTTTGCACCTCTCTTGACATGTTCTTGCCGGTGTGAAGCCTCTATTTTCTCCCTGAGAGAGTGCCGCTGGTAACTTGCAAAAGCCAGCAGCACTTCAACACTTTTGCAGGCAGCTTTCATGAAATGTGACAAAGTGACAAATAAGGAAATACTCAAACTTGCTCCCCTCTATGGAAGATCTGATCAAAAAGAATCTCCGGTGGACTGGACACCTCATGAGGATGTTATCAGACAGGCTACCAAAGCAGATCCTCTATTCTCAACTGTCTTCTGGTTACAGAAAGAGAGGGCGCCCTCGTCTCCGGTTCAAGGATACCATCAAGAGAAACCTGAAGCTGAGAGACATTAAGACCGACTCATGGACGCAACTCTCACAGCAGAGAGCTAAATTGAGAGTGGCAGTCAAGTAATGAAAGCAGTCTTTGTCGCATCACGACCGACAGCATGATGAATTAAGGCCATGATATGTCCTACTATGTACGTGGTATGCATAGAATATTGGTATACCATGTATGTAGTAAGTACAAGGTATTTGTGTGGTCGGTGTATGGTATTGTATTAGTCTCAAGTCTGCACTGCCCACTCAGGCAATCAGCCGCATATACAGGTAGGCATGGGTAGTATGGTGATATCAGGGAACCTAGGTGGTGTAATGGTTAGCACACTGGCTCGGAGTCCCGCTTTAGGTGCAATATTTCCTATTTCCATCAACCCCGTGGCAGTGTGTAGTAATATGTTAAGTAAGCTAGTGATTGGGATGTTTCTTACATGCACCAGGGGTACATGATTTGTACACATCCGGTTGGTTGTTTGTTGGAGTTTTATGTCCTGCCAACATCTCAGGTCATTTCAGGACTGTCAGACATAAGGTGCATGTATCATATGTTGGTCATGTTTACACAATTATGGCAATTTTTGGAGAGCAGGATTTCTTGAAAAGAAATATTGTTCTGACCTCAGGTAGAGTTTTATGGTACATAAAATGTCACTGTCCGTCACCTATGTTAATCAAGTTGTAAATAGGTAATATCATGACAATTGGACGACACACAAATCTCCTGAGGATTATAAAGAGACACAAACTGTAGTGGTATAGCCATATTTCATATTCATCACGTCTGACCAAAACTATCTTGCAAGGCAAACTGAAAGTGGGAAGAAGACAAGGCAGACAAAGGAAGAGGTGGGAAGACGACATCAGGGAATGGACAGGCCTGGAGTTGGCCAAGTCCAAGAGGGCAGCGGAAAACAGGGAAAATGGAGAAAACTGGTTGCAAAGCCATGTGTGGTGCCTCAACGACCGTCGCAGTTAAAAGATTGATGATAATGATCATCATCATGATGATCCTGGGATTAGTGCGCAGCACCGGAAAACAACTCCTGAAGGTGAAGGCAGATCGGAGGCGGTGGGCAATTCAGTAATAGCACGGGGCTTCCCGTGTGGAAGGTTCAAATCCCGGGAGAGTCAATGCAATGACGTACAGAATAGATATAAAATGTCACTGTATTACTTGGCGCTTGGCATCACTTTGGTATGGTAAGAACTGGTTTAGAAGTTAGGCATTTACTGTATTCAAGTTGCAAACAGGGGACCAGTGCAGGGGACCAGTGCATGATGGGTGCTAGACCGGAATTGCGATGCATTATGCAGTGAATAACGCAGCAGCGTCCCATAATAGACGCCGGTTTCCGGTTGCAGGGCAGGAGGTGGGTGGGATGGGGATGGGGTGGTGGTGCGGAGTGGTGGGGCGGGAGGGGGTGGGGTGGGGAGAGAGGCGTGGGGAGGGAAGGGCCGGGGAGGGAGGGGGTGGGGTTGGGAGGGAGGGGCTAGGGAGGGTGGGGAGGGGAGGGAGGGGATGGGGGTGGGGAGGGAGGGGTGTGGAGGGAAGGTGCGGGGAGGGATCGGGGGGGGGGGCTGACTTAGGTGACTTTACCGGGTATTCTGAAAGGAAAGATTTGCTGGTTGAATCCATAATGCTCCATCACATGAGGCAGATTTCATCCATCATCGCATTTGACGCATGTGAAGGCGGCGTGAGGGGTTCTGCAAGCAGAAGCTATGTGGGTCTGTGCAGCAGGTTGTAAGTGAGTCAGGGTGGCAGGTGGCAACACTTGTTCTACCTGAGGACAGAACAATATTTCTTTTCAAGAGATCCTGCTGTTCAAAAAGTGCCATAATTGTGTACACATGACCAACATATGAGACATGCACCTTATGTGATACAGTCCTGGCTGTTTAGCCCCACCCTACCACCCACCCACCCCACCCCCTCCTCAGTCCCCACACTCCCATGTTTTACTGGATTCGCTCTTGCTATCACTTTTCAAAATCCACGTCTAAGACGGACATTTTCCATATAGCGGACAGATTGGCAGAGCATGTTGCATGTTCCAGGGTTCCTGTCTTGCCGGGTCGTTTATGGCGGCCGTATGAAACTCCACCAAAAATATTCTCAATGTCAATTACGGCCTAATATGACCTTAGATGTTGCCAGGATGTAATACATCAACAACCAACCAATCAATGTCAATTGTCTTCCGCGAACCATCTTCACCTATAATAATTATCTCATGCGTAAAGAGAGACAAACGGAGAACATGGATTTAAACAATTTATTGGAGAACATCTCGTAGAATAGCGTATATCAATAATGTCTGGAGAACAGAATTGGTATTGTGTATCGTATCAAGTATCATTCATAGATCATAGCGTCATACATATCGGTATCATATCGGTCAACACAGCAGAGAATAATAAGCGATCACATCGTTATCAATGAATCAGGGTAATAGTTAGGGTAAAAGTCATATCGTTAACATGAGAAGAAAATCTAGTAGGTAGAGAAAGAATGCAACGAGAACAAGAGTCAGCCCTCAACCCTTAGAGTATCGGGAGGGAGGGTCGGTGAAATGACTGGCATGGTCGAGTGTCAGCGGGCAAGTGCGAGGAGGCAAGTGGCAGTGATATGAAAGTAGTCCAGTGTAAAGAAAGTAGTGCGCTCGGACGCATTAATAAATTATCCATGTTGATGCTCAACATGCGTAATTAACTAACACTAATCAAGCACTAGTTCTAACACATCCTATAAACCATAAATGGTATTTGTATATTTTATAATACACTAACAAAAATACGTGGTATGCAAATACATATAACATTTGGGTTTTAAATTAAATTCTTGTGCAGATTTAATTTATCGCTGGAAGACCAGTCTCCCCCTTCTGACACAAGACTAATTCAGACGAATAAAAATGCTTACCATATATAAATCCATACTTTTATTCCGTCTTATATGTGTATGAATAGATGAATTGATATAGACATGTATATTATGTCATGGGAGTGATGAAAATGGGAAATATTGTGGCTAGAACGGGAATCGAACTCACATCTCTTGCATTCCGGTCCAGTGTGCTAACCACCTAGACTCCCTGATGTCACGAGCCTACCCACGCATACCTGTCTATGCGTCTCCTTGCCTGAGAGGTCAGTGCAGACTACTACATATATATATATATTAAATCATGTCTAAGCATATGAGTCAGTCTCACAAAGATAGGCCAATTGGGGAAAGTTGTCGGCGTTGAGCATTGGATGTCAGCGTTGAATAGCATAGTTATAGTTTAGTGTTGGCAGAGGTGTTGGAAAGTTCTCAAATTTATCCTGAATGTAAAGGTACAGAAAATACAACAACCATGTTTGTTTCTAGGATAATTTAATATAAAGCAAAGAAATGCACTACACTTTAAGAATTGTGACACCGACATCTTAAATTGACCACCAATTAGCCCATTTTCGTGAGACCGACTCATATATATATATTTGGTTATTCGTATATGGACATGACTTGATATATAAAAATATATATACAGCTCAATAGCACCATTAATGTTGTGAACCAACAGGAGGTAATTACTATGCGGGCCTCGTTTTCAAGCAACACGCCAATAACTTAAGTTGCACCCATTCCGGAAGTATCCAATACCAAGCTGCCACATTAGATATTCCCCGAGGAGGCTGCTAGGAAAATTCCCTACACTCAGGAGGAATGTGTTGTGGCACGTTGATACGGGTAATGTGATTACCACACTTCCCCACTCGTCTGTCCCCACTGAATCACTAACAGTAGACTGACATCAACAGAGATGATGTCAGGGACACAGACACTAGGCAACTAGAGATGCTAATTTGTCTGTTTTAGGTTTTTTTTAGTTTTAGTTTCAGAACAGTGGAAGAACAGCTTTTTTAAATTTCTGGTCACATCATTTTGTCTTGTATTCCTAAAAATGAATATTCCTTGTAACTTTAGCAAAGTATTTATATTCTGGGAATACAAAAAAAAGAATGGGTTATTTAAGAAGCTTGGTAGATAGGTACTGAACTGTGCTGCACTATTAAGGCCTGGTCACATACACGTTAGTGGACGTAGTTGAATGTAGTGGAGGCTAACCTAGTTGAACGTAGTTGAACTTAGTTGAACGTAGTTGAACGTAGTTGAACGTAGTTGAACGTAGTTGAACGTAGTTGAACTTAGTTGAACGTAGTTGAACGTAGTTGAACGTAGTTGAACGTAGTTGAACGTACCGGCATCCATACTTCTCCTTGGTAATGACGTGGGTGGGCGTGAGTTCTGATGTAATCTTTGGACATGTTCAAAAGAGCGCTACGTTAGAGGCTGAATTTGCATTTGTGATGGTAGCATACTCTAGCATTCTCTAGCGTACCCTAGCATACTCTAGCATACTCCAGCATACTATAGCTTACTCTAGCGTACTCTAGTGTACTCTAGCGTACTCTAGCATACTTTAGAGTGGACTGGCATACTTGGATGAAGCCCTGGTCACATAGCCGTTAGTGGACATCGGTAAACGTAGTGGAGGCTAACGTAGTTGAACATAGTTGAACGTACTGGCATCCATACCATAATGTATTTATCCATACCATAACATAGTTATCCATACCAAAACCTGCCGTACCTTAACATATTTCAATGTAGTTTAATGTACTTACACCAAGTTTGACCCATGTTAATCTATCCTATGTTCAACTACGTTCACTAACGTGTATGTGACCGGGCCTTTAGAGTCAGTACCCGATGGCTATTATTAGAAATGATGTGACGTCACACCTGACACACACAAACTTATAGGGATGGGTGGGGGCTACATAGGTTATAATGTAAATAATGGTTGCAGTGTGATTCAATGGTTGGCATTATCCAGTAGACTTGCACTATCAGTGCAATATGCAACATTATGTTGCCATGTGTTTTATTTAGGGTGACTCATTCAGGATGCTGGCGTCTTCTCGTCCGTCTTTCATTAATGTTACATTGGCCTTCACCACGTAGGTGACTGGGGCAGGAGCGGGTAATTGAACCCGGATACACTTGGTGCACAGTGCGTGTGGCCGGCTTTATTATGGACAGAAGGGGCGTAGCTAGGCGTACACGCGTACGGCAAAACGTCCACATATTCTGTCAACAAAAAAGAAATTAAAAAATAATAAAGAGAGAGCGAGAGAGAGAGGAGGCATGTAGTAGTCCGGAGTGTCGAAAACTCAAGTCTAAAATGTGTCAAATCCGCCAGCTTAAGCTTAAGCGGCCCCCTAAACCCCCTGCCAAAATTAGAAGCACACATCGTTAACGGTCTAGCTATGCCCCTGGACAGAGTGCGAGGGGTTGTGTGCATCAGGATTACAGGGGGATCATTTAATTAGGGGGGGGGGGGGGGGGGGGGGTGCATATCAGAGATGCTTTAAAGCCACCGGATATGTTGGGTAACAGTCAGACATGATGGATAGCAATCAGACATGATGTATAACAGTCAGACATGATGTTTAACAGTCAGACATGATGCGTAACCATCAGATATGCATGCTTAACAGGCAAGCATGATGCGTAACAGTCAGAAATCAGACATAGCAGTCAGATATGATACATAACAGTCAAATATGATGCATAGCAGTCAGACATTATGTATAACAGTTAGATATGTGGAATGGCAGTCAGACATGATGCATAGCAGTCGGACATGAGGAAAACCAGTCAGACATGATGGATAATAGTCAGAAATGATGCATAGCAGTAAAAGATTATGCATAGCAGTCAGACATGATGCATAACAGTCAGATATGAGGAATACCAGTCAGACATGATTAATAACACAAGTCAGACATGATGCATAGCAGTAAACAAATATACATAGCAGTCAGACATTTGGTATAACAGTCAGATATGTGGAATAGCATTCAGACATGATGCATATCAGTCAGACATGAGGAAACCTGTCAGACATGATGCATATCAGTCAGACATGATGCATATCAGTTAGACATGATGCATATCAGTCAGACATGATACATAACAGTCAGATATGGGGAATATCAGTCAGCCATGATGCATAACACCAGTCAGACATGATGCATAGCAGTCAGCAATTATACGTAGCAGTCAGACATGATGCATTACAGTCAGATATGAGGAATAGCAGTCAGACATAATGCATAGCAGTCAGACATGATGCATGGCAGTGAGATATGATGTATAACAGTCAGACATGAGCCATAACAAGCATGAATATTTACACTAAGTGGGATAAATAAAGACTGTAAGCAGTATTACAGTTTATTTATATGCTGCATGAAAACAAAAGCTGGCAGGGCTTTTTAGATTTCAGATTTTCAGATAAGGGCTGGTGGACCTGTATAAATATACCTCCTGGAGATCGTGGACTATGTGTATATATAGAACACCGGCCAGACCAGGCAGAAGGGCATACACTAATTAGTGTTGCTGGTCTTTAAAGGCACATTAATTATGATTTATTGTAGCTGACAGATTTATCCTTTCTGGCTGAAGTGAAACAGTCATTATTATAGTATAACTCTGTTTATTACACCACTAACTCCAAACCGGGTATTCCGAGTTATGCTGGTCCCTCAGGAAGAACTGAAGCTGCGACCCAGCATCCCAGGTCGCAGCTTCAGCTTACACACGGGAAGTTGTGTTTTGTGCCATTGCCAGCCCTATCTTTCACCATAAATACTATCCATTAAACTCACTTTTCACTTATAATCACAATTCACATGTCTCCTGATGACCAAACGTGGTGTGATTATGTCCATACTTTTGTTTCTGGAACAGATTGAAAAAGTGAGATTTTCCTAGCCAATATTTTACATTGCATAAACATACCACTTCATGTATGTGTATTCACCACTTTCCACTATGTAAGCTGAAGCTGTGACCCCGCATGCTGGGTCACAGCTTCAGTCCTTCCTGAGGGACCAGCAGAACTCACAATATTTATATTGCGACTACTTTCAATTTAGAGAACTTGTAATGCTTCACAATCTCTGACTATAGAGTTGGGACAAGAAACAATTGTCGTGGGGGTGATGAAAATGGGAAATATTGCGCCTAGAGCGGGACTCGAACCCACATCTCTTTGCATTCCGGGCCAGTGTGCTAACCATTACACCACCTAGGCTCCCTGATATCAAAACACTACCCACGCCTACCTGTCTATGCGGCTCCTTGCCTGAGAGGTCAGTGCAGACCACTACACAATTATACAATACATGGATTCATGTTGGCATTCTTCCTTCAAATAAACTTTCTTCCTCGTGTCTATTTAATATATACTCATCATTTTAAATCAGTGCACATGAAGAATAAATTCCATCCTAAGCATTCATTTAGCCACTAAAAATATCCATGATACAGTATATAGTTCCAGAGTTCATTATACAAATACACCACTAACTCCAAACCATTATGAGGTAGTCAGTCATTCTCAACTTCTATTACTAAAAGGGTTGGACTGTGGCAATATGTGTGATGTTGGCTGTGCCAACAAGTCCAGGTTTCTTCCTGTGTTTCTTCTACATAATTCCGGACTGGTCGGGCTTATGGTTTGGTTGTACCTGTGGTTTCAGCTTCTTACCCTTGACAACATCAGTCCACGATGTAGTTACTTGCTCATCTGCATCTTGTCCAGGCCTAGCCTCATTCACACTAGTAGCTGTCTTCACAGATGTTTCTGTCATGTTCTCCCTTGCTGAGATCCTTGTAGAAGGGATCATCAAGGTGTCTTTCCAGCCGTTTCATTCTGGAATCAAAGTCTGTGGCATTTGCTGTCAGGTCAGCTATTGTCACATTTTGGCAGTCTACTGTAGCCTGCATGACATCGAATGCACTTTGTGTGTTTTGTATTTGGCTCAAAAGCATGGTTCCATCTAGGCTATCAAAGATGATTGGTGGCAACTCACCTAAGTCCTCTGGTGAACAGACAAAGATTGGGATGTCTGTCCCCTTTTCCTGCAGCACTTTGACTATGTCACGTGTGTGCAAAGTTGCACACTTTTCCCCTTTGTGTCCCTGATATCTTGATGTAGCACAGAGGGTAAACAGTTTCTTCTTTGAGGCCTCACTGGCTTCCACCTTGTATGCACTTGTGATAACTTTTTCCAGTGTATCTTGAGTCATTACATTCAGCTTGTTCACAAGAAAACAGAGCAGACCATCAATCACAATATCTTTTGGTCCTGGTTTTGCACTCCCATGGGGGCATCCATCTTGTGTGTTTTCATCTGGGTCCCATGTGCAGAACACCTGCACATTGCTACCTGCTGCCATATTCCTATTATCTCTGACATCGCGAGTTACTCCAGATTCGGCTTTTGCCATGCTCACTTCTCTCACCTCACACACCCCATTTTCATCCACTTGCCCACGATCACCACATGATCTTCTCCCATGCAGCTCTTGAACCAACGCAACCAACCTAAAATTTAATGCCACCGGGGGCTGCCCAGAATAAAGCCATGTTATCCCAATCTCCGCTTCCACATCCTGTGTGTTATAACTGCAATGTGGATCAAATGTAAATAAGTGTTTAGTTTTGAAAACAAATAATGTTGATTTCATTGGATTATGTAGCTTGAATATATTTTCTTCATATGAACATCTCCTATATTTTTTTTAATATTTAGCAAATAGGAATCTGAAAATATCTTGCGAATAAAGAATGATTGATTGATTGATTGTTGATAATGCTATGGCTTGTCAGTAGAATAGACCATATTCATGCTGAAAAGTTAGTAAAATTGATTCCATCACATTGGTTTCATGTGTGCGCAAACATATGTTTATCCCATTAATATGTTTACATTCAAATTTACGCGAAATTCTGAAATGGTCAAATTCATGCTAAATGACAGCAAAATTTATCTCAAACACAATTCTGAAGCAGTTCAATTTAACGACTAGCAATGGAGGTGAGTTTCACTTGTTCAGCGGTGGATGCTATTAGTTCATAGCAGACAGCGCTGGTCTAACACTCAGCCCACTGAAGTTTGCTTGCACAGTAAACAACTGAGACATGCCCTCAAACCAAACACTATTGACGCTACAAATTGAAAGCAGAACACTACATACAACAACTATAACAACGGGGGAGAATAGGAAAGGGGACATTAAAGCCAAAACCAGATTGAGAGGGACACAATTATCCACAGATTATATATATGTTGTTGTGTTATTTTTAGGCTGTATTTATTCTGTCCATAGCATATAAGCCCAAGTACTCAGGCTTGTTTGCAATGCTGGCCTGCTGTAGTGTTGGTGTTATCGTTTGATTGCCTGCATTAGAGTAGCAGTAAGTAGTTGGTTGATATGGTTATTAGCCTATGTTAGTTTTTTGGGGGATTTTCTTGGCATATATATATATATATTGTTCTACTCTTACTACTAGACTAGCCTACTCCTATTTACATAGTTGTATAATGTATTATGACAATAGTATTACAATCGGAGCAGTGCTACCTGGTTAGTTCCGTGAGTACTCACTAACCGGAACTAGTGCAACTAAGGTTGACCTCCAGTCGTTGCCAACGAGAGGCTACCTCGACCAAACCGTTGTCCCCATATTGTTCCATGGGATGTCCGTACTTGCAAGGGAACGACCTCCGCATTTGACCCCGCATTTGTCAAACCCCGTGGCGCCGCCATCATTCCAGTAGCGGCTTCCTCCCCACAAACACCTCTGTTTGGGTGTGTCTGTGTTCTTTGTGTGTCTTTTTGTACATTAGTTGATTAAGCAGACTAAATTTCAATCGTGAACGATTGGTCTTCCTCATTCCACTGCTACTTGCCCTATCCTAAGAATGCCAAGTGCCGGGCTAGGAAGCGACAAGTATCAATTTTTAAGTCATCGGTTTGACGACCCCACAATCTACCGAACATGGGATATGGACGCTTTAACTCATTCGGCCATCCCTTCATTTACCGGATAGTGTGCGATGTTGCGGCAGTTACCACATACATGCATTGTAATAAGTCCTGTACACTGCTGTAGCGTTTAACATTTCTCCACTCTGGTATTTACGGCGTTACCTTCGACCAAAGCACAGTGAGGAGAGTTCCAAAGACTCTCTTAGAAGTCAAGAAGTGACCCTCTCTCAGATCAAGAAGCGACACTCTCTCACTATCTATATTATTATCCAATTTCTATCTTTAATTAGTAATGGATCACCAACACCACATATACCTCATATGCCTTTGGTTTTACATACCATCTACCATTATATAGACTAGTTCAATTTATTATAGAGTAGTTCTCATCATCCTCCAAGGTCTCAAATATCGGAAAATTGTACATGGGGTTTCGAATGAGAGGTGAGCACTCAACTCATCCAGCCACCCTGTCTAGTCATTGTGTTGGTATTGTTCGTCTTAGTGATACAGTGTCGGTTAATTGTTGGTCCACCTGCCCTAATGACCTGCTCTAGTGTAAGCTAACTGTGTAAGATATGGCCGGTAACTCTAATTCTGCCCCGCCCCTCCCGCACTTCACCAACAGATTCTCACAGCACTCACAAAGTACATTCAGGTTGGTTTTTTGGGGGGTTTTCTTTTTTTTATTGAGGCTGTATTTATACTGTCCATAGCATATAAGCCTGGGTATTCACGCTTGTTTTCAAAGCTGGCCAGCTGTAGTGTTGGTGTTATCTTATCACGTTGTTTGCAGTTAAGGGAGGCTTTCTTTACCCAGATTTGATTTGTTTGTTGGAGTTTTGCATCCTGGCAACATCCAAGGGCATATCAGGATTGGTACCAACGTGTGACAGTGCGCACTCATCAGTCTCATGGCAACTTCATACTGCTTGCCCCACTGGGAGACCAGACTGCCAGCACCATGACCTGATTTCCTGCTCAGTCACATTATCCTGCTACTGAGCTAACCAGTCCTTGCCCTATCCCAGTCATGCCAAGCACCAGGCTAGCAGGCTATGTAGCGGCAAGTATAAATTGTGTAAGGCATTGCTTTGACCTGACTGGGATTCGAACTCCCGACCTTCCGAACGGGAAGTCTGTACTCTACTGATTTGGCCACCGCGCCCGGTTGTGTATAGCCAGGTCTTGGGCGTGTGTGTAAATTGTTCTGAATGAAAAGAAGGCCTCAATTAGACTTAGTCCATCGAAAGCTTTCCCACAGTAGTGTGACTAGGGTATAATCAAATGAGTTCAATGGGTAGTCTAACCCTGTTGCACCCCTATAACACCAAAGATTTTTCTTGAAGATTTATGCTGCCTATTATGGATAAGCCTGAATAGACTTGTTTTCACCACTAGACAGTTTGTCGATAGAAAGCCCGAGCCTACACTTTTACTGACCCAAGGGATTTTTAACCTCCCACACCATATAGACATGGTATGAGAGCAACTGGCCGTTGATGACGCTGTAAGTTATCCCCACCGGTGGAACTCCAAATTGGCAGAAGTGGGGGCACAGGGAATCGAACCACCGACCTTCAGATTATGAGTCTGAGCTAGAAAAAAGTCAGATACTCTAACCACTCCGCCACAGAGAACACCACATACAAAGTAGTTCTCAAAACGTCCGACCCCATTCTAAAACGGGTGTGGTCAGGGTAGAACGTGGCTGCAAGAAAATGTTGGGCATGCTCAAAGTTCTGGACCACCATTCCGTTCTAGCCCGTCCATTCCGTTCCTAAAAAGACTATAAAAAGTTGCTACTAGGTCCATTCCATTCGGACACAGTTTGAGCCCGTTCAGCATCATTTCCAAGAACATAGTGAGAACTACTTTGGTGTGATTAGGGTCAGGATCAGCATGGTTGTTGAGAAGCCGGCAGTTATCCTTCAACTCATGGAACTAAGGAAGTATGGGGCACATCCACTCGAATCCATCCAAGGACTACAGGCAGAGATTCAAGGCTAGTTTGAAGACCACCTGTCCATATACGCTGATGGTTTGAAAGACCAAAGCCTAGCTGCTGTGGCAGTTTGCCGATGGAAAAGATTTGGCGTACGCTTGGCCGATCAGAGCTCGATTTTCATAGCAGAAGCCAAGCACTCTTTCTCATGTTGGAGTGTATTGAGCTTTCCAACCACACTAACTGTGGTGTACACAGTGATTTGTTCTCCTGCCTCCAGGCTGTTGCTGGACTGAAAACTACCACAGACTTCATGCGGGAGGTTGGCAGGAGCAAGTGGTCCCTAGCCACTGCCGTATTGGCCATTCCTGATTTACACATGCTTTTCTTCTCAAGGGGGAACCTAACCTCCCCTGAATGTATTGGGCTTCAGTCCCCGCTGACACTGAAACACATTTTCCTAAGTTGTGTTGATGTGTTGGCCCTATGCCAACAATTTTACACTGCAGCCAGTATGCATGACAAGTTTACTAAAGTAAAACAAGAAAACGTTTTAGCCTTTTTCAGGGCAGCTGGTCTGTACAACCTCATATAGTTTATTAAATTAATTCTATCAATTACTTATAAAGTCTTTACCTTTTTCTCAGGAATGTTATTTCCTCTTGGCCACAAATAAAAATTGTGAGCTTTTTTATTTAATGAGTGTCTATTGACACATCATTGATTGTGTGCTTTTACATGTAAAAGCGATGGTTTGATTAAAAACCAAACATTTCTCGCTGTGGTCATAGACTACCCACTGAACTCATTTGATTATACCCTAGTCACACTACAGTGGGAAAGCTTCGATGGACTAAGTCTAGTCGAGGCCTTCTTTATATTCAGGGACAATGTACACACATTCCCAACACCATGGCTTAAAGCAACCACCAATCAATTAAACATGTGAGTGCCATGTTGCAGTCATGTGTGAAATTATCATTATATGTAGCACTAGAGAATCAATAAATGAGCGAGTTTTATTTATTTTAAGTGAAAATATGCAGATTTACTATTGTAGTGCACAACGAAATGCTGGACATGGGGTTTGTTGACCCATTTTGGAGCATAGCAAGGGAACACGGAACTGCAGTCAATGTTTCATGAGTGCATCAGTATCTAAGATGAATATGTCAATTCAAATCTGAGGGAAGTGTTTGTGTTTTCATTGAACTAACCAGTTTTAATCAAGAATATCACACACATTAAATGTGCATTCCTGCATGCACGCCTGGATTTTGGCTGAATTACATATTCTTCCAAGTTCATGTACTATTCAATCTCTATTCTGCTTTCATTTGGTTAGGTGTCTTCCACAATTTTTCTTTAAACAAATTGACAGCCTTGATTTGTTGGTAAATTAGATATTTTCTCGAGTTCATGTACTATTGAATTACTTTCTGCTGTTCATATGTGAGTATGTTCGTGGTTTTCCAAGTACAGTATATTATAGGTGCACTAGTGCCCGGCAGACGACAGGTGAAAAAGCTGCATGCCTTCATGATGCGACATCTGCATTCAATCATGAGGCTAACCTGGAAGGACAAACTGACAAATAAGGAAATACTCAAACGAACGGGGCTGCCCTCTATGGACGATCTTCTGATCAAAAAGAATCTCCGGTGGACTGGACACCTCATGAGGATGTCATCAGACAGGCTACCAAAGCAGATCCTCTATTCTCAATTGTCTTCTGGTTACAGAAAGAGAGGGTGCCCTCATCTCTGGTTCAAGGATACCATTAAGAGAAACCGGAAGTTGAGAGACATTAAGACTGACTCATGGACATCACTCTCACAGCAGAGAGCTAAATGGAGAGCGGCAGTCAAGTAATGAAAGCAGTCTTTGTCGCATCGCGACTGACAGCATGATGATGACGATGAGTGCCCGGCAGGGTATATATACACTCTAGATATTTTGCCTTTTGTGCATGTGTACACTGACAAAAGATCTGTTATTTAGCAAGTCAGAGGCGGCGCCTGCTTCTGTGCACTGTAGTGGAGCAGGATGCAGTGTTGATCTGGGGCGCATCCCAATGGCGGAAGCAGTAAGCGACTTTTTGTGGAAATACTGGAGAGGACCAGTCTAATAGGGTTAAGCCGATAGAGTGGTGGTCTAGTCTGGTGGGTACTTGGACACCATCAACTAATGGCTCTGGGCACAGCTAACTAATGGTTCTGGATGCAGAGTTTCAGAGACAGCTTACTAATGATTTTGGACGCAGAGTCTCAGACACAGGTTACTAATTGTTCTAGATGCAGAGTATCAGGCACAGCTTACTAATGGTTCTAGATGCAGCTTAGTAATGGTTCTTGACACAGAATATCAGACACAGCTTACTAATGGTTCTGGAAGCAGCTTACTAATGGTTCTTGATGCAGAGTCTCAGACACAGCTTACTAATGATTCTGGAAGCAGCTTACAACGGTTCTGGATGCAGAGTATCAGGCACAGCTTACTAATGATTCTGGGCACATCTTACTAATGGTTCTGGACGAAGAGTCTCAGACACAGCTTACTAATGGTTCCGGACGCATAGTGTCAGACACAGCTTACTAATTCTTCTGGATGCAGAGTATCAGATACAACTTACTAATGGGTATGGATGCAGATTACTAATGATTCTGGATGCCGAATCTCAGACACAGCTTACTAATGGTTCCGGACGCATATTATCAGACACAGGTTACTAATCTATGTAAGTGTTTTGGCTTAGAAAATAGTATGCTTTCATTCAATTGTGCAGCTTTATGTAGATGATGTTTCCTTAGTAACACCGATGATTTGTCATAATGTGTCTGCGATGTGTCAGTAACACTGCTGCTCTATGTGTGGGTCAGAGACTAGAGTGATACCTGACCTGCATATCCAGTAACTATCCTGAGCTGCTACACCCGATGGAACTTTTATTAACCAATCAAACAGTCCCTGACCACCCCAGCCAGACCCGTTGCTACCTGACAGCACTCTCTGAAATATGAGACCCACAGTAGGACACCTTTTGGTGGGGTTGTTCAAATTACATTCATGGAAAAAGCAGGAAGAGGTTCTATTGCAAACAGGTGGTTTTCCTCATTCAACCGCTTTTGTATTACAATAGATGTTGCCAGGACGTAACACTCCAACGACCAACCAACCTTGCCCTATCCTGGAGACATCCAGCGCCAGGCTAGATAGCGACAAGTATACATTTTTAAGTCGTTGGTTTGACTCAGCCAGGGTTTGAACCCTACAACCTGCCACACAGGAAGCGGATGTTCAGCTCATTCATCAATCATTCCCGTTATTTACCAGGGTAGCGATCTTGTCATAGCGCGCACTGATGGCGATCTGGTAATGTTGGCTGCATTACCCGATATGCGGCTCAGTCACAGTATCCTGATTCTGAGCCAATCCAGTCCTTAACTGGAAATTCCAACAACCAACCAACTACACATACATTCACACATACATCCACACTTACATACATAAATGCATACGGGGTGGCCGAATGAGTTAGAGCGTCCGTCTCCCGTGCTGGTAGATCGTGGGGTCGTGGGTTCGAACCCTGGTCGAGTCAAACCAATGACTTAAAAATTGATACATGTCGCTTCCTAGCCAGGCGCTCGGCATTATTAGGACAGGGCAAGGACTGGTGTGCTCAGTGTCAGGATAATGTGTCAGCGGCCTGGTTTCCCAGTGGGACAGCACTATAAAGTCGCCATGAGTGCGCACTGTCACAAGTCGGTACCCGTCCTGATGTGACCTTAGATGTTGCTAGGACGTAAAACAACAACAAACAAACAGCATACAGACACATACATACAGAGAGAAAGTCCTATTTTACCCAATGTAGCATATGTGTTAACCCAATTTCATTGCAATCCACACTAGAACCAACAGAGTCGGCCTAATTAGGCCTGAATAGGCCTGAATAGACATGAATAGACCTGAATATGCCTGAATAGACCTGATGAAGCCTGACCGTTTTCGGCCACGTACGAAGAGGTAAACCATTCTCTCATAATGGTACTTGTACATTTTAACTACAGTAACACTTCTCAAAATCGACCGACCTTAAGGCCCTGTCACACTATGACGTAATGACATCAACATAGGGAGAACGTGAAGAACGTTGAACTTCTTGGCGTAGTATGCAAATTTGGGCACAAGTTGAAGGTGGATGCAGCGTAGTGGACGAGAGCATAACGTCGGTAAAGCATAGTGATACCGTCATTCAACGAGAGAGGACAACGTAATGACCCTCACGGAACATTATGAACGTTATTCCATCGCCATAACTACATTGCTTTACGTTACCTTAAGTTACCTTATGTTACTTATGTCATTAAACGTTGGCGAAACGCTGAACATACGTTCTCCTGACGTTCTCCTGACGTTCTCCTGACGTTCTCCTGACGTTCTCCTGACTTTCCCATTACGCCGCATGGACGTTTCCACCGGCTTTAAAGTGGGTCAACGAGTGGAACGTAGTGGAACATAGTGAAGAACGTTTGACTAACGTCCGTTTAACGTCAGTGACGTTCGCCGAACATGTACAGAACGTACGGCGAACGTAAACCCTTACGTTCGCGTCACATCAAAAGTTTTGAACAGGGTCAAAACGGTGATGCGCGCTGACGTAACACGACGTAACGTGATGTAGCTCGACGTCAGTCTAACGTCATTCTGACATCATCATAACGTAACCAAACGTATGGCAACGTAATGACGAAAACTGATCACGTCAGGCTCACGTTGGCTCATTACATCGTAGTGTGACAGGGGTATTAGGACCAACATTAAGTGGTCGGTTTAGGGTGCTAGAATATGGTTAAAATGATATTTTTGGGACGCAAATAAAGCGATCGATATAGGGGAGTGGTCGATCTGTGGAGGTGGTAGCCTAGAGAGGTTTTACTGTACTTTCAAATTAGACCTATTCTAATTGAACTGGCAATAGCATTCTAGACTCAGCCACTAAATGTTTTTTCTTCTCTAATTTAAAATCGATCTGCGGTAGCTCAGTCGTGAGACTATAACTGTGGACATATTTAGTCAAATATATAGACTGCTTGAGAATATATGTGCTAAAACAATTTCAAATGAAGAATTCAGGTGCAAAAACCGTCAAAATGAATGCCACACAGGCCGAAATGAAATCATGCCTACCATGTGAGAGCTAAAGCTGCCATGAGTTTGATAATCAAATCCATGTTCTTTACATAAACTGCCATACCCGCTATATAATGCACTGTGCAATATGAAATTGATAGACATTAACTGGAAAAAGGAACAATAAATTCTATTTTACGGAAGACAACTCAAATGGATTCGTCGGTTTTTGCGCCTGAACCCTTTTAAATGTTGCAAGTGTCGTCTATTGCATGCTTATATTTATGTTCTATATATGTGATATATAGCACGGTTTGCGTGGGTTTAATATGCGGCCTCCTGAACCAATCATTGATCGATGTGAAGGTCATAATCATGACCTCTATAGTCACGCATACACTGAGCAGTTGGGAGCCGAGTACCACACTAAACAGGAACCGGAAGTGTGCGGGCATACTGCCTCCAATGACCCTCTGCTGCCATCAGTCAATCACAAACCATTTCACGGACAGTGGACTCAGAAATGCTGAGCTAATTTCCAGACTCACCCGATAATTGGAGTATCGTGGTTTGGGGATTTTTCATTTTTTAAATAATACAAATATTAGATTGGTTATTATTATCTATGTCACCTTAGTTTGAAGTAACTTTAATATAATGGGTTTAAATTTGGGGATATTTGAAGTGAAAACATGCTAGTAAATTTAGAAGTGTACACTGAAATGCTCGAGACGGATAACGGACGGGAACGGACGGAGAACGGACAGGGAAGGGATAGGGAAGGGACGGTAACGGATAGTAACCGCATACGTTAGTCCGGCACAATCCTTACAAGTTGTGTGCATGCTCAAAACTTGTAACGGATCGGGCCAGATATCAACGGATATTAACGGATATCAACGGATATCCAATGGACAAAAACCGGACTTTGTCGGATATCAACAGACTTTGTTCCATTTCAATCCGTTTCCTCAATCCGGTGAAGTGTGACAGGGGCTTTAAGTTCGCCACCAGGTGGGGTGCGAGTCAGTCCTGTACTGTTGCATGTTGTATGTGCAGTAAATAGTGTGCGTCTATTGATGCCACCTTAAAGGTGCACAATAAAGGAAATTATCATTCGGACAAATGTGCCCCACAGTTTTGCTGGGATACATTGTTTAAATATTGGAGTTAGTGACTCCATCCATGTTTACACCCGATTGCTTAATGTGTTAATTTAAAATTTGAAAACTTGTGGAAGGAAAATAGTTAATTGTTTACTCACCAGCTGACGTTATTGCTTCAGTGAGTGTTTTGTCTCCATTTATGACGTCACAAATGACGCCTCTCAGGAGCCTTACTGCCCAGCTTTCTGACCTCCCACTTTATTAGTTATGTTTTCATTATGACACCATATTAATATCAGATTACCAAGATGGGAATAGAACCCATTTGTTCTGGTATAAACATGTTTTATTGTGCATCTCTCTGATGTGCTGCGTAAGTTCAATTTGAGTTGTCCAACACGCTTTTAGATTTAATGATTATTGTTGATTTATGTTGATGCTTAGACATGTAATTCTGATATTTCATAAGACTTAGACATGGTTCGGTGACAGGGTTGCTAAACAAACTATTCGAAAAAGCATCAGGTGACTGGGTTGTGGAAATAACCACATGATTTTGCAATATAATATACTAAATATATTCTTCAAACACTTATCTATCATAACCCACTAATTTCGGGGTGAATAATTGATTAAATTATGTAGATTAATGGACTTCAAAACTTGCATCGAGAGTTTTCTGTGGGCACCATTTTGGGTTGTTTTTTTCATTCTCTCCCAATTCCTCAACTCACCGCCAATATTGATCAACACTGCCTGCTGGAACCACCACCTCCACAGCTTGTTTATAGTTGATTCCTGCTGAAATAGCTTTTGCCCAGATTTAGCCAGGGTTGTCCTTCACCTGTACTCTGGTTGGGAGTGAATCTTTTATCAACAGCTGTCGAGGTAGTAGTTTTGTTCCCAGCATGACCTGAGGAGAGGCCAGTCGAGGGGGCAGGACCTGAAGTTCTTATAGGCCCTGTTTATGTCCATCGTGAACATGTAGCTATCTCGACCGGCCTCCCTGAGTTCCCTGGTGAAGCCATCGACAGTGGGGAGGCAGTGCTCGTGTGTATGGGCGAGGGCGGTTTTCTTGATGATGTAGGCGTTAATGGAACCTTTGCTGGGGAAGGACATGTCTGTGATAATGCGGTACTTTTTCGGGTCCGCTTTCTCTCGTGCCATTAGGGGTGAGGCATGGAACCATTGGCGGAAAGGGGGCTTATGATATGGGCAGTATAAGGCGCCGCAGCTCACCTCCTTGTCGATGTACTCCTTTACCGCAGTAGGGTGCTGGCATGCGCTAAGGTGGTTTCGTGCCTGTCCGGTATCGGACTCCTGTCAACTGTATCCAAGGGGAAATCCATACTCGATAAAGTCTATGAGTTGCCTGTGGTCATATGATGTGGATAGGTATTTCCTCCAGCTGCTGATGTTTAACCCGGAGGGGACTGGGATGCATGCATGGGTCACATTGGGCATGCCTGTGCTGCATACGGCGTGGTATATGTCAGCTATGTCCTCCTCTCAAAGTGTGTCCCACGTCGGTCGCCCCACCTCTCTAGTTTGTTGCCATGTTGTAACTAGTTTTCCTCCGGCAGTTTTGTTTGGCATGGTCGTAGAACGCCTGTGTTACCCGGTAGCAGTATGCGCATGCATGGACCACATCGTTCATTCCTTCCTGATGGTGTTGTTTTTGGTTACAGTGCTTTGTCGAGTTGAATGCGGTGCACGGACGCTCATGTGATTCCACCTCTATGCGCCCCTTATTGGTCTTGTCGGCCGCGCTGCCGGTGTTCGCCCGTTCGTCTCTGGAGTGGGTGGGGTTATGGGTGTGCGTGGGGGCGAAGTTGGCCCTGTCATTTTGTATTTCCTGACGGTCATGCCAGGATATGGTCTCCTTCTCGACCATGTCTAAAATGTTTTGGGACCACTCCCTGACGTCCGCCCATGGCTTCCTCATACAGTCATCCATGATACATTTTAGGTAGGCAAACATGTGTGGGAAGTTGTGTCTATCGTATGCCCGGTGGTCATCTAGCAGTGTGATAAATGCCCTCATGTATTCCCTCTCGGTCATGGAGCTCCTCGCAGCTAGCTTCTGCGCGACCGAGAGCCGGGGTTGGTTATGAACATGTCGTGGAGAATTGCCTTCCTACCTTCAATCCTCCTGTATCTTGCCTGGTGCCTGTCGAGCTCATCCTCCGATCCGGTCTCGCGGCCGTCGTTCTTCCTGCGTCGTCGCCGCTCAGCCCTGCTGGGGGAGCGGTGACCGCCACTGTTGCTGTTGCACCTCGGGCGCTGCGGGTGCATGTGCCACCTTTGCTTGCCCTTGCGCCTGTCCGGTGAGGCTTCCCGTGAGGAGGAGGAGGAGTCCCTCCTGCATCTCCCGTTATCCTCCCGGTCGCGGTCCTCCTGCCTGTGTGGCTGTTCTCTCCCGGCCTCGCACTTAGTCCACTGCCTGGGTGGTGTCGGTGTGCGGTGGTTGTGTGGCCATGGGGCACAGACCTCCGGGAGTCTGTCAGCTATCTGCCTGATGGATATCTGCATAGCATCCATCTGGGCTGTAATTCACTCCTGTATGTGCTCCTCCATCTGCTGGATGCGTTGGTCCTCCCGAGCGGTGCGCTGCCTGTCGGGTGTCCATTGCCTGGTCGGCCGCTGGCCCGGGTCGGGGTAGGAATCGTCTGAGTCCGGGTCCATGCCGCTTGATGAGTGCAGGTTGCGGGGCGTCTTGGGTGCGCCGGTGCCTGCGCGTGGCATGCTACTGCTGCCTGCGTGACTGTCCATGGGCCCAGTGTCCGGTGGGTGAAGCTGTATCGGCAGTGTCATAGAGGCTCCCTCCTGGGAGCGCAGCTTTGCTGGCCGGCCTCGGCCCCTCTTCTTGTTGGATGATCCCTGACGCGGCATGTTGCGTGTGGCGTCGTGGCTTGTGTAGAAAAGGAGGTGGGAAGTGGTCAGTGTGGGCGTTTGGAGGAAACTAGCCATCTTTGGTGGCTCCGGTAGACCCCAGGATAGTGCCTGGCCATGATGGCTGGCAGGAGTTGTTATATAGGCTGGAGGGGGGAAGATGGCTTCCCCCCTTCTCCCCCCTCTCATCACTCACTCCTCCACCACCACCACCACAGTAGTGGCAGGGGGGTAGGGCTTCGGTCTTGAGCCTGCCATGTCCAGCAATGACACCGAATGAGCGACCTTGCTCATTCAAGACAATGTGAAAACCATTAGATCCATACTTCCCTAGCTGTACTTTCTAAATAAAACTGACACCTACATCTATACATGGATGTGGTTTTTTATTTAGGCACATGAATTAATCTATCTAATCTAATTAATCTATAAGCCATCTAATTATGTATATATAATGTACTCACCCATTTCATTTTTAAGTAAATAAACTTATTTATCTGAACAATGCATTTGTCTGCATCGAAGCAATAATATGGATTGCCATGTATATTCACAGAAAATGGTATATGTAAAAGCAAAAACAATTGTTTAAAGGGGTGTGTCATAATTGAACAACACGAACCCGATCAGTACAGTTCAAGGTTGGCATTTATTTTTCAATTTTACCATTTACAGAGTCCTAGTCATTTGCCATGCATTGTGAGGCATAAGATGGTGAACCCTATAGTCTTAGTGTGGGGTGGTGGGATCGCAATTAAAAGTTTGAGTTGTTTTCTGGCTCACAACCCTCTTAGTGCCAGACGTTTTGAAAGCTTTTTGATACATGTAGCAAAAACATCGAAATGTTTTCGAGTTTGGGAAACCTCCTAGTGGCGCCACCTGGCTGAATACACAATAACTAGTTTCGATGTTGTGTCATGCATTGAACAAAAGCATTAAATCTCCCTACGCCCCTGGGCGCTAATAACAAACATAAAACTTCAAAGAACACATCAGAACTTAACCACCTTTGACCGCACACAGACAAACATCATCATGTCATCCTATGCTATCTAATCATTGCAGTTCTTGTTCTTTTATTTCCCCCCCCCGACCCCCCACATAAGGCCGCCGCGAGGAGGGCATCAAACATTTCCTCTACAGTGAAGTGTGTTCAGCGGAACGCTCGCAGATATCTCAGCATGGCGGCCGGTACCGGCTGATCAACGGCCAGATGACGGCCAAGCCGGCCGTCACGACGACGACGCTAGTGACGGCCTCAACCGAGCTGCACTCGAGCATGCACGACTCCGACAAGCCGACAACCGAGTGCAGCCATGTATAGTGATGTCGTCTGCGCAGGCGCGACCGGAAACATGGCTGACTGAAACCACAGGGTGGATATGTAATGTCATCAGGTGGGACATGACAGAAGAACAAAGAAAGTGTAGTCACGTATTGTAAATACAATAGAGTGTGGTGATGTATAACAATGTCGTCTGATCTAAGATGTCAAGACAAACAATTGAACGTGGCCAAATGTTTTAATGTTGTCTGGTCTAGGATGACAGGACATACAATTGACTGCGACCATGTATTGGAATGTCGTCTGCTCAGGCATGACAAGACACAGGACGGACTGACCATGGGTGGTAATGTTGCCAGATTTGGCATAGCAGAAGAACAAAGCAAGTATAGTCACATATTGTAATGTAATAGAGTGTGGCCATGTACTGTAATGTTGTCTGCTTAGGTGTGACATGATACAAGACTGACTGCAACCACATGTGGTATTATAATATCATCAGGTCTGACATGACAGAAGAACAAAACAAATGTAGCCATGTATTGTAGTATAATAGAGTGGCCATATATTGTAATATAATAGAGTGGTCATGTATTGTAGTACAATAGAGTGTGGCCATGTATTGTAGTACAATAGAGTGTGGCCATGTATTGTAATGCAATAGAGTGTGGCCATATATTGTAATGCAATAGAGTGTGGCCATGTATTGTAGTACAATAGAGTGTGGCCATGAATTGTAGTACAATAGAGTGTGGCCATGTATTGTAGTACAATAGAGTGTGGCCATATATTGTAATGCAATAGAGTGTGGCCATGTATTGTAATACAAAAGAGTGTGGCCATGTATTGTAGTACAATAGAGTGTGGCCATGTATTGTAGTACAATAAAGTGTGGCCATGTATTGTAGTACAATAGAGTGTGGCCATGTATTGTAGTACAATAGAGTGTGGCCATGTATTGTAATACAAAAGAGTGTGGCCATGTATTGTAGTACAATAGAGTGTGGCCATGTATTGTAGTACAATAGAGTGTGGCCATGTATTGTAGTACAATATAGTGTGGCCATGTATTGTAGTACAATAGAGTGTGGCCATGTATTGTAGTACAATAAAGTGTGGCCATGTATTGTAGTACAATAGAGTGTGGCCATGTATTGAAGTACAATAGAGTGTGGTCATGTATTGTAATACAATAGAGTGTGGCCATGTATTGTAATACAAAAGAGTGTGGCCATGTATTGTAGTACAATAGAGTGTGGCCATGTATTGTAATGCAATAGAGTGTGGCCATGTATTGTAGTACAATAGAGTGTGGCCATGTATTGAAGTACAATAGAGTGTGGCCATGTATTGTAATACAATAGAGTGTGGCCATGTATTGTAATAAAATAGAGTGTGGCCATGTATTGTAATGCAATAGAGTGCGGTCATGTATTGTAATGTTGTCTGCTCAGGTCTAACATGACACACGACTGACTGCAACCACAGATGGTAATACCGTCAGGTCAGGTATGACAGAAGAACAAAGCAACTGTAGCGATGTGTTCTAATACAATAGAGTGTGGTCATGCATAGCAATGTTGTCTGGTCTATCATGACAGGACACAGAACTGACGGCAACCACAGGTGGAATTGTTGTCAGCTCGGACATGACAGAAGAACAAAGCAAGTCTAATCAAGTGTTGTAAAACAGTCCAGTGTGGACAGGTATTTTAATGGCATTTGGTCTAGTATATTTTTTAATGAATGTATTTTATTCAGCGAATAATGTCTTTTGTCAGCGCCAGAGCACTGGTATTCTGGCCGTTCAGTACAATTTGTTGGTACATAAATGATGATATCAGTTGCAATAATAACCACATGAAAATCCTGTTCGATAATAGAAGCATAATATAAATGAACTATTGTTGTAATAATAACTGGATACAATTCCAAATCAACATATATATTATGCACTTGGTGAATATGCATCACATGGTATTGCATGATTCTAGAATTGTCTTTAAACTTCCTTTGTCTTTCTCTCTTCTTTTTTCAAAAAGATATAGCACATCTACAAAACACATATATATATTATATTGTAAATATGCAAATCAGTGGATCCAGTCACCAGTACCAGATGCGAGAAATCTACCCATTGTTGGATCCCATCACAAGTGTTTTGTATTGTGTGGCCTAATGATGGGATCAGAAGTCTAAAATTGCAATGGGGACTTTCATCAGACAGGTTTTAAGTCAATTTCAAGGAGTATGTTAGGTAATAGGCTTTGAAAGAAGGTGTAGACAAACAATTGAATGTGGCGAAGTATTGTAATGTTGTCTGGTCTAGGATGACAAGATAAACAATTGAGTGTGACCATGTATTGAAATGTTGTCTGCTCAAGCGTCTGACTACAAACACATTATACTTTATAGTGTTGTCTGGACTTACGTGCGGTCATGTATTGTAATATTGTCTAGTCAAGCATGACAAGAGAAACAATTCAGTTATAACAAGTATTGAAATGTTGTCGGGTCTATCATGACACGATAAACAATAGAGTGCGACCAAGTATTCTGATGTTGTCTACTCAAGCATGACAGGACAAATAATTAAATAAAGCCAAGTATTGAAACGTCCCGCATGACAAGACAAGACACTTGAGTGTGGTCATATATTATAATGTCATCTCCTCTACCGTGGCACTACAAACAATTGAGTGAAGGCAAATATTGTAATGTTATCTGATTCAGCATGACAAGACAAGCAATTGAGGGATATCATGTTGTGTAGTGTCGTCTATGCTAGAATGACAAGACACATAATTGAGTACAGCCAAGTATTATAATGCCATCTGATGTAGAATGACAAGACACATAGTTGAGTACAGCCAAGTATTGTAATGTCATCTGATGTAGAATGACAAGACACATAGTTGAGTACAGCCAAGTATTGTAATGCCATCTGATGTAGAATGACAAGACACATAATGAGTACAGCCAAGTATTGTAATATTGTCTGCTCTACCAAGACAAGAAAACCAATTGAGTGGATCCATGTATTTTAATATTGTCTTCTCAAGCATGCTAAGACAAACAATTGACGGCTGCTCTACCAAGACAACCCATTGTGTGTGGCCACGTTTTGTAATGCCATGTGGTCTAGCAGGACAAGATATACAATTGAGTGTGAACATATATTATAAAGTCGTCTGCTCAAGCAAGACAGGAAAATGGCTGAATGTAGTCAAATATAATGATGTCATCTGATCTAGTATGACACGACCAAAGACCAATAGTCTGACACGACAAAGGACTAAGTGCATCCATACATAGTAATATTACCTAATCAGGCATGATAAGCCAATGACAGAGAGCAGTAAAGTGCAGTAATATCGTTTGTTTAAGGATGCAAATACAAAGAAAACCTTAGAGCAGTCACGAGTCATGTCGCAATGTCGTCTGCTCTGGCATAAGAAGACAAATGACTAAGTGCATCCCGGTATAGTATTGTCGCCTGCTCAATTGCATATGAACATGATAAGACACAGTAAAGAGTGCAGGTATATGTAGTAATGTTGTCTGCTTAATCGAGTTTCCTTCGTATAGAAATGGCGTCTGCCGACGCAAGTGTGGAGCATGGCATGGGAAAAGGGTGTATTCGTGAGTGCAGTCATGCATATCATCTGGTTCTCCTTGAACTTACACACTAATGCCGAACCAATGATGACGTGTGGAGGTCACACGTGTCATTGTCTTCTTGAATTGTTATGATAAGCTAATAACCGAATGGAATCAGAGAAGAGGATATTGCCTTCTTGAATGCACGACACCCCTATTGAGTGTAGTTAGATATAGGTCATTTGAACAATCTCAACCTCTTGAACTTACAAATATGGTCCAGCACACTTTTGAACTTGCATGAAGAGAATGATGACAAGTCGATGAATTGAGTGCAGCAAGCAAACTAGGACATTGTGTTTTCAAGCATGAAGAGCCAAGATCTGGGTTCAGTATTGAACAGTATAGTTGTATTGAGCACTGTGATCCTAGGACTGGATGCAGTCATGCGTAGCCTCATTGACCTACATGAACATGATGAGCCGGGCAATGAGTGTATACACGCAGAGCACACATGACCATGGGACAGGAGTGGCATCAAGGCTCATCTTACGGTATTGATCGTGTACTCAACCATGTATGGCAATGGGCAGACTACAATTGGTACAGTCTTGTATTATAATATCGTGATCAATGAGACGTGACGAGATCAGAACGAATCTCATTGTCTGTGAATAATAAAGTAGCCATTTTGCAACGCGGAAAATAAAAGAATAATATATAATTAGGTCATGTCCTATTTGAGTTGCGAGAGAGAGAGAGTTATGCCTCAGTCACACGACGGGCTGCGTTCGCTTACGATCGATCCGGGTGCAAAAGTCTGCGATCTCCTTGCGACAAAATTGAAACAATTTGTTACAAACTATTTAATACGTCGCCATGTCGACCATTATGCATGAGGCGACATGCCACATCGCATCGGTCGGTGATCGCTCGGCGATTAGTCGTAAGGTTGTCATAAGGTGGTTGTAAGATGGTCGTAATTTAACTGCAAAATGCCTCGCGTGATGCTTGAGTACTGCTACTGTGGTCACAGCTCAGTCGGCGATCGGCGCCGACCAGTCGGCGATCGGTGGAGACGCCAGTGGTCGTAAGGAGATTGTTGGTGCTGCAGCGACAATCTCCTTGCGACCAAAAAAGACGAAATGGTAGGCGATTAGTCGGCGATCGCTCCCAGAGCATTCGGCGATTAGTCGTAAGGTGGTCGTAAGATGGTCGTAATTTAATTGCAAAATCCTCGCGGATCGATCGTAAGCGAACGCAGGCCTCGTGTGACTGGGCCTTTAGTGATTTGAACCCAGTAACAGAAACCTAAGTAACTATTTATCTCTGTACAAAGTGAAGGTGTGAAACAGTAATGCATGTTCCGTGAAGATATTTCACTGGCACAAGTGTTTGGTGAGTTATATCACTAACATGAATGTGGCACTATTTATGAGTGTTTGCAAAAGGTGGCTTACTGTCACAAGTATTTAGTGACTTATATCATTGCCAGAAGTGTTTGGTGAACGTGGGTTGTTGTCATGAGTATTTGTTGAAGGTGGATTACAGTATCAAGTGCTTGCTGATGGTGTGTCACTGTCACGAATGTTTGCTGATGGTGTGTCACTGTCATGAGTGTTTGTTAAAAGTAGATTACAGTGTCAAGTGATTGCTGATGGTGTGTCACTGTCACGAATGTTGGCTGATGGTGTGTCACTGTCATGAGTGTTTGTTAAAAGTAGATTACAGTGTCAAGTGATTGCTGATGGTGTGTTGCTGTCACGAATGTTGGCTGATGGTGTGTCACTGTCATGAGTGTTTGTTAAAAGTGGATTACAGTGTCAAGTGCTTGCTGATGGTGTGTCACTGTCATGAATGTTGGCTGACGATGTGTGACTGTCATGAGTGTTTGTTGAAGGTGGATTACAGTGTCAAGTGCTTGCTGATGGTGTGTCACTGTCACGAATTTTGCTGATGGTGTGTCACTGTCATGAGTGTTTGTTAAAAGTGGATTACAGTGTCAAGTGCTTGCTGATGGTGTGTCGCTGTCACAAATGTTGGCTGACGGTGTGTCACTGTCATGAGTGTTTGTTAAAAGTGGATTACAGTGTCAAGTGCTTGCTGATGGTGTGTCACTGTCATGAATGTTGGCTGATGGTGTGTCACTGTTCTCTGTGGCGGAGTGGTTAGAGTGTCTGACTTTTTTCTAGGTCGGACTCCTAATCTGAAGATCAGTGGGTCGATTCACCTCTGCCACTTTGGATCTCCACCGCTGTGTATAACTTACAGTGTCATCAAAGTCCAGTTGCTCTCATACCATGTCTATGTGGTGTGGGAGGTTAAAAATCCCTTGGGTCGGTAAAAGTATAGGCTTGGGCTTTCTATCAACAAACTGTCTAATGGTGAAAACAAGCCTATTCAGACTTTTCCATGATAGGCAGTATAAATCTTCAACAACAACAAAAGAAGAAAAGAAAAGACTGTCATCAGTGTTTGTTGAAGCTGGATTACAGTGTCAAGTGCTTGCTGATGGTGTGTCACTGTCACGAATGTTGGCTGATGGTGTGTCACTGTCACGAATGTTGGTTGTCACTGTCATGAGTGTTTGTTAAAAGTGGATTACAGTGTCAAGTGCTTGCTGATGGTGTGTCACGGTCATGAATGTTGGCTGATGGTGTGTCACTGTCATGGGTGTTTGCTAAAAGTGGATTACAGTGTCAAGTGCTTGCTGATGGTGTGTCACTGTCACGAATGTTGGCTGACGGTGTGTCACTGTCATGAGTGTTTGTTAAAAGTGGATTACAGTGTCAAGTGCTTGCTGATGGTGTGTCACGGTCACGAATGTTGGCTGATGGTGTGTCACTGTCAGGAGTGCTTGTTGAAGGTGGATGAAAGTGCCAAGTGCTTGTGTCACTGTCACGAAGGTTTGGTGTCTTGCCATCCATGATATCTGCCATGGATTACACCTGAATCAGTTGCTAGCACAAGTGGCTTTACTGATCAAAACCGACACCTAAAAGCCTTTTGTAAACAATCTCACTCTTAATTGCGCCTGTAATGACACTGTTCTGTTGAGAGCCGAGAAGAAAATCGACTGAATGAAGGTATTTGTAATAAATAATATATCAAATGTTTTAAAAATTAGACGAAGTCTGTTTAAACAAAGCTAAGCGAATTAATAATATCAGTATTAAAGCTGCATAGTCCGATGAAGTATCCCATTTTCAAAACCAAAGCAATTACATAGATTTGATTCTATATATCTAACATAAGTACTGATGCACTTATTAAGTATTTATTTCCACATTGAAGGGAGTGCTAAGTCCAGTTAATGAACCGGTTGCTGTATTCAGACGAATAAAATGTTTACCCACAAAAAAAAAGTCTATAGTGTCAGATTGTTGTTATGCTTGCCAAAATTAATTCTAACCTGTTTAGACTTCAAATATCTCAAATGGTAGCCATTTAAAATAAAAGTTAGTTCAGATTAACGTAAGGTAGATTATAATAATCAATTTCATACATGCATCTTAGAAAAATGACAGAATCTCAAACCCATCAGAATATACAACCCTAAAGTTGCATAGTCCGATTGTTTTGAGCTTCTGTCATTTTTCTGAGATAATTTGAGATTTGAAAATTTGATGCTTCATCGGACTAAGCAACCATAAAGCCATGCGAGATCAACATGTGAGATCATACCAAAATGGCTATTGACTTGCGTCAGTGTGCATTCCTGGCAGCTAGCTTCATAGTGTTGCCCCACTAAGAAGTGCTGCAATATCATACTCAGTTACATGATCATGGCACTGAGCCAACAAATCCCTTGATAGTATAATCCCAAGTGACAGGGACGGTATTAATGTGTGTAAATATTTGGTTTCAATTCGGCTGGGGATTATAGCTGAATAGTCTAATAAAATCATAAAATTGTCCCAAATAAAATCACCTACGTACATTTGATTGTGTATAATTATCTACCTTGGATGCTACTGCACTAATTAGGCATTTGCTGCTGCACAGAAATTACACCTAAATCAACCTTGTTGAATAGCTTACAGCTGAATCCTGTGGTATCAGAAGTGTTAGATGTACACCAAAATCATTTACAGTATGACAATGTGGTGCAGGTAACAAGTGTTTATTTAAGGTGGACAGAAACGCCTGTGCCCAACCCTAGATAAATATAAGTTATAGTAGGGCGTGTGGGTGGAAAATACATAATAAAGCAGTGGTAAAAGTGTGTGCACTGCAGGCTTGCCGATAAGTGTGGAGACAGTGGTTCGATGATGGTGGCAGGAGAAAAGGTGTGAAAGCCGACTGACCAATCAGGTGGATGGACAGTGGGCTAATCCATCAACCCAAAGAACAGTTAAAAGCGGAGTAGGCAATGGGAGAAGGTGTATTGTTCATGCCAAATGAAACACAATGCTAACATTGCGACCAATCATTTGTGTATAGTAGCATATTGTGTTTATAATGGACCAACATGTTGGTGGCAAGCATTTTGCATATCATTTATATATATATATATATATATATATATATAACAAATTTACTCCAGTGTGCGTGTGACGCGAAGGGGGCGCCCACCCGACAATTTACCCGACAGCTGGGAGGGGGGCACTCCACCAATGCGCAAGAGGAAATATCCGATGTACATGTTACCCTTGTATTTATACTCTTATAATGCTGTAAAGGCTAGGACTCGAATCAGTGGTTGTGTAGGCAGGCTATAGTGAAATCAATACAGACAAAGAGAAGGGAAGAGTATGAAGTGTAAAGGAAGAGAGAGAATCAAGCCCTCTGGTTTATTATTTATATGGTTACATGGGTTCATTGTAGAGTATCACCCCACCCCTTTCCCCCTATTGGAAACAAGCATTCTTGGCCCTACCAATAGGGATCCAGCATTCCTGGTCCCCATGGCTACCCCTGGTCTGCCCACCACCACCAAGCTGTATGGCCCCATGGCCACCACCAACCTTGACCCTTGAGTGTGATGATCATACCCAGCAGAGGGGGGAGGGGGTAGGCCCTGAGTGTGGTTACGCATAGCCCTGCCAGCACCACTAAGTCTATTTACATCTCACTCAGGAACCACCAGCACCTACATGTATATACATACATGCGCTTTGTCATGTACACCTGTTTAGTAATAGAACCTTTGCATAAGGATGTCAAGAACAAATGTTATCACCTTTTAGCCTAGCTGTCCCTACAGACTAGCTTTTGTAAAGTGAATAAGGAAAAAAAAAAGGAAATTCCTCTGATCATCTCATTCGAGCTCCCAACCAACACTCGCTTTTGTAAAAATGATTAAGTTCATTCACTGCCCTAGGCATTACCTATACCCCCCAGTCAAACTAGCAACAAGCAGTTCTATTCTATGTGCCTGCTGGCGCGTAACAGCTCCAGTACCAATATTATGAGAATGCATTATTTTAGGTTTTTTTTGTTTTATCAACCAAAAATACATTAGTTTGTTTGTTTGTTTGTTGTTGTTTTACATCCTAGCAACATCTAAGGTCACAATAGTTTGTTTATCCTGGCCAGAAACAATTGGATCGAATGGCAAAGGTTGTCCTATACCTTTTAACCTCTCTGTATGAGTTAATCTAGGTGTCAAATCATCCCAACTAATTTTAGAATCAACTATTCGAACCTTCGATCATTCTTAGGCCCTACCACGGTTACTACCGAACCCCGTGATCTAACTACTATGTATCCTGGATCATATCTTCTCTCTAAAGGTCCAGATTCATTCACTAATAAAACAACTTTATCATCCGGATTTAAATTAATTGCATTCACCTTTTTATCCGCACAAGCAATACTGTATTTTCAACTTTCCTGTCGATTGTCAACTGCCTTATTTAAAGCAATAGACAAGTCATTTATCCAATTCTCTGAGTTTGAATCCCTCGTACCTGTAGAATGATGCAATAAAGAACTATGTTTCGTACCTGGATGTCTACCATAAGTTAGAAAGAAAGGAGAAAAACCTGTACTATCCGAAGGTACAGTGCGATACGCGTATATCACATCAGGTAAAGAACTTTCCCATAGACTAGCCCGAGAATTTACTAACTTCCTCAAGATGCTTTTTAGTGTTCTATGGTAATGTTCTACCATCCCATTAGATTGTGGATGATAAGGTGTAATATGCCTTACCTCTACTCCAAGTTCTTTAAAATGATCCATAATGACTCTATTCTTAAATTCTAACCCATTATCAGAAATAAACACACAAGGAATTGAATGGTGAGGAATATAATCATTGAATATATAATCATGAACACCTTTCGCTGATTTATCCGGCAATGATTTAGATTCTACCCAACCACTACAATGGTCAATTATACGCAGTAAATATATATTTCCACTAGTACTAACTGGGCAAGGAAGAGAAAGGTATGCAGCAATTACAATACCAGGTGCTACCAGTAATGGCATCGACTGTGGATATGCATGTGTGCGTGGGCTACAGTTAACTACACAATTAGGCCAATTGGTAATTACTTACCCAGCAGACAGGGAGGGGGTAGGCCCTGAGTGCAGTTACACACAGCCCTGTCAGCACCACTATGTCTTTTTACAGCTCACTCAGGCACCACCCGCACCTACATACATACATGCGCTTGGTCACGTACACCTGCTTAGTGATAGAATATTTGCATTCCCCCCGATGTCGTAAATCGGAATATTTTACAATGCATTATACATCACATATATATATATACAGTATAACCCCGTTAAATCAAACTTGAACGGAACCTAGAAATTTGTTTGGATTAACCGATCATTGGTTTAACCGAGCTTTGGCTTCAACTTTGACTTGGCTTTGGCAAAAACGTAGGTGCATTATGAGTGTAATATACAATATATGTGGACACTTTGATTATTGTTTTTTATGTATATGCAGTATAGCCCTGTTAAACCAAGCTTGGTTAAACCAAACGATCGGTTAATCCAAACTTTTTTTGGTGGTCCGGAAAAATACTACCATTTGTAGTGAAGGCAGCAACCCAACAACAAAAGGGCGAGTACAGTATTTATTTTACAAACGCTTGTTGCATGACTGTTTTTGGGCTGGGCAAGGCGCCAAGGACCCGTCCACCCAGCCACTAAGTCATCATGAGGGCCGTCGCGACACGCATATCAGCCAAGATACGCTCGGACAAGGGCGAGCAGATGTATTTGAAAACTGTGTCCGAAGCCCAATCCCCCCTGGTTTGATCTCCTCCAAAGAAGCCCCCTGCATGGCCAAAAAGTACAGCCACCTCTACGTAAAGAATGGCATGAATAATGCTCAGGATTGAGACCAGCAAGTGCTACAAAATACTTAATGGAGGACTGTAAAGCCTCGTACGATAATGCAGACAAAATTCCATCCGAAGACGGTACCAAAAATGCCGGTGCATCATCAGACGGCGCCGACTCTTCAAAGAGCTTAGATAACCAGTGAACAGCACACAAATCAATGTTCGTAACTTTTGCGATAGGCGATAACAGTTCCCGCTGGTGGAACTGGATAGTTTTTGACTTTCTGACCGTTACAATGACCCCCCAGTCATAGAATTTAAAATCTCCTCGCAAAAGCATAGAATCGGAAGCTGTAATCTGACATTTTCTTAATAACCCACAAAATCCCGTCAAAAGCGCCGCTCTGGTGGCAGTATGACCGGGGGAGGATGAAAAATAGGAAAAAATAGTTTTTAACTCTTTTGGCAATATAGGAGCAGCTGTTTTAACTGCGCACCCCAGTTTGCACTTGGCTCCCCCGAGGACAGTTTTAATAATGTGTGACTGATAATCAATTGCCTCTACTCCCTCAGCCTTTAAAAAAAAAAAAAAATTTAACGCACTCAAATAATTGGTCAGTGAAGAATATATAACGCGACTTGCGTCAGCGAACATGGAGTGGGACGAAGCAGACCGGCGAACTCATCAACGAACCGCATGTAGGTGCGTACTTGCGTGCTACGCGTCAAGATGGAACTAGGCACGTAGTACTGCTATTGCAAAAGCCTCATGTCACGGTGCGAGCCTGTATTACAAAGAGCTGATATTTTAAATGTTTTAATATTGTCACTATGTGAACTGTCCGTAGCAGAAAGTTCTAAGTAAGCCCCACAGTCGGTGATTGTTAGCTAGTCGGCCGACGGTAGAACGCAACCAGGCGGAACTAGGTCATTGCTAGACATATGAGTAATCGGAACATCACGCGCAGTCATGAGTGCAGTAGCGGGCAACTCAAAAATAGCCTGGCCAGCAATGGCTGCAACTGCTGCAGCAGTAGCTGCTGATAAGTTATTTGATTGTCTGCATTTCAGTAGCAGATAGATAGTCTGTTGGTATGTTTAGTAGTCTATGTAATTTTTGTGGGGGCCCTCTTGGCATTGTATTTTTGTTCTATTCTTATTACTATGTTAGTTGTTTTCTTAAGGTTCTATGTTAGTGTTTTGGGGTTTTCTTGGGAAGAGTTTTCCACTTTTTTCTACTTAATTCTATACTAGCCTATTTTATTTACATGTCCATAGGCCTGTACGTAATAGGTGGTTGAGTTATGTTTGTTTGAATTTGATTTGATTTATATTGTTGTTGGATATGTTATCTGGCTTTTATATTTCCAGTTGTCCCGCCCTGGGCTGTCCAGTTGGTGGGCCGTGATATCGTATATGTGGTATCGGATATGGATATTGTATATATGGTATATATATATTATATGTAGTATATATATCATATATGTGGTATATATACAGTAAAACAGCGTTTTAATGCGCCTCAATTTAACGCAAATTCAGATATAACGCGAGACATCATTGAACCTCCCTTTTAATTTTTTTGAATATTAGAAATAAATATTGTTGATTTCAATAATCCCTATATAGCACGACCCCCCATTTATTCGGGACACTATTTTATGGATCTTATAACGGGGCCACACTGTAGGCCTACTACATATAGACCGCTGGCATACAGATTAGTTTCTTTGTCCTACACCGCCAATTCTTTGAAGACCGGCAACTCATCAGCTGCTACTGTATCCATGGTGATCACAGACCGATCATTTATTATTTATCTAATGCTGTTTCCATAGTAATGCCCCACATCACGCTATTTTAATAATTAATAAAAACACAATTCCCTCCAGGAAGCGAATTGGTCCGAATCACGCCAGCTCACGCCGGGTGCAGGCAGTGTTGAGACGGAAGTGCATGTGTTGGAGGAGTGAACTGTGTTAATTGTGAGAACACGCTTAGGGATCCCCACCCGGTGTAGATGGGGCGCGGTGGCCGAATCGGGAGAGCGCAGGCTTCCTGTGCGGATTGTTGGGAGTTTGAACTCCGGCTGACTCAAATCAATGACTTACAAAATTGATACTTGTCACTACCAAGCCTGGCGCTCGGCATTAATAGGATAGGATAAGGACTGGTTCGGACAATATCAGAATAATTTGACTGTGTCGAATATTGGGTCATGGTGCCGGTGGCCTGGTCTCCAAGTGGGGAAGCAGTACAAAGTTGCCATGGGTACACACTGTCACAAGTCGGTACCCGTCCTGATATGACCTCAGATGTTGCTAGGATGTAAAACAGCAACTACCTGGTGTATCTGTCTGAATTTCCAAATGCATGTCTGCGTGTATGTGGTGTGTGGGAGGAAGAGAACGGAATCCTGTTTAACGCGGCAAAGTGTAAAGAAATATTGATGACGTCAGCATAACATTCGCACCAACTCCTGTGCATCAAACATGGCATTCTTCTCCTAATTCCTTTTTTTCTGTACAGCAGTGAGCAGGTGAGTGTTTCGGCTTTTGGCTTACTTTTAAGTTCATGTTACAGCTATAGGCCTACTACTGCTGACTGGTGTAAGCGTGCGCATCTGGTAGCTTTATAGTGCGGCCTCAGTGGAATGCCGTGCTGGAACATCAAATTCAGTCACATTATTCTGACCTGGGCCCAAAATGTGTCTTCTCTGTTGGTTGAGGAAGGAGTGAAGCTGGGACCTGGGCCGCGTTCAGGCTCGGTCTCAGAGGCGCCTTGGAGATGGCCATCACGTCACGCTAGTCTGAACGGCAAAAGCAGTTTGTTGTCTCGAAAATGGCCGCCCCCATAGGCAATGGCCATTTGCAATGGAAAAGCTGGGTTGTGATTGGCTGAAACCACTGAATGCGGCGGTCATTTTCGAGGTGCCTTTCAGCTCCAGAATGAAAAGGGAGGCATCTCCGAGACGTCGCCGAGACGGACCCTGAACGGAAATAGGCCAAAAAGTATCGCCGAGACGTCGCCGAGGCGCCTCCAAGACGGACCCTGAACGCGGCCCCGGCGGCGTGTCTACGCAACCGGAAGTGGGTCCGTTTACCTTCCAGGCCGACCCTTCACTACAGGGACGTGTATGGGGGGGGGGGGGGGGGGTGGAGGGGAGGTGGGGGGGGGGGGGCGGGGGGGGGGGGCTTGAGTACACGTATGAATGTGTGTAGGTGTGTCTGTATGAGTGTATGTGTGTCCACATTTAAGAGTGCATGTATGTGTATATGTGTGCATGTATGTGTATATATGCATGTATATATGTATGTGTGTATGTATGAATGTATGCATGTGTCTGTATTTATGATTGCATGTATGTATGCATGTGTGCATGTGTATATATGTATATATGTGTGCATATATATATATATATATATATATGTGTATATGTGTGTATGTATGAGTGCATGTATGTGAGTATGTATGCATGTATTTATACATGTATGCATGAGTATATATAGGTATGTGTGTATGCATACATGAATGTGTATGTGTATGTATGTGTGCATGTATGCGCATGTATGTGAGTATTATGCATGTGTAACTGTCCTGTATATGTGTGTGCATGTGTATGTGTATATAGGTGTGTATGTATGTATAAATGTATGCATGTGTATTTGTGTATATGTGTGCATTTATGTATGCATGTGTGTACATGTGTGTATGTAAGCATACATATATGCATGTGTATGTGTGTATATGCATGTATGTATGTATACATGTGTGTACAGATGAGCCTGTCTCAAAAGGTGCGAACTCTTCATTTTTTTGTCCATAGTAACGATTGACACAAAACAGCACAGAAACGGTTACACTGAAAACGCAAGGACATTTGCTTCAAATCAATATGTATTCTATTGGGATTATGAAACACCATGTAAAAAACAAATCAGTTTATCCTGAGCAAATGCATAAGTAGATAGTGTGTTGATCATTACTATGGACAAAGTTTTGTCCCATATTGCTTAGCACCTTTTGAGACAGTCTCATATATATGTTTGTATACATGTATCATATTGTATGCATATGTATGTATATATATGTATGTATACATGTATGCATGTGTATGTGTGTATGTGTGGGTATGTGTATACATGTATGCATGTGTATGTGTACATAGGTGTGTATATATGTATACATGTATGGTTGTGTATGTGTATATAATGTGTATGTATGTATGTATAGATGTATGCATGTTGTAGTCCATGGGCTAATTAATCCCTTTTGAAAGGTGGTCGCCTGATCTTTATAAATGGAAGTGAGCTATAATGAAATACAAGTTAAATATATATAATATACCGTAAGGTACCAGAGGGTGTAGTATAGGAAATGGTGTGGTGTAGCTGAGTCCTATAGTTGCCTGTCTATAATAGTGAAGTGGCTACAGTGGGTATAGCACAGAATAGAGGATGGACACAACAGTACCTCTTGTCACTTGAAAGGCCCAGTGGTGACTGCCAGCTCTGCCAGGCTTTTAATCTCTCCAACACTCCTACAGGTATGTCATTGAAGGCACATGATGTTATTGAAGGTACATGATATTATTGAAGGTACATCATATTATTAAAGGTACATGATATTATTGAAGGTGCATGATGTCATTGATCCATGGCATATTGTTATTTTACTCTTTATGGCAGTCATCTTGAGATTCCACGACAGTAGAGATGGGTGCAGCTCAGGTGCACCCCTCATTCTCACATCCCAGCTACCACCAGGTCATGGCAACTTGACCTGATACCTCTATCATATCCGATGCACTCCATACAAATTCAATCCGGATCCAATACACATTAAACATTAAATACCAAGCATGACTGTCTCCCACCCTATCAGTCTGGGTTCAGCAATGAGTTACACATTCTTCTCTCTATTAAATCAAACAAATGGGTACTTTACATGGAATATATTTCATAATGTAACTATGTGTAGAAAGTCTAAATATTTTACAACGTGTATATATATGTATATGTATATGTATGTATGTATACATGTATGCTTGTGTATTTGTGTATATGTGTGTATGTATGTATATATGTATGCATGTGTATGTGTGTATATGTGTATGTATGTATGCATATAGGTGTGTATGTATACATGTATGCATGTGTATGTGTAAATGTATGTATACATGTATGCATGTGTATGTGTATATGTGTATGTATACATGTCTACATGTGTGTGGGTACATAGGTGGGTATGTATGTATAAATATGTGCATGTGTATGTGTGTATGTATGTATACATCTATGTATACATACAGTAATATATATACAGTAAAACCTCTATAAAACATGTGAATACATACATATATGCATATGTACGTGTTCACATGTGTGTAGGTGGCGCTATTAATTCGATGCTAGTAATTCCATGGTAGTCTCTAGAATACTGTAAGGTGGGGAGAGGGAATCCATCCTGTATAATTATCACAGCGAGTGGAGGTGGCAGATAGGCGACATGAGTGGCTGGTGGAGGATGGGAGTGTAAAGTCGACGGCCAGCAGCTGTGGTTGTATAGGAAATCACTACAGGCAAGTATAGAGAAGGAAGGCAAGATATAGAGTGTACAGAAGAAACCAGAAGGAGCTTGCTTAGTTTATTATATATATATAGGTTTTAGAATCCAAGATAGCTGTACACACCTGATAAATCCCTCCAATCACCAACATGCATTCTTATTCAACCAATGAACATTCAATATCCTTGTAACCAAGGCATCGTTATGTCTGGCTACAGTGCCCTGTTGTGTCTGGTGTGCAGTGATCCGTAAATAACATTTGGGGGGGAGGGGGTATGTGAGGAGAGTTCCAAAGACTTTCTCACATGAGAAGAAGTGACCCTCTCTCATGTCAAGAAGTGACCCTCTTTTACTATCTATTATAATATACAATTTCTATCTTTAATTAGTAATGGATCACCAACACCACATGCCTTTGGTTTTACATACCATCTACCATTATATAGGCCATTTGCAATTTATTATAAAATAGTTCTCCATAGCCCATATCTCCAATATCGGAAAATTTTACAGGAGGGTGGGGGAGGGAGGAAGGAGGAGGTCGGTGGGCGGAGAGAGGGTGGAGTGAGTTTCTCTGAAATGTCGCCAACCACCATATTGCCAAAAAAGAATCTGAACGAACAAATTCAGTTGTCTTTTGTCAGTGCCAAAGCACTAGTCTTCCAGCCATATTTCAATTCAGTGTTATTTACACAAAGGGTATATAAAATAAGTTATACAATAACTGTTGAATACACAATTTGCAGCATGTATCACAAAGAAGGTCTGTAACCCAAAGCAATATGGTAACAGTAAACAGTAATGTCATATAACTAGATCAATATTAGTCAGATCAATGTGAGTATTTACATGGTATTTAGAATGTAAGCAGAAGTTATCTTCTGTATTCATTTGGCAAAGTTGTAGTAAGTTTTAATGTCGGGTCGGTTCAGTTGGAATTAGACAAGCGGGATATAAATGTCAGTTTATTAGAAATATTCTATTGTTACTCTAGTGTAGTTAGTTATGTGAGTTCATGAATTATGTTGTTGGGATGGGGTTGTTAGTAATACACTGGACCAGCTGCGACCAGTGAAGCAGTTTGACCAATCCCAGTGCATGTTGGTCTTAAATTTTGCATTTGTATTTGGACTGTCTCTGTCATTGTGATTCTGAGTGTATTTTCATTCATGCTATGGGTGTGGAGATAGGGGCTTGGAGGGGGCATCAATGGTTAGTTCCTAGCTTTCCTGAAGGTGGCGCCATTGTTGATGGTGATAAGCGCCATCAGTGTGGTTGTGGCCGTCGTTCAGCCATGAATTACCCATGTTAGTTATACCATGGAATTACCATGGAATGTTAGTTATACTGAGGAAGTATGGATTCCCAGAGAAGTTCACAACTATGATCGAGGCTCTACATACAGGAATGATGGCGAACGTTAGTGTTGGAGGGGAAGTCTCGGAATCGTTTGGGGTTACCAATGGGGTCAAGCAAAGTTGTGTACTGGCCCCCACACTCTTCGCCATCTTCCTATCAGCTACGCTCGACGAGGCTTTCCGAGACATGGGGGATGGCATCTATACACAATCCAGGCAGAGCGCTGACCTATTCAAAGTTGCACACTTCAGAGCGAAGACCAAGACTACTCAGATACTGGTGAGAGAGCTGCTATTCGCAGATGACAGTGTACTGAGCTGAGGAGATCCAGAAAATAGTGGACGCTTTCTCCAATGCATCAAAGAAGTTTGGCCTGAAGATTACATCAAGAAGACGGAGGTGCTGTACTAACCCAATTCTACAAGAACCCGAGAGGAGGATATCATGGTTGACGGAAACAAGCTGAACTCTTTTCCGGAATTCACCTACCTCGGAAGCACTATATCAAGTGATGGACGCATTGATGCTGAAATACAGAGGAGGATGGCCAAGGCTAGCGCATCTTTCGGCTGACTCCGCCAGAGACTCTGGAACAACCAACATGTGTCTATGCGGGTCAAAGGCAAGATCTACCGTGCAATCGTGCTATCCACCCTACTATACGGAGCCAAGGCCTGGACAGTGTACAGACGACAGGTGAAAAAGCTGCATGCCTTCATGATGTGACATCTACATTCAATCATGAGGCTAACCTGGTAGGACAAAGTGACAAATAAGGAAATACTCGAACGGATGGGGCTGCCCTCTATGGAAGATCTTCTGATCAAAAAGAATCTCCGGTGGACTGGACACCTCATGAGGATGTCATCAGACAGGCTACCAAAGCAGATCCTCTATTCTCAACTGCCTTCAGGTTACAGAACGAGAGGGTGCCCTCGTTTCCGGTTCAAGGATACCATCAAGAGAAACCTGAAGATGAGAGACATTAATGGGCCTGTCACACTACGACGCTTCTCGCCGGCGACCCGTCAACGTGTGGTGTTTTTGGGCGATATTTGGTGAAATATGGAGAAGCGCTGGTGGCGCGTTATGGGCGCGTCGGTACACGTCGGTACACTATCTTGGACGTTGACGGTCGGCGGACAACGTCGGCGCGCGTTATTGGTCGCTGATTGTTTTGAACATGTCAAAAACCACCAGCGACCGGCAACGCGCGGGAGTACATGGGTAAGAACGCTAGGAGGACGTTAGGCGCGCGTCGCGCTGCGTTGGACATGCCGGAATAACGTTATGGGAACGCTAGGAAGAGGGCGCGTGCGCGGGAGGGTAGTTGCTCACACGTTGCTGTGTGTGTGTCTCTGTGTGTGTCTCTGGGTGTCTCTGTATGTGTCTCTGTGTGTGTCTCTGTCTGTGTCTCTGTATGTGTCTCTGTCTGTGTCTCTGTCTGTGTCTCTGTGTCTGTCTGTGTCTCTGTGTATGTCTCTGTATGTGTCTCTGTCTGTGTCTCTGTCTGTGTCTCTGTGTCTGTCTCTGTATGTGTCTCTGTCTGTGTCTCTGTGTCTGTCTCTGTATGTGTCTCTGTGTCTCTGTGTATGTCTCTGTATGTGTCTCTGTCTCTGTCTCTGTATGTGTCTCTGTCTGTGTCTCTGTCTGTGTCTCTGTGTCTGTCTGTGTCTCTGTGTATGTCTCTGTATGTGTCTCTGTCTGTGTCTCTGTCTGTGTCTCTGTGTCTGTCTCTGTATGTGTCTCTGTCTGTGTCTCTGTGTCTGTCTCTGTATGTGTCTCTGTGTCGCTGTGTATGTCTCTGTATGTGTCTCTGTCTCTGTCTATGTATGTGTCTCTGTCTGTGTCTATGTATGTGTCTCTGTGTGTGTCTCTGTGTATGTGTGTGTGTCTCTGTGTCTCTGTGTGTCTGAATATGTGTGTGTGTCTCTGTGTCTGTGTGTGTCTCTGTGTCTGTGTGTGTCTATGTGTGTCTGAGTCTCTGTGTGTGTCTCTGTGTCTCGGTGTGTGTGTCTGTGTCTCTGTGTATCTGTGTGTGTCTATGTGTGTCTATGTCTCTGTGTCTCAGAGAGAGAGAGAAACAGAGACAGAGACACAGACAGAGACACATACAGAGACACATACAGAGACACATACAGAGACACACACAGAAACCCAGACATAGACCCAGACACAGAGACACAGACACAGACACATACACATAGACACAGACAGAGACACATACACATAGACACGACAGAGACACATACAGAAACCCAGACATAGACCCAGACACAGAGACACAGACACAGACACATACACATAGACACAGACAGAGACACATCCACATAGACACAGACAGAGACACATACAGAGACACAGACAGAGACACAGACAGAGACACAGACACAGAGACACAGACAGAGACAGACACAGAGAGAGATACAGACAGAGACACATACACAGAGACACATACAGAGACACATACAGAGACACACACAGAGACACATACAGAGACACATACAGAGACACACACAGAGACACACACAGAGACACACACAGAGACACAGACACAGCGCGCCGATATACGTTACCACAACATTGGCCGCGCTACTAACACGCTGCGTCAACGTCCAATTTCCCCATATTTCCCCTAAATCTTTAACGTTTCTCGACGCGCAAGATAGGACTTTCAACGCTGACGGGTCGCCGGGAGAAACGTCGTAGTGTGACAGGCCCATAAGACCGACTCATGGAATTCACTCTCACAGCAGATAGCTAAATGGAGAGCGGCAGTCAAGTAATGAAAGCAGTCTTTGTCGCATCGCGACCGACAGCATGATGATGATGATGATGAGTTATACCATGGACAACGCATTGGTGGCACCCATCCACAGAACCACAACCCACAGAAGGCAGCACAACAGAATAGGAAATGAAATGAAATACCAACTATAACAACACACATTAGAAAGGCATGTTCTTATATTAAACGCACTCAAAGCTGACAGAAGGCAGCGCAACGCTACAGGAAATGGAATGAAATACCAACTATAACAACACGCTTTAGAAAGGTATGTTTTTATATTTAACGCACTCAAAGCTGACAGAAGCCAGCACAACACAACAGGAAATCAAATAAAATACCAATTATAACAACTCACTTTAGAAAGGTATGTTCTTATATGTAACGCATTCAAAGCCGACAGAAGCCAGCACAATGCTACAGAAAATGGAATGAAATACCAACTATAACAACACATTTTAGAAAGGTATATTCTTATATTTAACGTATTCAAAGCCGACAGAAGCCAGCAAAATGCTACACAAAATTGAATGAAATACCAACTATAACAACACACTTTAGAAAGGTATGTTTCTATATTTAACGCACTCAAACCTGACAGAAGTCAGCACAACGCTACAGAAAATGGAATGAAATACCAACTATAATCGCACATTTCAGATAGGTTTGGTATCACATTGAAGGCATCCAACACACGCAGAAGCCAGCACAAATATACAGGAAATGGAATAAAAATACCGAAAATGATAGCACATTTTAGAAGGTCAGTAAATGGAATAAAAATACCAAATATAATACCATATTCCAAAAAGGCATGGTCTTATATTCAGTGCCATGGTAATGAACTGAGAAATGCACCACCTTGTGCCATGTCGCTGTCAAGACATTTGCTGTATGTATAGATTTAGATTCAAGATAAGAGTTACTTTGACAGTCAAGTGTTGTTATCTTATTCAGGTTTTCATTATTTATGATGATTCATAGCAAGTGCAGAGAACGGGTAGAACCCAGTAGTCGTTATACGAAATACTCTGAAGCAAATTCTTGTTGACAAAATTAACCTTTTCTACATATAGATAATTCTAGAACTATGTCTACAAAATTCTAGAGTTAGGTCTTGAAAATAATAGAACTACTTCTCCATAAAATTAGGACTAGAGGAACTTAGATGTACAGTGTTTGGTACTCCATAATTAATAATGTAGGTACTAAGTCCTACCTATATTTACATTTCTGAGTCAGAACCCATGCCCACATCACACACTGAAGATCACTTTTTTTTATTTGACTTATTAATTTGTTATCAGTAATAATTATTTATATATAGCTAGAGTAAATATCCGTAGCATAGCTAAATAATGACTGTGAATATAACTTATTTAGTGGTTTTCTGCACATTGAACAAAAAGGCAAGATGGCTTCCAGCGTCGAACCACAGTCCGAGTTTCAGCTGAGTGCGCATCCTCCGTTGAAATCGCTTATTGTGGTTTTATTGCCTATTATCGCCATTGAAGGACAGTCGGAGATCATTACTGACATGGTCACGTGATTTGGCTGATTGCATCTTCATTGCGGACTGATTAGACACAGTGCGGCCATTACCAGTATTCATCGGGGAGCGACACTTTGCTGAACTGGAACAAGAAATGTGCACGCGTGAGCTAGTATTGTGTCAGTAACAATCGATTGTCACGAAGCATTGCCATTGAATATAAGCACCAGCTAATTTTACACTCCATAAATGTATTATTGTCTTTGCTTTTTGGTGTAAAATAAATGTATCGTTCTGATCAGATGCGGCGGCCATAATCGCCCGATTCCTGTTCGGAAGGTCGCCAGTGTGAATTCCAGCCGAGTCAAAAGAATGACTTACAAAATGTATACTTGGCACTACCTAGCATGGCGCTTGGCATTACTAGGATAGGGTCAGGATAATCGGATAGAGTGCGATGTAGGGTCATAGTGTCGGCGGACTGGTCTCCCAGTGGGACAGCACTATAACGTTGCCTTGCGTGCGACCTGTCACAAGTTGGTACCGTCCTCATATTACCCTAGATGTTGCTAGGGCATACAACCCCAACAAACAACAACAATCTGAACAGCCGGACGAGATAGCAGAATTAGTGGGGTGCGCAATTACTGTATGGCAGGTCATAGGGTTCGAAGCCTGGCCGAGTCAAATCAATCACTTTAAAAAAAGTAAATTTGTTAATATCTAGTCTAGCGATTGATTTTACTAGGATAGTGAAAGGAGCAGTAGAATGAGGAAGAGAAATTGTCCACAATTAAAGTTGATTGTCGGAGTTTAATGTCCTGGCAACATCTAAGTTCATATCAGGACTGATACTGATTTGTAACAGTGTGCACTCATGGCAACTTGCCCCACTGGGAGACCAGGTCACCAGCATCGTGACCTGATATCCCACTCAGTCCCATTATCCTGACACTGAGCCAACCAGTCATTGTCATATCCTAATAATGACATGTGCCTGTCTAGGAAACGACAAGCATAAATTATTAAGTCATTGGTTTGATTCTAGCATGGTTCTGTTATTATTTCATGAGATGATGATAATTGATATGTCTATACATGCCATTTATACCTGGGATAATAACTAGGTACAGGACGCCGTAGCCGAATCTCTTCTTCTTCCTTAAAATTATGAATGACGTCCTGTTTGGTTGGCTGTGATGATTATTTTGAATCGAATTCCACGAGCAGATTAATCGACTGTCGGGCTAAACATCTGACATTTTGTACCACTGACGATAACTACAGTCCTTTAGACGTTTAGCCTTTTAACCACGAAAAGGCATTTAGGTGGGAGGTGGGGGTGGGATGTGGGGGTGGGAGGTGGGGGCTGGGAGGTGGGGGTGGGGATGGGGGCAGTTCTTTGATTTCGTCTGTGCGCAGCCTCCAGCGGACGTCCGCCTCTCCAGATTAAATGTCGTCTGGTGTCAGCAAGTTGACAAGTATTCGATCATTAGTGACCACCGACTAATCGTTTGATGACAGAAGGCAGACTTCTTTTACTTGAAAAAGAAGAAAAAGAAGAAGGAGGAGGAGGAAAAGAAGAAGTAGAAGGAGGAGGAGGAGAAGAAGAAAAAGAAGAAGAAGACTTCTTTGAATTGAATAAGAACAAAGGGTAGAAGGAGAAGAAGAGGAAGAAGAAGGAGAAGAAGAAGATGAAGGAGAAGAAGAAGAAGTAGAAGAAGGAGAAGGAGGAGGAAGAGAAGAAGGTGAAGGAGAAAAAGAAGAAGACGAAGGAGGAGGAGAGATGAGGAGGAAGGGGGGGAAGAGGAAGAAGAAGAATAAGAAGCTCTCACACTTGTCTTAGTTAAATCCCCAGATCTGACAAAAAGCGATGTTTAGTCAGATCAAAGGTCCCATTATGGTAGTAGTGACCAATGTTATGGCCCTGTCACACTATGACGTAATGACGTCAGCGTGGGGAGAACGTGAAGAACGTTGAACTTCTCAGCGTATTATGCAAATTTGGGCACAAGTTGAACGTGGATGCAGCATAGTGGACGAGAAAGTAACGGTGGTAAAGCGTAGTGATGCCATCATTCAACGAGAGAGAACAACGTAATTATGCTCAGGGAACGTTATGTATGTTATTCCAACGCCAGAACTATGTTGCTTTACGTTGCCTTACGTTACTAACATCATGCAACGGTGGCAAAATGCTAAACCTACGTTGGACGTACGTTAGGCGTATGTTATCCCGACGGTTTCACTACGCGGACTGCACTTTTCCACCGGCTTTAATGCGGGTCAATGTAGTGCAACATAGTGCAACATAGTGCAACATAGTGCAACATAGTGACCAGCATTTGACTAACGTCCGTTTAACGTCATTGACGTTCGCCGAACGTCTACAGAACGTACGGCGAACGTAAACCCTTACGTTCTAGTTACGTCGAAAGTTTTGAACAGGTTCAAAACTTTGACGCGCGCCGACGTAACACGACGTAACGTGACGTGGCTCGACGTCAGTCTAACGTCATTCTGACGTCATCATAACGTAATCCAACGTAGGTCAACGTAATGACGAAACGTGATCACGTCAGGCTTACGTTTGCTCATTACGTTGTAGTGTGACAGGGGTATAAGCGGCTTCCCGTTCCATTTGTCCCATTTCTGACGTCTGCAATACTTCCGGTCTTTGTGACATAGAGACACGCCCAAAAAACGGGTCTTTATTTGTCTGTTTGTCTTCTTTTAACTGAAGTTCTTTGAAGCTGCATACT